>JALPQD010000159.1:4001993-4366993 GCA_023101885.1 Typhlomys cinereus
AAAATACTTTTAAAATTTTTATTTATTTTATATTTATTTATGAGAGAGATAGAAAAATATTTAGTTTAAAATTTTTGTTTATTTTTATATTTGTTTATGAGAAAGAGAGAAAGAAAAAGATAGAGTGAAAGAGAGAACACATGCATGTATGTCACAGTACATGGAAGGAAGTCAGAGGACAACTTTCTTCAGTCAATTATCTCCTTGCATACTTTAGGCCTCTGAAGATTGAAATCAGGTCACTAGGCTTGTCAACAGATGCCTTACACACTGGCCCTACATGTTTTTTTTAAATTTTTTATTTATTCAATTATGCATGTGTATATGTGTGTGTGCATGTATGTGTGTATGTGTGTGTAGAACCACGGACGAATTCGGGAACCACCATGGACCGCCTCTTCCTTGTTTACTCTGCCCCGGGATTCACAAGCTCCGCCCTACCAGGACCAGAAGCGCAGGCCGCCCCCGCTTCCGCCTGGCATCTATACGTGGGGTCTAGGATCAGAACTCAGGACCTTCTGCCTGCCACCTCTCCAGCCCCGGCCCTACATGTTTTAAAAATAAATATTTCAATACAGAAAGGCAAAAACTTCATGACCTCTTTTATATGGAAGGTATGATCTTACAGAAACAGAAAGGAAAATAGTTAAGACCATGGGCTGGTTGTTCAGAAGATATTGTTCAACGCTTCTAAGAAGGATGAATACTGTTCAGAAACATTTGTCGATTGTGATGTCAAAAGTTAATAATACCCTGATGTTAATTAAAATTACTGAGAAAATTTAAGGGAACACATGGAAGAACATTTTAATTACTTTGATTTGATCTTTTCAAAAGGTACAAATATATAAAAATATCATGTAATGTATATATTTTTTCACTTACACATTAACAACTGCAGGGAAATAAGAATTACACTAACAAAATTAAATATGAAATGATCAATGAGAAACAACATTTTGGACTCCATTCATCATTTATGTGAAAACTGCCATGACTTTAAAACAGCCTGAACACAAATGAAGAGAGCATTACAGAACAGTTCCAAGGAGAGACATCTGTATGTAAAGCACAGGAAAGTTAAAAAGGGACATTCTGGAGTTGATGTAAGAAAGAGTCTCCTTAGGGATGGACAACAGGTGAGACCGTCACTCTGCAGTGACAGAGGGACTCGCTGCCTGTGTGAGATACCAACATTACTCAATGGTGTGAAATGGTCAGGAAAATAGGAACTAACTCATTTCCACAACCAAGAGGTCCCTAATGACCCTAGTAAACTAATTTTTTTGGAAATGGCAATGCAGAAGCCCTGTGGTTATAGGTGGGTATTAATGATATGAGGAAATTGAGGCTTAAAGTGCAACTCATTAACCAAAGGTGATAAGCTAGGTGTTGGAGAGGGATATGTAATCAAAGATGATTTGAAGATGTGTAAAATGAGGACAGAGATATAGTACTTGAGAGAGCTTAAAGTTTGGCTAGTTGGAAAAAAATGGTTCTGGTATCTGAAGGATTTATGGCTTGACATGAGGTGATGTAATTGTCCTTGTCAGGAATGACACACTTCTCTGGAGCAGAAGAGCCGGGAAAGGGGGTTGGGGAAAGTGATTTCTTACCAAAAAGCAAGAGAAGAAGGCTTCATTCTCAAGTATTGGAAACCCCACCTCCAGTTTCTTTTTCTAGAAAGTCAGTAGTGGGAGGTTCTATATGCAAGGTGTTTGGAACTAGAGATAAAATTGACATGAACAGGGGCTGGGGAGTTCAGCAGGCAGGCAGTCTATCAAAAGACATCATCATTTCCCGTGGGCTTCATGCAACCCATCCCTGGCTGCAAATTAGAATCACCTGAACAGCTTTTAAAATAAAAGCCCGCAGCTACAGCTTGCCCTTAACCAATTAAATCAAATCTCTGGAGGATAATTCAGTTAATACTACCTTCTCTGTGATAAATCGATCCACTTAACTCCATCAAGGATTCAAAAAACAACTTTTAATGTTCTTAGGCAGTCTCTCCGTTATTCCCAAGGAGTAAAGCATTAGCAGCGGGCTGTTTAGAACCTTTACTTACACATGCCATAGTCCTGATGTGCACACTGGCAAGGTAGATGCTTGGTCGTTCAAGCCACTGAGCCAGAGCAGCAGTTTCTAATTTTCTCTTTTCACTAGACATGTCCAGATACTCAGAGCAATAGGCATTTGCATTTTTACTGTCAAACACAAGCTCCCTTTCATACTTATTCTGCATTACCAGCTACAAATGGCATCAGTATTCTTTTGAAATAAGTATTTCCCACGAAGAGAAGAAATAGGGTCAGAAGTAAAGGCGAGGCACACAATTTGCACCCTGCCATCCCTCTCAGCCACCTTTAACTTACTCATTCCCAGGAAACAAGACGAGACAATTTATATCTACTGAACTGAAGTGCTTTGAGAAAGACAGTTAAATAACTCAACGTGACTTTAGGAAGCATATATTCTTAAAGTTTATCAAAAGTGACTTTTTTCCTGGCTACAGTGATTGCTCAACAGGTACCAGCGTGAGGATCTGAATTCAAATATGTAACACTCATGTAAAAAGACAGACATAGGCATAAGTGCTCATAATCTATCCACCATAGGGTCCAAAGACAGAGCCCTAGATTCAGGTTTAGCAAGAAGCCCAACAGGTGAAAATACACCACACCCACACATATACATAAAATAACAGTTTTTCAACATATTGAGTACTTAACACCACTTTTTGTAACCTGCAATGCTTGTTGCATCTGGCTTTTGCTTTCAATTATTTAATTTTAAACAAAATAGTCATTAATTTAAATATATACCTGAAATCAGAAGCAGGACTGTTAAAAAAAAGGAAGGGGTCAAGCTAGTAAATGAGGAAGAAAAGTGAACAATCAGGGATAATGTCATCAGGGATCCTTGTACCTAAAAATAACATGTTAAATCAATACTGAGATTTCTGACACATCAATGAGTTTTAAGAAGAAAACCACCAATACAATTCTTACATATAAGAATTACAAAACAAGAGAAAATAGGAGGATTTTGTGGCTTTTCCAAGTTTGCTTTCTATAATAGAATGCAGCATAGCTTTCTATAATACTTAGTAAAAGATATGTCTCTGGACAAGTGCTCATTTCCTATGATTTATATTCATATTTGTTTTTATGAATAAAATTGGCTTTTAATTACACAATAAAGCATATTTTATCTTTTCTATATATTAAATGTTTTAAATAAATTAAAATATGAAAGTTATTAGGAAATTTTTATGATACAGTCATTGGAGTTCATTATGAATTTCAATTTCCTTTCTTTTCATGACACCATAAACATTTGCTAAATAAACACAATACTATTTTTATGAACAATGACCATGAAAGGTCATAAATAAATAAAATATTAAAAAGGACAAAGTTAATATGACCTATGTATGATCTGTGTTAATGTGTGTGTGTGTGTGTGTGTGTGTGTGTGTCCCCGTGTGGGATCAAGGGTGACTTTGGGAATCATCCTGGATTGCTACTATATCCTTCTTACTTTAGTCTGGGATTTTCCAGACTCTGCCCACCTAAGGCAAAAGTGAAAGTTGCCATTACTTGTACATGGGACCTGTGATCCTACCTGATGACGTTATGCTCGTGAGACAGTCTTAACACCTGGGCCATCTCATCAGCTTCAAATTTGTCTTTTTAACTTACTGTTCTATTAATTTTATCTCCCAAACACTGATGACTATACTGTTCACTGTCGACTGATTTTTTTCCCCTTATTAGTCAAAACATCCTGGTTCAGGTGAAACTTGTGAGGAATGTGATTAATTTCCTGTAAATTACCATAGCTAGTTTTAAAAAATAGTGAGCCACAGAGGGCATTGAGATTATTTTTAAAAGATCAAGATATTTAATTACAGATTTAAGCTATAATGACTAATGTTCTGTTATGCATTTGGGTACTGAAGACTACATTGATAAATAAGGTATGTAGGGGTAGGCAGATGAAGAAGCTGAAGTTGAATTGCAATGTCTATATGACAAAAACTGAATGTTAAGGATGTCACTGACATAAACTTTTAAGAGTATGCCATGCTCAACACCTAAAACATTAGAGTAAATATGCATAAAAAGAACAAACATCTTTGGTAAAGTAAGTTTAAAAAGTTCTTTCTTGGTCTACTTCAATATTTCTGTGTCTCTCCGCTTTTCACTTTCCATGTATATATACATCTATGTAAACATTATTAATGGAATGGTAGCAAAGGGATTCAGTGTTCAGATAAGTAGATAATCTGATGTGTTTATTTATTCTTTGTTTTATCATTAAAATTAGAAATGTAAAATGTAAAAGAGATCCCCCACTTCTTGTTCTTACATCATTGAAAATTTCTAAAGATATTGGTGGAGGCATCATTGTTGCAATGACATCCATTTGCTTTTATACTGATGTTTCCTCTTCTCACATTCCCTTTGAAGGGCACAACTAGAGAGCTTACACCTCCACACTGATCTCAGGATGCCATGACATGCTATAGATAATTCCTCAGTATACTAACCATGTCAAAAAATTTAATGTAACATTTTGAACTTACAGAAATAAACCCATCTTTCTCTTCAACTTTTTTTCTTAGTATTAGTAGCACTGCAGTTTTAAATAAAGAGATATAAGATTACTTAATATTTCCTTAATATTTGCTTCTCAAATTACACTTTATTATAAAGTTGCCCATCCTCAGGATCAGAGTTCTTGGACTGAACCTCTGGTGAATTGTTATCTTTATCTTCCCTTGAATTTTACAAAGTATATTATCTTTATATATGCACATTATATCAAGTAAGTTCCTCAAGCAAACACATTTAAGGGTGGAGATCCTTATGCAAATACAAAGAAATATACAGAATATACAATGACTGGAAGGAGGAATGTCTGTTCAGCTCTACAGATTCACATATAGTTTTGGCTATTTCAAATAAGGCTGACTCAAAATCCCAGACTACATGAGAGTTTTGGCTTCCATAAATCAGAATTGTTCTTTTCTGTGCACATAAACCCAACCTTAGCAGTGTGTATGTGTGGGATCCAGTGCCCACTCACGCACTCATTCACTCACTCAAACACACAGCTGCTGGCTGTGATGAAAGCAGGTTCCAACCATCCCCACCTCCGCCTCTATCCCCAGAGACTCGGCACAGGATAGGGAGATTGTCAGTAGGAGATCTCAGTTTATTGGGGGTAGAAAAGGAACTTTTATAGACAAAGGCCACCAAGGTGCAAAACGGGTATCCAATTGTGTCACAAGGTCAAGACATCCTACAGGTGCTAATGGTCAAGTTCAATGTCACTCAGCACAGGAGGCAGGTAGATACCTGAAAGCCAATTAGGGTTCTCTGTGAAGTGATCAGGGTCACGCCCAAGACGCTTGCCCTCAGCGCCATCTTTAGTCCTGTGTGCTCAGCCATGCCCTGGGGAAAATCCTGGGCGGGCCCAACATCTCCCCCTTTTGTTTTTGTATGAGATGGTCCGGGAGGATTCCTGTGACTGAGCAGACCAAATGGTCTTGAGTGACTGTGCCTGTCTTAGGCGTGAAAAAAACCTCCCACCATGGTTTGACCCATCATGGGATCTTGTAGTCTCCAGGTATAATACTACAAGTCCTGTCTTAGGTTGATCCACGGCCAGGCTTCCACTTGCCCGTCTCTGGTTACCAGTCCTCTGTATGAGGTTGACTTAACTAACCTTGGGGATTTGAGCCATACTTTAAGGCCTGTGTCGCACACTGGACGTGTATTCCATTTGATAAGTTAGCTAGACCAGAGAGATTTTTTCATTGGGCAGGAGTCATGCATGTGGCGGAGAAGACAGGTTGGCATCAGCACCAGGGATGGCAGCAGGTGACTTTTTGGGGGCGTGGCAGGGATGTTCAAAGGCCATAGGTGCCTGTAGCATAGTCTCGATTATGGACCGCTGCTGAGAGATGTGCTGAAAAAACACTTAAGTGATATAGTTATTAAAAGAACAACGGGCTGGAGAGGTGGCTCAGGGGTTAAGCCTCTGTCTTGCAGGCGGAGGGTCCTGAGTTCGGATCCCAGATCCCACGTATAGATGCCGGGCAGAAGCGGAGGCTGTCTGCGCTTCTGGTCCTGTTAAGGGCGGAGCCTGTGAATCCCGGGGCAGAAGGAGGTGGAGGCGTCCATGGTGGTTCCCGAATTCGTCCGTGGTTCTACACACACAGAAACACACACACACACACACATGCACGCGCACATACATAGGCACACATGCACAATTGAATAAATAATAATAATAATAAAAAGAACAATTTTCTATAGATGTTAGGTCAGACCCAGATTGACTTCATCTAGGCAGGGTATTAATCAGTCCATCTTCCTTGAGCACACCGTGGACAGTTTCTGAAAGAGAAAAAGCAAAAAAAGCTGCCTCAAGGGCTTTTTGTCCCTTGATTTGGCTTGTTAGTCTGAAGATGATTCTTTTGGATCTCCTTCATGAGAATCCTCCTGTGGATAGAATTTAAGATTCCTTTTCGGAATCCAAATCGGGGAAGACTCCCCAATTGGGAAGACACATCCTTCTAGTGAGATCATACCCCCTCAGTTGTAAATGATCAAGAAGGAAAGTCTGTGAACTTAACCAGGTGTCTCATTACTTACTTGCAGTCCTTGATGGTGGCCTATTTTCTCTGCTGTAACATGGTCCCCTCTCTCCTTGTTTCTGGTGTGGCCCTCCTACCACATCTCTCCTGTTCATAATCCTTGCAATTACTGTAGGTATCACAGAGATTTATCCTTGAGTGTCTCTAGGTGAGTTTGATACTAGGAGCCACCTATTAGGGAGTACATATGGCGCTTAATTTTCTGGGTCTGGGATACTTCACTTAATATAATTGTTTCTAATGACATCCACTTCCTGGCAAATTTCATTAATTCATCATTTTTGATGGCTGAGTAGTACTCCATTGTATAGATGTACCACAGTTTCCTTATCCACTCGTCAACTGTTGGACATTTGGGTTGATTCCATGACTTTGCTATTGTAAACAGTGGTGCTATGAACATGGTCATGCTTGTGCTATCAAGGTGAATTTTTGCCGTATGGGAGGTTATTCCCAAAAGTGGAATAGCAGGGTCATATGGCATTTCAATTTTTATTTTCTTTAAGAATCTCCAGATGGCTCGTCAGAGTCGCTGTATGAGCTTGCATTCCCACCAGCAATGTAGGAGAGTTCCCTTCTCTCCACATTCTCTCCAGCATTTGGTGTTATTTGTATTGTGGATTTTTATAAGATGATATCTCAGGGAAGTTTTGATTTGCATTTCCTTGATGGCTAAGGATGTGGAGCATTTTTTAAGATATTTAAGAGCATTTTAATTTCATCCCTGGTAAAGTTTCTTTTAAGTTCCAGGGCCCATTTTTTAATTGGGCCATTTGTTTCCTTGGTGTTTAGTTTTCTAAGTTCTTTGTGCACTCTGGAAAATAGAGCTCTATCAGATATGTGGTTAGTGAAGATTTTCTCCCATTCTGTGGGTTGCCTTTGAGCTCTTGTTACAATCTCTTTATCTGCAGAGAAGCTCTTTAATTTCACAAGATCTCATCTGTTGAGAGTTGGTTGCAGTGACTATGGTATTGGATGTCTGTTTAGGAACTGTTGGCCTAGCCCAATCAGCTCAAGGGAGTTCCCTACCCTTTCAACTATGGTTTTTGGAGTATCTGACCTTATATCGAGGTCCTTGATCCATTTGGAATTAATTCTTGTACATGGTGACAAGTACAGGTCCACTTTTAATCATCTGAATGTGGATATCTAGTTTTGCCAGTACCATTTGTTGAAGATACTGTTCTTTTTCCATTGGATTTTTTTTGCCCCTTTGTCAAAAATCAAATCGCTATAGTTGTGTGGGGTTATATTTGGGGCTTCAACCCTTATCCATTGATCTGTGTGTCTATTTTGGAGTCAGTACCTGGCTGTTTTTATAACTATGGATTTGTTGTATAGACTAAGGTTTGGTATGGTGATACCTCCAGCAGTGTTTTTGTTATTCAGGATTGTCTTTGTTATCCTGGGTCTTTTGTGCCTCCATATGAATTTTGAGATTGTTTGGTTAACCTCTTTAAAGAATTGCTTTGGGATTTTAATTGGTATAGCATTGAATTTCTATATTGCCTTTGGTAGAATGGTCATTTTTACAATGTTGATTCTGCCAATCCATGAACATGGGAGGTCTTTCCACCTTCTGGTGTCTTCTGTAATTTCTTTCTTTAGGGTTTTAAAGTTTTCATCATAAAGGTCTCTTACTTCCTTGGTTAGGTTTATACCAAGGTATTTCATTTTTTTAGGGGCAATAGTAAATGGAATTGATATTCTCAGGGCTTTTTCACTTCAGTCATTCTGGGCATATAGGAAGGCCACTGATTTTTGTACATTTATTTTGTAACCTGTCACCCTGCTGAACTTCTGTATTAGTTCCAGAAGCTTTCTGGTGGAGATTTTGGGATCACTCAGATATAAGATCATGTCATCTGCAAACAGGGATAGCTTGACTTTTTCCTTGCTGATTTGAATCCCTTTTATGTCCCTTTTTTTGTCTTATGGGTTCACCTAAGACTTCAAGTACAATATTGAATAGAAATGGTGAGAGTGGACAGCCTTGTCTAGTTCCTGATCAAAGCAGGAATGCTTCAAGTTTTTTTCCCATTCAGTATAATCCTTGCTGAAGGCTTGTTGTATATAACTTTTATTATATTGATAATGGTTCCCTCAATTTCAACTGTCTCTAGGGTTTTGATCATAAAAGGCTGTTGGATCTTGCCAAGCACTTTTTCTGCATCTATCGAGAGTATCATGTGGTCTTGGACTTTGGACTGGTTTATATGATGAATTACATTTATTGATTTGCGTATGTTGAACCAACTTTGTGTGCCTGGAATAAAGCCTACTTGGTCCCCGTGGATGATCTTTTTGAAATGTTTTTGAATCCGATTTGCTAAGACTTTGTCGAGAATCTTTGCATTTGTGTTCATCAGAGAGATTGGCCTATTGTTTTCTTTTTTAAGTGTACCTTTATTAGGTTTTGGGATTTAGACGATATTAGCTTCATTAAAGGAATTACGTAGTGTTTCTTCCTTTGTTATTTGATGCAACAGTTTAAGGAGTATTGGTATTATTAGCTCCTTAAATGTCTGGTAGAACTCTGTGCTGAATCCAGTAATTGGAGATTACTTCCTCGATTTCCTCATATGTTATAGGACTATTTAAATAATTCACAACTTCTTGATTCAATTTTGGTAAGTTGTGTTTATTTAGGAATTCATCCATCTCTTTTGTGTTGTCATATTTCACAGAGTATAACTTTTTGAAGTATGACCTTATAATTCTCTGGCTTTCTTGGTTATCCGTAGTGATAACTCCATTTTCATTCCTAATTTTGTTAATTTGGGTTTTCTCTCTCTTGCTTTTGGTTAATTTAGCTAGGGGTGTATCAATCTTATTGATTTTTTCAAAGAACCAGCTTTTTGGCTGGTTGATTTTCTGTATATTTTTCCTAATCTCGATGTCGGATATTTCTCCCCTTATTTTGCTAATCTCCTCTCTTCTGCTTCTTTTGGGATCGGATTGCTCTAGTTTCTCTAAAGCTTTAAGCTGCATTGTTAAGTTATTTATTTCTGAAATTTCCATTTTTTTGATGTAGGCATTAAGAGCTATGAACATACCTCTTAGGACAGCTTTCATTGTGTCCCAGAGATTTTGGTAAGCTGTATTTTCATTATCATTCTATTTCAGGAAATCTTGAATTTCCTTTTTAATTTCTTCCTGAATCCAGTTCTCATTCAGCATCATAGTGTTAAGTTTCCAAGATTTAGTGTATTTTCTGTTATTTGTTGTGTTGTGGATATCAAGCTTTAGGCTGTGGTGGTCTGATAGGGCACAGGCTATAATTTCAACTTTCTTGTATATATGTGGAGGTTAGTTTTGTGGCCCAATATGTAATCTCTCTTGGAGAAAGTTCCGTGCGCTGCTGACAAAAATGTGTATTCTGGGCTGGAGAGGTGGCTCAGGGGTTAAGCCTCTGCCTTGCAGGCGGAAGGTCCTGAGTTCGGATCCCAGATCCCACGTATAGACGCCGGGCAGAAGCAGGGTCGGCCTGTGTTTCTGGTCCTGGTAGGGCGGAGCCTGTGAATCCCAGGGCGGAGGAAGTGGGAGGCGTCCATGGTGGTTCGCGAATTCGTCCGTGGTTCTACACACACAGACACACACACGCGCGCACACATACATACGCACACACGCACAATTGAATAAATAAAAAAAAAATGTGTATTCTTTGGTGCGTGGATGAAGAGTTCAATAGAGTTCTGTAAGATACATTTCTTTAAGGATTTGATTAAGTTCCAAAGTGTCTCTGTTAAGCTTTTGACCTGTTGATCAGGTCATGTTGAGAGAGCAGTGTTGAAATCCCCAAGAATTATCGTTTGGGGGTTGATTTCTTGCTTTAGACGATGTAGGGTTTGCTTAATGAATGTTGAGGGGCCCATATTGGGTGCATAAATGTTCAGTATGTGAAGTCTTCCTGTTGAATTGTACCTGTGACTAAAATGTAGTATCCATTTGTGTCTCATGATTTTTTTTGTTTTGAAGTCCACTTTGTCTGAAAGCATAATTGCTATCCCTGCCTGTTTCCTGGTTCCATTAGCTTGCAAAATTTTTGACTAGCCTTTCATTTTAACGATGTGCCTATTTTTTGTGGTGAGATGAGTTTCCTGAAGGCAGCAGATTGATGGGTTGTGGTTCTTAATCCAAGTTTGTAATCTGTGACTCTTAATTGGTGAGTTAATACCATTGACATTTAATGTTATGATGGAGAAATTATTTTTAATTCTGGACATTTTTTATGTTTAGTGGATTTTGTAAGCATATTGTTTGACATTTATGTTTTGGTGGTATTATACTTCCCTTCTGTCCTCCTGGATATGCTTGTTTTTTTCTTCAAGTTTGAGTATCATTTCTAGCATTTTTTTGAAGGCCTGGTTTGGTAGACATGTAAGTTTTCAAATTGTCTTTGTGCTGGAAAACTTTTCTTTCTCCCTCAATCATGATAGATAGTTTTGCCCGGTATATCAGTCTGGGTTGGCATTTTTGCTCATTTAATACTTGAAGTATGTCTCTCCAAGCTCTTCTTGCTTTTACTGTTTCCATTGAGTAGTCATTTGTTATTCTAATAGGTTTACCTTTAAAAGTGACTTGGTTTTTTTCTCTTGAAGCTCTTAGCACCTTTTCTTTGTCTTGAATGTGGAGTGTTTTGACTATTATTTGCCGTGGAGATTTTCTATTTTGGTCATATCTGTTTGGAGTGCAAAATGCCTCTTGTATTTGGATGGGCCTCTCATTCTTTAGTTGAGGAAAGTTTTCATTTATGATAATTTGAAAAATTTCCTCAGGTGTGGTATTTTGGGATTCTTGCTCTGGTATTCCATGAATGCACATGTTAGGCTTTTTCAGGGTGTCTCATATCTCTTGAATGTTCCTCTCAAGTATCTTTTTGGCTTTAACTACCTCTTCCATTGAGCTGGTTAATTCACCCACTTTGTCTTCAAGATCCGAAATTCTATTTTCTGTTTCATTAGTTCTGCTGATAAGACTCTCTGTTGAGTTTTGGGTTGAAGATAACTTGTCTTTTAGTTCAATTTTAAACTCTGCTTGAGACTGTTTTAACTACTCTATGCCTATTTTTTTTTCTTGATCTGTTTTTCTCAACTCCTCCAAGTGCCTGTTGTGTTCCTGTTCAAAGTGGTTGATGCAGTTGCTTAACTCCTCTGGGATTTCCTCTTTCATAGTATTAATCATGGTAATGATCATACTATGAAAGTTGTTATCTTGGGTCTGGCTTTCCTGGCTATTTTCTGTGAATTTGTACTGGTTGGAATCCATCATTATGGGGTTAATTCTTTCGGTGGGACATTGGTCTTCTTGGGTTTTGTTTCTCATGGATGTGCACTTTGACTTGGGCATTGTTGTTTTGTTTCTTAGGACTTTTCAGTTACTGTGTATTTTTGACTGAACTGATTTAGTTGGTGTTATTACACTTGAGCCGTTATTACTAGTGCTTGCCTTGGATTGGATATGTTTGTCTTTTGTTATTGTTATTTCCTAGATGAAGCTATTAGGCTGTTAGTACACCAGTTAAGTCAGGTTAAGTAGACAGGGGGTGAATATTAGTATAGTAGTTCACTTTTATGATGTGAGAGTGAGTCGTGTGCTCCCTGGAGTTGTATGTTTTTGGGGTGGCTGTATGGAAAAGTTGATCTACAGTGATTTATACTAGAAAGGAACAGTAAGGTGAAAAAAAGAAGGTTTACTTATCTTTGGGTTGGATGTGAAGAATCTCTCTCATGTGATAGGATGATTGTAGAGGGCTTCAGTTGTATGGCCTTTGTCCCTTAGAGTTTTGCTTGAGTTTCCTTTGGACTCTATTGAATTCTGAGTAACAGTGTGGCTTCTGTGGACCACGTGCTTGGGTCCTGGATGGGCCGGAGAGGCAGAGGGTCTGATGTTGATGGTAGATTCTTCACCTGGGACCTCAGACTTGGCTTAGTGGCCCACCCAAGCTCCCAGTCGAAGCCTGTAACTCTGTGTAAAGTTCTCAGAGTGCGCACAGTAATGGGTTATCATTCTCTAAACAGCAGGCATGCCCACCATCCCCATGCTTTCCTGCACCCTGCCATAGTCCAGCAGAATCCCCGCCCAGCCCCGGCTCAGCATGCCCAACAGCTTTGCCCGCCTAGCCCCAGCTCCACGGTCCCACTCCACTCTGCATCCTGGCATGTAGGAGCTTCTCTGTTCCCCTATGCTCTGGGCCAATATGCTCATGGGCAGAGCCTTCTGCCGGGCTCCTGGGTTGGCTTGTTGGCTCCAACCCCCCTGGAGCCGCGCTCCGGAATGGCTCTGGCCCCTCCCTCTCTACCTGCACTGTTTGCTCTGGTGCTGGCTGAATTGGATTGGGAAGGAAAGCCATCTTGAGCGCAGAAATTGTGGAATAAAATTCCACAGAAGGCGATATATTATGATTTTTTTCTCGCTCTCTGGCTAGACCTTCTATTTTATTCCACATGTCCCATGAAAATATGTTGGTGGCCCGAGCCCATGGAGCCAACTCAAGAGCCGATTCCCACACTCTGGCAATGCCAGGATCAGAAATGTCAAACCCACGACTCTTTAATATGGACTTGAGTGATGATGGCACTGGATCCAGCCTGCACGTTGAATTCCCCATATTTCCCAAGTTTTCACTTACCCTGAAGCCTTCTTAGCTTTGTCTGATTTCAGAAGTGTCCCTTCATGGTCGCCACTGGTAGGATCCAGTGCCCATTCATGCACTCATTCACTCACTCAAACACACAGTTGCTGGCTGTGACGAAAGCAGGCTCCGGCCGTCCTCACCTCCACCTCTATCCTCAGAGACTCAGCACAGGATGGGAAGATTGTCAGTAGCAGATCTCAGTTTATTGGGGGGAGAAAAGGAACTTTTATAGACAAAGGCCACCAAGGTGTGAAATGGGCATCCAATTGTGTCACGAGGTCAAGACATCCTACAGGTGCTGATGGTCATGTTCAATGTCACTCAGCACAGGAGACAAGTAGATACCTGAAAACCAATTAAGGCTCTCTGTGAAGTGATCAGGGTCATGCCCAAGACCATTGTCCTCAGCACCATCTTTAGTCCCATGTGCTCGGCCATGCCCTGGGGCAAATCCTGGGCGGGCCCAACAGTATGGATTGTGTCCAAAGAATTTCTCTGAATTAACATTTCCTTAGTCTCCTCTGAGTTATTTTTTTTATTTCTTCCACTCATATAAAGTTGATAGGTACCCCATTCCCCTCCCTCCCTCCAGCCCTTCCTCAATCCCCTTACTCCATATCCCTCTTTCCCCTTCCCTTCCCTCCTCCTTCCCCGTCTCTCAGTGCCCCCTCCCCCCTTCCTGAAGCATCCTGTTGTGTGCATGTCAAACTTTCCTCTTCTTCTTTTTAATGTTATGATATAAATATAGTAGAGATTTTAGTTTTATAGCTTTAAAATCTCTAACAAATTTTAGAATGTTCTGTCATTAAAAGTTCAGTTCTAATATTTTTCAAAAATCAGCATTTCTTTTTATGTTTACATTTTGTACTTTCACAAGCATGTTGAGCATTCATCTCAGCTTCTCTCCTTCCCCCCTTCCCTCCCTTCACTTCACCAGTCCTTCCCACTGCCTACCTCCCCCCCCCCCCCCGTATGCTTCTATGGACCCCATGGTTCACTCTGGCTTGTCTATTTTTGTGGGGGCTCAGGCCTCCATGTGTATATCAAATTACCTGTCTTCAGGCCAGTCCACTGATATGGTATTTACCTTCACTCATCCAGCTTTAGACCCAAGGCTTACACTGTAATTTCCCATCTTTCTTGAGTCCCTAGGTAGTCATGTTGGTTATGATGGTATGTCAGTTATTAATCAGGTCTAGAAAGAACAAGTCCGATTTCAGTGAACTCTCAGATGCAGCTGTCCTGCCTTGAGTGGAATGTCCTGTCTGACAGTGAACCTTCCCACCTTTAGGTTCTTAAAATCTCACCATCCCTTCCCCTACAAGGTCCCCAAAGTCTTGAAATGGGGAGAGATTAGGTGGGTCTGACCCTGGGTGAGCCCCTATGAATACTAATACTCTGCATTATGTCTGGCCATTGCTGTCCATTTCCCCATTTCTCTGTTGCTTTAGGCTGCATCCTGTCATGGTATCAAGTTCCCCTACCTCTGCTGTAGAAGAAAACTCTAGGATGAATGTTAAATGTTCTTCTAATTTATTGGTACAATAACAACTACCTATAAAGCAGTTTGATGTACTGTCTTATATATGTAGGTTTATTGACTGTCTTCCTTACTGATCTATTTCCTTCCTTTTTTAAGGTTTTTATTCTAGTTTACAGTAACAGGGATAGGTACCATTCTGACAAGGGGATTTGAGTCCAATCAGAAACCTGTTGTTTCCTTAATACTCATGCCACTATACACTGGTAGTCACTTGTTGCCATGGTGTTTTACATTGCAATTTACAGATCTCATGCCATGGATGGAACTTGTGATTTTTCTCTCACCTTGCAGTTTCTACAGTATTTCTTGGTACCATTTAAGCTATCTAGCAAGGAGAAAGTCCTCAGACATGTTCCAATTGATGTGTCTTGCCCATGTTCTATTATCCATAACTGTTGGATATTCAGTAGTAGGGTCTTACTAACATTTTTGGAGAGCAACCAAGAGCAATGGCAAAAGTCTATAATGTTGGGGCGCCTTTAAGACATTTTATTGGGAAATGCCACATTCCTGTTACTTCTAGTATAATTTTGTATTGGGGTTCTAAGTGGAATTTTGTATTAGGCTTCTATGCTCAGGGCGTTTTTCCCCTGTTTTCCTTGCTATGCATAGGGACTGCCCATTCTTGTTCCTTTCTTTAAAAGACATGCTTTTTCAACATATTGGTAGCATAGAATGTTCCTTTGGGGTTACTTGCCACAATCATAGGGTTTTTCTGTAAGTCCTTCTGTCTTTCCTATCTCCCATCCCCTCATTCATTGCTACATATTTTTCCTGTTTATTTCCTCCCTTGTCTTTGTCCTGGTATCCTAATTTTCATCTTTAAATGGTTCCACCCTAACCATCCTTTTCTACCTTCCCAATCATTGCTCTTTTCCAGATTTTCTGGCTCTTATAGTTCTTACAATCCAAATACATTGACAAGGATATGAGTTGTATCATCCACATATAAGAGAAAACATGTGGTACTTAGCTTTTTGATTTTCTAGTTCCATCCATTTACCAGAAAATTCCACAATTTCATCATTTCTGGTAACTGAGTTGTATATATGTACCACGTTTCATTATCCACTCCTCTGTTTTGAGCTAAATTCAGAGTTGCTGCCTCCTTTTTTCTTAAAACTATTACACACTCTCCGAATTCTGAGATATATCCAACCTATTTGGCATGTAAGTATTCATTGTTAAAGTCAAACTTCACAAATGACATTGACAACTGAATTTTGTTTCACATACTTACTGGAGGAAACTTAAACTTACTATCAGTGAATGGATAGATTTTCAAAAAACAGTTACTTTTATTATGAATGATAACAGCATGGCTGTGACTTAAAAGACGTGGAGGGAGACAAACACAACTATTTACCCCAGTAATTTTTGGACATGGTCAATTAAGAATGCAGGAAAATGTTGAAATATTTAAAAAATGGAAATAATATTGAGCATTGTTTTGTTCCTTTCTTTGAAAGGAATCTGGGATAAAGAAAAGATGAGGATGATATAATTATTAGTGTAAACTGCTTTTGGTACTATGATTCCATGACCTTGGAAATCAATTGGTGAAGAGCCCTAATAGGTGACAGTGGCTAGCAAAGAATACATGCAAAATAGAAGAATATTTATCTTTTTTCCCATTACTAAATTTTTTTCTTCCATGAGGAAGTTTAAAACATTTAGTTATTACAGACTTCTGTTATTATTTTGATGATTTATATTTTCCTAAGACCTTTTTTGTGCACCCAATGGGATTTTTAAATTGCAAACATTGCTCTTTCTCTTTTAGTCTTTGAACTCCATGTATAATTCAGAGGTTTGTCAGAAACATGTAGTTATGACTGTGAAAGATCTGGAATTTCCCAAATATGAAAATTAACAGTTTAGTTTCTGTCTTAAATCATATAATATATTGCTATTGAATTGATGTTTTAAATAGCAAATTTTTTCAGTTGTAATTCTAGTAACTAAATTTCTGTAATCAGAATGCCAGAATAACTGGTTTCTAGTGAAGAATGGCAGAGGTTACTTCCTGAACATGTTAGAAAAAGGGTGATCTATATCTCCAGCCATATAAACTAATTATATTCAATTCAGTTCAAATATCATTACTTCATAACTTTCCAAAGATTTCTCTGGCACATACTATGAAACTGGGAATTTGAAAGAAGCATATCAATTTTAGTCTGATATAAACATTCATCACCTATCAGCTTGACACTTTTTCATGGATGCTGGCAGCTCCACCCTTCATTTTTACTGTATCTGGCTTCTTTTATATTTTCCTTTGAGAATTCCCATTAGTCAGACACTCTGATTAATCTCAGTGCCAGAGACTGAGACCAAATCCATTCAATTTTCATCATACAGCATTTAATTAGGATCATCACCAACAAGATGCCAAACCAAAGAACAAGCCAACCTCCAGGGACAGAGATCCATCTAGCGGAACAAATCATGTCAACACCAGTGTTTACTTTGGAAAGTCAGGTGGCTTTCTTTTCAGTTTCTCACTGATCTTTGCCCTTATCCTGATGCTTTAATGCAGCCACTTTTGGATGTGTGGACAATTGCCATGACCTGCTAACCAAATGTAAAGAAATTCTGCCATCTACAATATTCTTGGCATATAAGTTGAGGTTTCCTAGCACTGAGGGAGCATCACTGCATCTATCAATAAAAATCAGGGGCTCATTTCATGGCACTTCAAAAATTCATATTATCCCTTGTTAATATAAATAAGGGACTTAAGAATTCTGGCAAGACAATCAGTGACCTTCCCAGTAACCATCCAAACAGTTCAAAATAACTTTATGATGGCAAGGTCTCTAACATCATATATTGGTACCATCAATTTCTTTAAACTTTCTTTTTTAAAAATTTTATTATTTATTACATATGCAGGTGTCACTGTGTGTCTGTGTGTGTGTCTGTGTCTGTGTGTGTATGCGTGTGTGTATACACATGTAAGCATATTTAGAAGAGTACGTTAGAAGGTCCAAGGAAAATTATGGGAATCATCTTGGACTGTTTTGCCTCTTTTTTGATTTGCTGTGGGGCTTCCAATTTTTCCACATTCCAGGGTCAAAAGTTTATTCCACAGCCATTTCTGCCAGGCTTTTTTAAATGGGATATGTGATCTGAACTCAAGTCCTTCTGCCTACAGGGCAAAGACATAACTCCTCAGTCATTTCTCCAGTCCTTAAACTTCTTTCAAGTATATTTGCTATAAATTGACAATAATGAATGTTTATTCATTAAATACTTCATGGAATTGTTTAATATAGCTTATTAATTCTTGCATTACTGTACATACTTATTGCAGCAGTATGGTCATTTAGTATTCTTTTTTTAATACCACTTTTCACATATCACATCATTATTAACTATAGTCATCATTTTGTGCATGGTCTGGGATGTCTCTTATTTACACAGTCAAAGCATGTGCCAACAGACTCTGGGGAGAGATTCTAGTTAGATTAGAGTATGTATTACACCTCTGGAAGGTAAGTGTTATTCAAGTTTCTTTTTTATATTACATACTATGAATTCCAAGTCTTATATCACTCAAGGAATTTAGATTGACCAGCTTTTCAAATCACTAGTAAGACAGATTTCTAGCTCAATTTGAATAACATAATTCATTTGTACCTTTAGAAGAACTTTGAATATCTACGAAAAGATTAGCACTGTGCCAGTAGAAACAGTGATAGTGCTGCTACTGTAGAGAAAAAATACCTGAAGATGTTAACAAGTGCTACATTGGAGTGGTGGTGGGGGAAGAGGTAAGGCATCCCTACTTTCTATAGCATTTTTTAATATGTATTTATTTATGATGGGTGTATTAGCTACACTTCTGTTGCTTTAACTAGTAATAACAAAACAATTTAAGGTAACAAGCAGCTTATTATAGACCAATTATAGCAGGAGAGTTCATATGAACATCAAGAGCTGAGGACACGGGTCACACTATGTCTGTGGGAAGAGCTTAGGGAAAGGCACATTTCTATCTGGCCTGTGGACTGAAGGCAAAGAGATCTTTCTAGTTTATCCAGATGTCCTGAAAAGCATCTGACTTAGCACAATCTAAACAGTCTAACTGGTCTGTTCAAAAGCTGTCCCTACTAAACTTTTCCTAATAAATATGTCCAAAGGCTCAGTTTCATCTGATCAAGTTTACATTGTAATTCACAGACACTGTGTGATTGTGTGTGCGTGTGTGTTGTGTGTGTAACAGAGCTTAGGTATAAAGGCCATAAAGAAATTTCTTTAGCTCCATTACTTTGTGGGTTCCAGGGATTATACACGACTACAAGCCATTTTATCTAACTACCTTCTTGCTTCCTTTGTTTCCCATTGCTTTTTGAAGCTAGACTCTATAGTGACTAGTCCTTGTCAGAGATATCTGGCAAAGGATGACACACATAATAATAATTTGAATATATAGTGTTTGCAACAACATTTAGAAATTCCTTATCCTGGTACCTCTTTAAAAAAAGAAAGAATTCAGTGCTGATTCTCTTTTGCACTTTTTTCTGTCTTCCTATGTCAAGGTTATTGTCCTCTCTTTACTGGCATCAATTTAATGTATCTCATTCTACCAGCAGTCACTTTGCCAATCCTATGCTCTTATCCAGATATTTCTTCCAAATATGTCATTAAAATGTTGCAAAATACTTAAAAACAAATATAAGTATATTTAAAAACTAAAATAAGTACAATATTTGCTTTTCTTTGCTCCATTTAAGTCACTCTAAGGATACTTAGCCACTCACATGTATTCAACTGATTTATCTTTTCAGCAAATTCCAGAAATACATATGCCAACAGCAAAAAAAAGACTAAATGAATAAAATCAGACTAATATGTGTCTGTGAACCTTTAAAAGAAAATTGTCCAGACGAACACCTAGTGAAAATCAAAGGCTGTGCTGATAATGATTTTGCCCCATATTAGGACATTAAAGAAAGACATATTTAAAAAATTAGGGACTAGGACTCTTAAATTTTTAAAAAAATATATATATATTTGTCCTTTATTTATATATATTAAAATATAGTTCATTATATTATTATATAATATTAATATATTATAGTAATATAATTAATATATAACATATAATATATAGCTATATTATATATTTTTATATATGTCCATTTAATTATTATCCAAGATAAGCATTGCCCCCTCTGGAGATGCTGTCATTCTGTAACCAATTGCCTTATTTAAGCTTGTAGCTTAAGCAAAGAAATAGAATCCTATGTTTTCTGAATTTAGTCCAACATTTTACACATCCCAATGCCTCCAGTTGGTAGAAAACATGAAAATATCAAGGAATATTTTGGTCAATAATCAATTTTCAAATGAATTTTGTGATACACTGACTACATTCAGACTGGACTCAATACAGAATTTGGCAAATTAGAGAATATATAATTAGATTATTAGTGGCAATAATTGGTTAAACTGAAAAGTATTTCAAGGTGCTTCAAAGTGGACTAACAATCACAGTAATAGACCAGCCTGGAAAGTAGAGTAAGATTTGTGTGTGTGTGTATGTGTGTGCGCATGTGTGTTTGTGTGTATGTGTACATTTGTGTTTATACATTTGTGTGTATAATACAGAGTACTTGTGTATGGGTGTGTGTGGAAGCCCAAGATTAATTTATAGGACCCAAACTCACGTCCTTGTGATGCAGAGGCTTAACACCTAAGCCATTTTGCTGGTCCTATAATGACATTTTTTTTAAATATTTTTATTATTATTATTTATTCAACTTGCGCATGTGCATGTGCGTATGTGCGCGCGCATGTGTGTATGTCTGTGTGTGTGTGTGTCTGTGTATGTGTAGAACCACGGACGAATTCGCGAACCACCATGGACGCCTCCACCTCCTTCTGCCCCGGGATTCACAGCTCCGCCCTACCAGGACCAGAAGCGCAGGCCGCCCCCCCCCTTCCGCCCGGCGTCTATACGTGGGATCTGGGATCCGAACTCAGGACCTTCTGCCTGCAAGGCGGAGGCTTAACCCCTGAGCCACCTCTCCAGCCCCTATAATGACATTTTTATGTCAAGGAAACATAATTAAAGGTGGTTAATCAAGGTTAGTGATAGCCAGACAATGTGTGACTGATCCTATTGCCTGCTCAGTGAGCTGAGTGGTGATATCTATTTTAGATTTTCAATGATTAACATTGTGCTTATATCACCACAGTAGAAAAGGTCTGTATTTTCCACATCAAAGGTACTGAAGACTTTGCTTGGTACACTAAGGACAGTGTTTTCCAATGAAGTGAAATTTACCCTTTTTTTCCTAAAAATACAAGCTATCCATGTGGCCAAGATATATGAATTCTTGAAACTTCCAATTCCATTTCACAAGCAGTTCTTATGGTACCTCCAAAATTTGTCAATCATTAGTACAAATCACTCCCCAAAAATGAGCATATCAAACTGTTGGGAATCCCAAAGACTTCAAAGTCAGGAGTTCAGGTTTGACAAAGTATTAGCAGAAAAATAGCAGTTGTTTTACAGTGAGTGTCTTAGATGCATTTCCATCCATAAATTTAGTCATCTGGAAGGCAGTTGCCTATATTTTCCAGAACCTCAAATGGCAAAATTATTCATCAAGCATACATACGGCTCACAGGAGCCATCATCCCATGTAGAACCAAAGAAGTAATCTCACTTATCATGATAGATGGATTCTCTTCAGTAAATTATTGACATTCAAACTACAACCTGATGACATAAAAATATTAAATATACTCCAGGGAACGTTCAGACACATTCCTATTCACTCGTAAACTTGAAAGCAAATGCAGTTTTCCAATGATTAAAAGTCAGTGTTTGATAATATGGAGAAAGAAATTATGACAGGAAAAAAGGTGCATTTATCTTCAATTTTGATCAATCTAGGGATTGACAAAATTGTTAGAAGGCTTTGTCAGTTTCTCTTGCTCTAGTATTCCAATTCTGTCCATATAACAAGTTCAATATGAGACAGAAAGTGATTCACTGCAATGAAATGCTTGAGGCAAATATGTTAAAGGAACGAAATATTTATTTTGCAAGGAAATATTATCTTGGACATTTAGGCTAGTAGTTAGATTACTTCATTGGTATGGGCTTTCGGCAATGCAGTACATCATACAACAGCATATGCTGGAGGGAATAGTCAGCTCTTAGTGGCTAAACAATAAAAAAGAAAGAGAAATGGATTGGAGATCTTAAAAAATACACATCTGACAAATTCTCTTTAGCTTCCAGCTAGACACCACCTCCAAGTGATGCCTAAAACTGGGCTCCAAGACACTTAAAATGTGATCCTTTGGAAGACAGTTGAAATTCTATCTCCAGCAGGCAGAATACTGAATGCTTTAGGCCAGTGCTTCAGATATATTTATATATCCCATGGGAGTTTCCTTAAGTGAACTTTCCTGAAGAGTTCTCAAGCTGCATGATTAGAGAGAGAACTGCCTGCCAAAAAGAGTCTATAAACAATTTAAAGTTTTCACTCTGTATGATGAATGGTTGGCATCATGAACTACAGAAGAGTCTAGTAATGATGGGCTCACACTCATGTTTTCTCTGTTGCCAAGCATCTCTCTACTTGTCTATAACATCTGAAATTAACCAGTCAAACTTCTGGTTGGTTACCTTATTTCTTCCTATAACATCTGAAGCAAGCCAGCCAAACTTCCAATGGGTTATATTATTTCTTCCTAAAGTCTTCATTACTTTCCCAGACCTCCTAGTGTAGACAGTTGTCATAGCATGAATGTGCGTTATCATACATAAGCTTGTGTGTTTGTATCCTTAGCTGATGTTAATGTTTGTGAAAACTGTGTCCCCTCTGAGAGGCCATGCTTTGCTAAGGAAGGGGGGAGGTCTTGAGAGTAGGGAGCCAATCCGCAGTTCCAGTTTGCTTCTGTTCTTTCTGCTTTCTGTTCAGTGACCTGAACCCACTGCTACTGCCTCTAACCATCTTTTCTACAACATTGAAATATATCCTCTCTAAAATCAAAAGTCAAATAAATCTATCTTTAGCCTTTAAGTTTTGTATGTACGAGCATTGTCTCACAACTACAAACAGAACAACCACAATAGTAATCTTCGCTAAATTGTTTGAAAGAGGGTAAAAATACATTTCCTCTCTCCTAAGTGTAAGCCAAGATTAATTTCTAATATGTTGTGTGCTTGAGATAGATTGTCAGTTTGTTCAGAAATTCCTTAGCGGCTGAATACAGTCTTTGGGAACAAGTGGTATCAGATTTCAGCCCCACCCCAAATACCTGGGAGTCAGCTCTCTTGGTACATATTAGCCCTCAACCTTCTCCAGTGCCTTACTAGCAAGAGGAGTAAAGTGAATTGTTATTTATCTTCTGGTTGATCATTCAGTCTGGCCTATGTGTTTGCTATTGAATTCCAAATACATTTCTCAAACCTCATGTTTACCTCTTTTCTGTGCTATAGAAAACCTTTTCTCTGTCCACATCCAATTCTCATAATCAACCTAATACCATAAACTGTGAAAAGTCTGATATTACTGTGCTGAAAAGTTTTCAAGTTACACTGGCATGGTTTTGTGAATGCTCACAAAGTCAAAAGCTTCCTGGATCATACTTCATGATTCACAATATCAGAAATCTCGAGATTATAACATTTGATGTCACTTCCATGGACATGATTTGCAAGAGACCATGTGAAAGGAAACAATATATCAGCTTTATAGGTCACACCCTGGAACAGAGACACCCTGGGGTAGGAAAACCCCAATCTTTTATAAGGGACAGTAATTACTAACATTATTGATCCCCTATGAAATATGATTAATATTTCATAGTTGTATGCAAGTCAATTATTCCATTGTTCACAATGTAACAGAATGTTGTCATTCTCTTTTGTCATTGCTAAGCAAATATTCTTGAGAAAAAAAATACTACACAGTAAATGACTGCAGGTTTAAAAGTCATAGATTCTAGAGAGAATTATCTATCAAGGGCTTAGAAATAACCTTTTGAGCCTGAGGGCACTATAATTCCTTAGCAGAAGACTTTAATTCATGGGCAATGATAGCTGATCATATTCCTGTCTGTGAATGCAGGAGAAGTGATTATGAATGTGTATCCACTGACAGCAAATGTGAGATCATGAAGTAAAATAATAATGAATAAAATCAATATTCTTATTTACAAATATCCATATTTAATAACTAACAAAAATCTGCCAATATTGAATGGCTCAAAATGATTCGAATTAATTATGTATCAACATATTTATATATTTGAAAGTTAACAATTCCATGATTGCATACTTAAAGTATGTGCATGCAAAAACACATGTTTTTTGTTTGTTGGTTGTTTTTTTTTTATTTTTTCCCCAGTCATACAAGCTCAAAACGTACCTTGGTCCTTTCCCTCCCTCTACCCCTCCCCAGTCCTCCCTTGCACTCTCCCCCCTTTTTCCCCTTTCTTTCACACCCTCCTACCCCTTTTCCTAGTGCCTCCCCTTTCCCCCTTCCCATCCCCTGAAGCATTCTTTTGTGTGAATGTCAAACCTCCCTCTGAGTCTTCCACCCTAATGAGGTGTAAGGACTCAGAAGCATAGCTGGTAACCCCCGTTAGTATGGGAACACTTCCATGAATGTTAATTCCTTGCTTCTAAGGATCCCATGGCCTGTGATTCATGCTAGACATTGGGGGATCCTTGACATGTCAGTCATTGTACAGGTCATGCAAAGTCCCATTATAGCTACTGCAGCCCTAACTTGTGTGGAGTATCTTGCATATTGTTGGTCCTTCCCATCTTAGCCTCTTACAACCTTGCTAACCCCTCTTCCCCAGGTTTCCCTTAGTTTTAGGATGGGAAGAGATTTGGCTGCTCTGGTTCCTGTTTACTAATCTAGGGTCTTTGGTGCTCTGAATTTTGGTTTGTTGTTGATTTCGATTTTGCTGTTCCTGCACCGCCCTTAACTCCATCCTAATTGGTATTGAAGGTCTAACCTAAGGTAAAAGGTTGTTTAAATGAAGATCTTACTATAAAAGGAGACTCAAAGGTAGATGGAATAGGAATAGGAGACCGCAGTGGGGGGTTGGGATCAGTGTCCCATTTGCAGGATGGTTACCATCAATCTGCCAGTCCTGATACCCTCCCTGATTGGTGAGATCACACTTCTTCAGTCACAAGTGACCAGGAAGGGAAGCAGGAGTGAGCCTCACCAGATGTCTCACTACTTACATTCAATTCTCAGTGATGACCTATTTTTTCTACTGAAGCATGATCCCCTGTCTCCTTTTTTCTGTGGGGGTTCCTTTTCCTTCCCTCCCATTCACAATCTCCACGATTACAGGTATTACAGAGATTCATTTCTGAATATGTCATTAATTGGGTTTGGTACTAAGATCCACCTATTAGAGAATACATATGATTTATAACTTTCTGTGTCTGAGATACTTCACTCAATATATTTTATTCTGATTCCATCCATTTCCTGGCAAATTTTATTAATTCATCTTTTTTGATGGCTGAGTAGTATTCCATTATATAAATGTATCACATTTTCCTTATCCAATCATCAACTGTTGGGAATTTGGGTTGATTCAGTGACTTTCCTATTGTAAGTAGTGCTGCTATGAACATGGTTGTACTTGTGTCACTGTAGTTTATTTTTGCTTTATGGGGGATTATTCCCAAAAGTGGTATAGCAGGGTCATATGGTATTTCATTCATTGCCAAACTGATCGCCAGAGTGGTTGTATAATCCTGCATTCCCACCAGCAATGTAGGAGAGCTCTCTTCTCTCTATAACCTCTCTCATTTGGTGTTTTGTGGACTTTTGCCATCTTGACTAGGGTGAGATGATATCTCAGGAAAGTTTTGATTTGCATTTCCTTGATGGCTAAGGATGTAGAGGATTTTTAAAGATATTTGTTAAACATTTCAATTTCTTCCCTGGAAAAGTTTCTTTTTAGTTCCCAGGCCCATTTTTTAATAAGCCATTTAACTCTTTGGTATTTAGTTCTTTGCATACTCTGGATAATAGAGCTCTGTCAGATATGTGGTTAGTGTAGCTTTCTCCCATTCTGTGTGTTGCCTTTATGCTTGGTTTACAATCTCTTTTTCTGAACAAAAGCTCTTTAATTTTGTAAGATCCCATTTGTTGAGTTTTGGTTCTAGTTGGTTCTTGAGTGTTGGTTCTGCTATTGGATTTCTGTTTAAGAACTCTTGGCCTAGCCCAATCAGCTTGAGGGTGTTCCCTACCCTTTCAACTAGGGATTTTATAGTCTCTGGCTTAATATTGAGGTATTTGATGCATTTGGAATTAATTTTTGTGCACGGTGACAAGAACGGGTCCAGTTTTAATTTTGTTCTTATGGACATCCAGTTTTGCCAACACCATTTGTTAAAGATGGTGTTCTTTTTCCATTGAATTTTGGGCCTCTTTGTCAAAGAACAAATGGCTGCAGTTGTGTGGGTTTATATCTGGGTCTTCAACCCATTGATCTACGTGTCTATTTTGGAGCCAGTACCACGCTGTTTTTATTACCATGGATTTTTAAAAGTTTTTTTTTTTTATTTACTCAATTGTGCGTATATGTGCATGTGTGTATGTGTGTGTGTGTGTGTGCGTGTATGTGTGTAGAACCACAGACGAATTCGGGAACCACCATGGACCGCTTGCACCTCCTCCTTGTTTACTCTGCCCGGGGATTCACAGGCTCCGCCCTACCAGGACCAGAAACACAGGCTGCCCCTGATTCCCCCAGGCATCATCTATATGTGTGGTCTAGGATCCAAACTCAGGACTATTCCACCTGCAAGGCAGAGACTTAACCCCTGAGCCTCCTCTCCAGCCCCCATGGATTTGTAGTATAGATTAAGGTTTGGTGTGGTGATACCTCCAACAGTGTTTTTGTTATTCAGGATTGTTTTTGCTATCCTGGGCCTTTTGTGCTTCCATATGAATTTTGAGATTATTTGGTCAATTTATTTAAAGAATTGTTTGAGGATTTTACTGGTATAGCATTAAATCTGTATTTGGGAGGTCTTTCCACCTTCTGCTTTCTTCTGTAATTTGTTTCTTTAGGGTTTTGAAGTCTTCATTATAAAGGTCTCTCACTTCATTAGTTAGGTTTATACCAGGATACTACATTTTTAAGGGGCTATCGTAAATGGGATTGTTTATTCATCCTTGGTGTAAAGGAAGGTCACTGATTTTTGCTCATTTATTTCGTAACCTGCCACCTTGCTGAACTTATGTATTAGTTCCAGGAGCTTCCTGATGGAGTTTTTAGGATCACTCAGATATATGATCATGTCATCTGCAAAAAGAGTTTAATCTCTTTTATCTTCCTCTCTTGTCTTATGGCTCCAGCTAAGACTTCAAGTACAATATTGAATAGAAGTGGTGAGAATGGACAGCAGCCTTGTATGGTTCCTGACTGAAGTGGGAATGCTTCAAGTTTTTCCCCACTGAGTATAATCCTTGCTGTTTGCTTGTTGTATACAGCTTTTATTATGTTGATAAATGTTCCTTCCATTCCAACTGTCTCTAGGATTTTGATCATAAAAGGATATTGGATCTTCTCAAAAGCATCTATCAAGAGTATCATGTGGTCTGGGACTTTGGATTGGTTTATATGATGGATTACGTTTATTGATTTGCATATGTTGAACTAACCTTGTGTGCCTGGGATAAAGCCTACTTTATCAAATGAATGATCTTTTTGATATGTTTTTTAATCTGATTTGCTGAAAATGTTTGCATCTGTGTTCATCAAAGAAATTGGCCTATAGCTTTCTTTTTTAACTATCTTTATTAGGTTTTGGGATTAGTATGATATTAGCTTCATAGAAAGAATATGGAAGTGTTTCTTCCTTCTCAATTTGATGGAACAGTTTAAGGCATATTGGTGTTAGTTGTTCCTTAAATGTCTGGTAGAATTCTTTGCTGAATCCATCTGGTCCAGGTCACTTTTTGGTGGGAAAATTTGAGATTACTTCATCATTTTCCACATATGTTATAGGACTGTCTAAATAATTCAAAACATCCTGATTCAATTTAAGTAAGTTGTGTTTACTTAGGAATTTATCCATTCCTTTTTTGGCATCAAATTTTATGGAGCATAAGTTTTTGAAATATGAGCTTACAGTTCTCTGAAGTTCTTGGGTATCTGTTGTGATAACTCAATTTTCATTTCTAATTTTGTTAATTTGTGTTTTCTCTCTCTTGATTTTGGTTAATTTAGGTAGGGGTACATCAATCTTATTGATTTTTTTCAAAGAACCAGCTTTTCAACTGGTTGAGTCTTTGTATCATTTTCCTTATCTCAATTTCAAATTTCATTCAGCATCACAGTGTTGAGTTTCCAAGAGTTAGTGTATTTTCTGCTGCTTGTTGTGTTGTGGATGTCAAGGTTTAGACCATGGTGGTCTGATAGGGTACAGGCTACAATTTCAACTATCTTATGTATGTGGAGATTCATTTTGTGGCCCAATATGTGGTCTATTTTGGAGAAAGGTCCATAGGCTGCTGAGAAAAATGTATACTCCTGTGCATGGATGGAAAGTTTGATAGGGATCTGTAAGGTCCATTTCAGTTAGGGTTTGATTAAGTTCCAATGCGGCTCTCTTAAGTTTTTGGCCTGATGATCTACCCTATGTTGAGACTGCAGTATTAACATCCCCGAGTATTATCATTTTGGGATTGATTTCTTGTTTTGGACATTGTAGCATCTGCTTTTTTTTTTTGGAGGAGGGTGCAGGCATGGATTTATTCAGGTTTCCTTCCTCTTGCTTCTTCTACTACTTGGATTGCCTGGATGTCATTGCTTAATGAGAAATCCTCAGACAAGTAGAATTGTAGAAAAATACACATGGGGATGAAAGAATAGATGCCTACAAATCCAAATCTGGAGAAGAAATAGCTCATAGGTGAAGATGTGTGTCACATTTGTGTGCATCTATTAACAGCCAGTCGGTTCAGAATCTTGTGTGAGGATGCTCATGCTTGAACGCTGGTCTGTACTTGTACCATTTGACACCTGTGTGGGTGTAGAAAAATATTCTTTCTACCATCTCCAAGTCCTTATTTAATTAATTGTAAATAAGTATCGCAACAATCATCCTACTTTCAGGATTAAATGAAATAAGGCATGGATATGCACAGTGTGCTGTCTAGCTCATAGTTTTTCATGAACATTTATCATTTGCATTAACATAATGAAGAAAGTATATCACAAAGGATAACTAGTAGCTCAAAATCCACAAGACCCAAGTTTGTCTGTTACAATAGTAAGTTATTACAGAATTATTGCAAAGATAAATGTATAATTGGTGTTTGGCATAAAGTAGCTTCTCAACAGCAATTATTAATTTTCTTGAATTATTTTTTCATGTGCCTTTGACATTAACTCTGGGTAAACATTTTCCCAGGGCCATTTTGCCGTAAAGAAGCCCTAAGTCATTCCTTTCTTAAATTTTATTATATTTATTTATTTTCCCAATCATATAAGCTTAATAGGTACCCTGGTCCCCTTCCTCCCTCTACCCCTCCCCAGTGTCTGCTTAATAAATATGGAGGAGTCCATATTAGGTGCATATATGTTCAGTATTGTGAAGTCTTCCTGGTGAATTGTAACTATGACTAAAATATAGTATCCTTCTGTGTCTCTTATGTTTTTTTTTTTTTTTTTGGTTTGAAGTCCACTTTGTCAGATAGCATAATTGCTACCCCTGCTTGTTTCCTGGTTCCATTAACTTGAAGAATTTTTGACCAGCGTTTTACTTTCAGAAATGTGTGCATGCAAACACATATGTATAGCGGACAATTTATTAAAGTATTTGGCAGCATTAATGTAGATGGAGCAATATGTACAGTAAGAAATTTTAGTCAACATTTAGACATTTTCCGATAAATAAGAATTTTCTAAAATTATAGTTCAAAAATTTGTATTATATAAATATCTGGAGATATCTTTTTAAAGACCTCAAGTTACTTGATATATTCACAGTTTATTTTGGTGATTAAGACTGTTCAAAGATAAGAATATATATAACACATCCTGCTTTACTAACCAGTAAACAAAAAGCCAAAGATTGTTGCTGCACTGTTGGTGTTAGCTGTAAGGTTGATGTTAAATTCACAATATACTACAAATAAAGTTTCAAAACCAATATATTCATATATATGTCTTTGTTTGAAAAATAAATATTAATATTTGTTAATTAATTTTGACAGCTTCAGAAATGCATATAACACGGTCTGATCACACCACTCCATTTTCTCTTATGCTTTTCCCAACTAACAACCATCCCCCTTGAACAATTTCTCCTTCCATTGTCATGACTTTTCTCTTCTATTTTAATTTCTGATTTGTGATCCATGAGTATAATTAGTCCTCAACAGTATTGATGATCTGTCCATTGGAGACAAAATAACTACTGTATTCTCCTACTGAAAACAATGAACCACCTTCCTTCAATAATCATCCAATGCTAACAGCTCTCACTGGAGAGAAGTCAGACCCCATCAGCCATTTGTTATTTCATTACTGAATATTAATGAACTTTTTTGTGTCATGCTATGCACAGGTAACTACACCTGTTGTGCTTATGAGTGCAATGGACACATCATCCCTGGAAGTAAGCACTTCATGACCATCATCTCCATCTTCTGACATTTACATTGTTTCCACGTTTTTCAACAAAATGTTTCTTGTGTCTCCAGTGGAGTACTTAATTGTCCTGATGAGTTTAGCACTCAAGAGTCAGGCCTTCTCAGCACTTTGAACTTTCTAAATCTACATTTAATCAACTATTCTGCAATTGGAAACTTTCTGACTAAGGCATTTATGAAGCTGTTTGATATGATATACATCTGAGAAAATGTAGAACCAGAAGTTTATTTTCTTCTGGCTTCTGATATCATCCACAGGATGAGGTATGGATTCCTTTCTTTGTGGGGTGGTCCTCAGATCCCATCAAAATGCAAATGGTTGCCACAATATGTCTTGTTTCTATTCTACCCATGACTACATGTTGCCTGCTAGTATTGCATCATGCAAGGTCCACAACTAGATAAGGTCATTGATGACTTTTCTTTCCCTGTTGTCTGCCTTGCAGAATCCATCAGTATAAATGGTAGTCATCATGGAGAAAGCTTCCAGCTGAGTTCAAACATGTTTTCTTTATGTTCTGTTTTCAGAGTATGTGATGTCTCAGCAATTGGGACTTGCTGGCTTGATTTAAATACGGTCATATAATATTTTAAAGAACTTTGCACATTGTGTATATGTCTAAATTGTGTATTGTTTATAAATTTACACTAAGACCATTTACCTAATTTGCTGATGTATTCTCACTCATTTTCAAGAGAGGTTGTCAGCATAGTGAAGGGTGTCAGAGAAGCTAAAGCAGAAAGATTTACAATTTCTAGGTTACCCCGGGCTACATATTAAGACCCTTCCTTAGCAAAAAAAGAAGGATAGATCAAAAAGTGGGTTCCATTCACTTTATCAGGATTAATTTTTGAAGAATTAACCATCTACACTTTACTGACTACAATTTTAAGTATAACAAACATTAGAAACAAAGTTTTAAGCTTTATGTCTCTTGTAAATTTCCATGGTGTTGTCAACAGCTTAAGGACTTAATGAATTATGATGCATAAGAAATAAAATAAAGCTTCTCATAATGAGCATATGATCTCATAAATGATGAACTATAAAATAAAATGTATTTTTACCATTTTTTTATAATTTCAATATTTTGCCAACTTAACGTGATTAGGTATATGTGTATGAGACTATGTATTTATTCATACCTTTTGATCTGTGTTTGAGTTGTTGTTATGTTTCACTCAAATTCATTTTATGTCATCATTAAAAATTCATGTCATTTCATTTTATTGTTCTACAAATACTATTACATCCACACATCCTGTGTGTTTCATTAACTTTTGAATCGTGTCATACTTTTGTGCCAGATCAGAAACAATGAAATTCTAAATGTAGTGTCCATTTGCTCAGAAGCACAACATTTACTAGCATGCCAATTTCCAACAAAAGTCTATTCTTAGTCACATAAAAATTTATACAAGAACCACAAAAATTCAATGTTCACTGTGTATAATTTTATTAATGCAAAAGAAACAGAAACATAATGTGTCAACAAGATAAGCAAAATTCTATTATTGGCAAGAAAATTAATAAGTCAAGAATAAGAAAGACTTTTTTAAAAATAACTGTGTCAGTATCACCATTTTCTAGCACTGACACATGAAGGGAATCCTTGATGCTTTGCTCTTATCAAAATCAGCTTGCTACTATAATTTATGAAGCTGTTTAGCATTAGAATGTTGCCAAAAAACAATACTGTAAGGCTACTAGGACACAGAAGTAAGTATTTATATATGGATAACAAAAATTTGGCTGATGAATTTAGAGAAAATTTGAGGTTTTTTCTGGGGGGGGCAGGGCCTTATTCTATATCTCAGGTTGTACTCAAACTCATGATAAACCATCTTCTCAGCCTTCTGAGTGCTAAGATTATAAAACTCAGAATCATCACAACCTCACAAACACTTTCTGTACTTTTAAAATAGTAAATCACAGAGAAAAGGTCATTTAAGTCTGGTTGATGTTTGAAAACAAACAACTGAAGGTTAACAGGCAAAATGAACTTGCTTACTATATGTAGTTTTGAATCTCCTTGAGTTTGTTTAAAGCTACAAAGTGTTTAGTAATTTTTCCGTCTCTCAATACACATTCCCTGTTACCACAGATGTTATTTTGTTCTATATCTGTCTACACAAATGTGCATATGTTTGTGAGCACACACATACACACACACCAGAAAATATTTATGCCATCAGAAGTTCTGTAAAATGATGCATCTCTGCTGAAGAATGGAACTTCATTGAATAACAACAATATTCTAATTTAACCAGGGGATTATTTGCCACATTAAGAAATCTTCACAGTGCTTTATCAGAAGACATACATGGTTTACCAGTCAGAGTATATAAGCTATGTAGGAACCAATATGGCTACCTCGGTGAATATCTAGCCCATTTCTATTTTACTTTCAAGCTCATTTCATATAGTTATTGCATGTTGGACTCCTGTTTGCCTAGATGAAATTAGTTATTACAGTCTTGAAGGAAGGGAGACAGAATTATGCCAAACGGAATTATGCTTATAGTAAGTATATAGCTAAACATGTAAAATCTTCTCTCAAGCTTCTTAGCATTTTAATAACTACCCTATAAAATTATCACCAGAAGAAACTGCCCTAAGAAAGCATTGTTTCTCTAAAAACGTAAATCTAAGAGTACTAGGTGTAAAGTGCTAATGAGGACTGTTATCATACCTGTAACATTAATGAGTTCATCAACTAATGGGCATCTGTGTGTGAAGAAAGTCATGGGGCAGGAGACAAAGCTGCCAAAGACACAATGTGGAGAACAATGATGTGCAGGACTCAGTAAAAGGAGATCTGAGTAGATCAACTGTTCTAGGTTTGCTTTCTTTCCTCACAAGCTTCCCAGCAATATTATTAATTACTGTTATCATTGTTGCTTGTACTTTTAATAGCAACAGCAAAATAAATAAGTTTAAAAAATGGAAAGGCTCTTTGGTGAGAAGTTTCAAATCCTAGGAGTGAGTTCATTGATTTTTAGATCAAGTCTCCTGATATGCAAATAATAATTATAGTTATCTTCTGTCTTCTCTATCAGAATCACTGTGCAAAATCATAATAAGCCCGCCATCCATGAGATAAGTGAGAAATCAGAGATAGCATGTACAAGAGAGGAAAGAACAAGAAGAAATTTGAGGAAAAAGAGGAAAAGCTTTCAATCTATTATATTTTACGTATAAAACTGTTCATAATTGTTTCTATAATTATTGCCAATGCAGCATCTTCTAGCTGTCTGAATCTCTGAGAAACTGTAACCTTTAAATTATGCCTTTCAAACCTTCCTTTACAAAACTGATACCCACATAAACAGAAACATAAATTAAGACTGGTTACAGGAAATAAAGACTCATCCTTCAGGATACACATATTAAATACCTATGAGAAATATAGAATATTTAAAGTCAATTTTTATGTTTTAATCGTGTATGCCTCTTTAATTTGGAAGAAAAACTTTGGAAGAGTATTTGTATTTTTAAAGGTAGTTGGTGGAAACCCCAGGAATTTGATGATGTCAAATCCTGTCTTCCTTAGAGGAAGTTTCTCTTGTACCCCTGAGCTCATCCTATATTTTACATGTTTACGTGCCCTATGATATGAAATCACTAAATTGGTATTTTTTCTGGCATCATGATGAAATGGTATCAAATAGAGGTTAGAAAAACATAAATTTAGCTCATGTTTCTTAAATGGCTGTTATCTTGTTAAGAGCTTGTTTTTTTATTTTTCTTCTTATTGGTCATAGTTGTAGCAAAGACATTCTCACCATTTTTTAAAAAAATGCTTGAAATCACAGAAAGAACTGTCATAAAGGCATTTTAGTCACATGACACAAAGCTGTTGACACCTGATGCATTTCGATGGGGAAAATGTCACTAATGTTTCCTTTCTTTCATGAATTTTAATGAGATAATAAACCATTAGTGCCATACCTAACTATAGTATATGTCTATGACACTGGAAAAATTATTCACTTAAAAATTGACAAGTGGGCTGGAGAGGTGGCTCAGGGGTTAAGCCTCCGCATTGCAGGCGGAAGGTCCTGAGTTCGGATCCCAGATCCCACGTATAGACGCCGGACGGAAGCGGGGGCGGCCTGCGTTTCTGGTCCTGGTAGGGCGGAGCCTATGAATCCCGGGGCAGAAGGAGGTGGAGGCGTCCATGGTGGTTCGCGAATTCGTCCGTGGTTCTACACACACACGCGCACACACACACACACACACACACACGTGAGCACGCGCAAACACACACACATGCGCACAGTTGAATAAATATAATAATAAAAAAAATTTTAAAAAATTGACAAGTGTTTTCTTATATTTCTTTTTTAAAATACATGTCATTTCACATCTATTACTCACTTAAAAATATTCTCTTGGCAACATTCTTATCTCTCCACAGAAGTGATGATCTGGCTACTTGTGAGGGAATATCACAAGAGGGGACATGGGGAACACTCAAGTATTTAAGGATTTCTATCCTAAGGACCTGTCTTCACATGTATCCTCACCCAAGACATTCTGGAAATGGAAAGGGAGGGTAGACTCAAAGATCTCAGCTCACTTGGTATATTTTAGTTTAGCTTTCTAAAAATGTTGATAGAGAAAATGTTAATAAATACATCAATAATGAATGTGTGAAGTATATATCTTTATTTTTTCCATTGCAGCATCCCAATTCTCATTTTTAATTTTGCAGTCACCACGAAAGTTCAGTACACACATTTGTACATTGGCTTAAAGGTTTCCCATGAGAACATTTTAACACAGAACAAGGTTTTCAGGTCTCCAGTTAAATGTGTAAGCAATAAAGGCACCGCTGGAGGTACTTGGGCAGATTGAGATCTAGAAATAGGCTGCTACTCTGAGTCACCTCATTTGAGAAAATCTAAATATCTTCTTCCTAAGTCCCTAAGAGTTCCTCTGCATGTCGGCCAGGTATCTCCATCTTTAATGATATGGAAGGATGCCAACCTCTGTCCTCCAGTGTTGGCCATGGGAAAGCATGTGGGGCCTCGGCAACATCTGAGTCCTAAGAGAACAGACAGCACAGCTGAGCATCATCAGAGTAACGATGGCATCTCACCCATCTCTCAGTCTATTATTAGGGACAGTAATTGAGCAAAGGGATCCTCCTGGAATTTCAATTGTAAGAATAAGAACAAAACTTGAGGAATAGATGGGCAGTTGGGGAAATGTTTAAGAGAGAAACTCAGAATACACTGAGAATTCTTTTCTCTTTAGAAAAGACAGCATAGTGAGGCAGAGATTTCTTTTTTTAGTCTTAAATTATTGTCCAAATTGTTTAAATTCTGATACTGATGATAAACTGGAATCTATTTTCCATTATTCATCTTAGTATGAGGTTTTAATGAGAGAGACACTGTGTACTAAGCACTTTAAATCCTTTGGCCCTTTTCTTTTGTTCCATTCACTTAAACTTTGGGAGGTACACCTATTGGCTGAAAGAATTCATCACCTCTCCTAAGTGATGAAGCTCATGATCATTCTATCCTCAGAATAGTGTCTAATATCTTTCCCATGCTCAGATGTGCTAACAAGTTAGTAGTTTCTTATAACACTCATATGATTACACTCTCTTTTGCACTCTCTTATTTCCTGCCATCAGTCCTCTCTGATGTGTGGAACAAGGCACCTGTTACCCTGCTGGACTTTATTTATGCAAGCTATGAAAGAAACCATATAAATGGTCCTGTTGTCTTGACCTAAAGTGAGATAGTGATTCATTACTATCAGCAAAGTTAATCCATTCTTTTGCAAGTTTCTCTGCTTGTCTGAGAGGCTTTTGAGTAAATGTCTTCAAGTTTTTAGAATGTCAAATGGCTACTACCCAGAGTGTTACTGCAATGAACAATGTTTCTATGATGTGATTTTCCTATTTTCCAAACAGCTTTCACCTCTACCCCAAGACCACATTGTCTGTCTCTAAAGGCAGACAATGGGAATGCTCAGAGAAAGTTGGCTAGCTAAACTTTCTCTATCACTCTGACTTGATTAGAAATTCGGATTCAAAAAGAAAAATGAAAAAGGGTAATTGAGGATGATTCCCAATGTCAACCTTAGGCTTCCATATATAGGATGATTCCTAATGTCAAACTTAGGCTTCCACATATACACGTTTACACACATGCATGTACACTTGCACATATACACGTGTGTCTGCACACAGGCAAACATGAATACCACATGCATAGGTTTAAACATGTACATATGAATATAGAAGAAGAAATAAAATCCAGCATGCAATGTATTGAATCCTTAGGAAGAAGATACAAAATAAAATAATTTAATGTCAAATTCAATTTCATGTTACATAACTTGATGTTAAATTGATATAAATTTACTTTTTGGCCTTCGTGAGTTGAAAAGCAAGCAAAAACGCAGACTCCAGATATAAGAAGTATGAGTTTATATCCCTTTGTCATAGGAAGTTTGACAATAAATTTACATAATATAAATTTCTTTAAAATATTTACTATCACTTGTTTCAGCAGCTTCAGATATTCTTCTAGAACAGACCTATTGGCTGAAAGAATTCATCACTTCTCCTGAGTGATGAAGCCCATGCTCATTCTATCCTCAGAATAGTGTCTAATACCTTTCCCATGCTCAAATGTGATAACAAGTTAGTAGTGTCTTATAACACTTATATGATTGCAGAGAACTTTGAAACTTCCAAGCTATCTTTGACATTAGCTGTGTAACTAATGAGGTGGAAAGTTTATTAAAACTGTTAAGGAAGATCCAACACTGAAAGAGCCAAATGACAGCACCCCATTAACAATGTGTTTATTGGGCTACTTTTCACTTGACAGTATTTGTAATACTGCAAGACCTGCTTTCAGCTCTTAGATAATACCTGAATTTCATATCCAGCAGAGAACACGCATTCAGAAAAAGTTCTAGCCAGGAGACTGGCACATTTCGGTACTTGACAATTGTTCCAAACAAGTCTTGTAGCAGTACTTTAAATATTTTATCATGTTCTATTTTGTGATTCATTAAATGTCTAATCCCAAATTCCTTAATGTTCAGAGTAAATATTTGAAAGATGCATACATTTGTATCCTTGTGTCTTCCATAAGTTGTCTTTCCTGGACTCATCCAAGCCCAGTGTACTCATTCTGTCACATGATATCTAAATCCTGTTTCATGCACTAGTCATTCTATGGTTGCTATAGAAGCCACTCATTTAATGAGCATTTAATAACTGCCAGCAGGACAAATCAAGGACAAACCAAAAAGAGACATCCATTGTCCACCTGGCTTATGTCATTTTGGGAAATTTGGGAGGCAGCGCATGCAAATAAATACCTAGGATTTTTGTTTTAAAAATAAATGAAACTTAAAACTTTGAAAGAACACATTATACAGAATAAGCTGAGTCTTACATATGCTTCGACTAGTATTTCTGAAATAAAACACCTGAGAAATTTAAATTAAGGAGAGAAAAGGATCGTTTCTGTTGATGATTGCAATCTATAACTGGATGATTCTTTTGGACTGAGATAAGGATGACAGGGAGCACACAGTGAGTCACATAACATGGCTCCTAAATAACAGAGAAAATAAAGTTCCCAACACCCTGCTTCAAGGGCATGTATCCAGTGATCTACTTCCCACATATAGACCCCAAACTCTTAAAAGTCCAATAGCTCATTAGCACCACGAATTGGATGCAAACTCTCTGCACATGGGCCTTTGCAAGCTTTGCAGTGGAACACCAAAAGAAATTATAGTACACAAGTAAGAATTAAAACAAGAAAGACGACTATTTAATTTAATTTAAGTTGATAAGACTTTTCTTTCTCAATTGTCAGGAACGTGTTCTATTAACTTGCTTTAATTAGTTTCCAATTGTCATAGAGACATTTAGCCTACTCCCCATGCTTCTCTTTTAACAAAACATATTGATGAAGCTGTTTTCAAATAAGTGAAAGAAAGAAAGGCAATTAATAAAAATTAAAAATGATAAGCAGAATGGAAGTGATCACAAGAAGCCAGTGATTTTCATGATAATCTACTGGGAATTTCTTTAACTCACATATTTTTTAATTATCACACCTGGGGGGTAAAATATGAAATGCTTTCAGTGTCTAGTGGTCAAAGACAGGGTACTATGAAGCTTCCCATGAGACAGACCCTTCTCAATAACCAAGCACATCTGTCTCTAGTCCAAAACAAAATAGCATTGAGGCTGTGAGGCACTGCTCCAAACCCCTGGCTGAGTTTCTGGTAGTGTAATCTCAGAAGAAAGAAGCAGCACCTGTTTTTAATCACTCACAGTGTTGATGCTGATTATGAATATCTGTGAGGCAGAGAATGATGCTTCTGCATCATACAACCATGCTCATATCTCAGAAATTATGCTTTCTACATTGTTCGGGAAGCTCCCCTACTAAGGAGTTCCCTAGCATCTTGAACATCTCAGTGAAAATTCGGTTTACTGACTTCAAAACTCTCCATTTGTTTTTCTTTTGCCTAGTTTAAAATATATTGCATTTTTTTCTTTTCTTTTGTCAGTAACTATATTCTCGAGAGAAACCTCTGTGAAAGTTTGGAATGTGAAGATGTACCATGTGTAAAAGTTATAGTTTTAACTAATGATTTGGTGGCCACTGTTTCCTATGGGGATGTTCCTTGCTTTCTCAGCTCAAAGACTTGCCCTTACCTTTCCTTTGATATTGTTTTTTTTATTATTATTTATTCAATTGTGTGTGTATGCATGTGTGCGCGTGTGTATGTATGTGTGTGTGTATGTGTGTGTGTATGTGTGTGCGTGTAGAACCCCGTCGAATTCGGGAACCACCATGGACGCCTACACCTCCTCCTTGTTTACTCTGCCCCGGGATTCACAGGCTCCGCCCTACCAGGACCAGAAACGCTGGCCGCCCCCACTTCTGCCCGGCGTCTATACGTGGGGTCTAGGATCCGAACTCGGGACCTTCTGCCTGCAAGGCAGAGGCTTAACCCCTGAGCCACCTCTCCAGCCCCAGATATTATTTTTTATTAGTGGTATTTATTATACTAAATTCACATACAAAAATGAAATGCCAGTTGATGAAATGTTAATATAATAGAGCAGTGAGTGAAGAGCATTAAGAGACATGTTGAATGCAATATGGTGTTTCAGACATTTATCTGAAAATGTAAATGGTATTAGTTTTGAAAAAATAGTTTACCAATCTGAAAAGGCTGGAGTTGGATAATGATCTGCTTATGATATTGTCTTGCTTTTGACAGATGTTTTATGTTTAAGTAATATAGGAAAATTCTTGAGAATTGGATAAACAAAAAGGAATACTGTGTAATATTTATAACTTCTTGTGATGAAATTATTAACACCAAATAAGGAATTATTGCTAAAATAATATGGAGAATAAAATGAAAAGGCAAAATTTGTATCTTATAAAAATTTTGAAATGATTATTTAGTGGTTGAAGGAGTCATAATTTCAGATATAATCCCAAACTAACAACTGAAAAATCAGTTTGTACTTATGTTTGTTTCACTCTGGTGCCATTCAAGTCATAATCTACCTTTAGTTTAATATCAAAATGATTACGTGAGTCAAGTTTCACAAACCACACCTGTTTGTATATGTTTATGAGTGATATATTATTTCAATTGTATATGTGTGTGTGTTTATATGGATGTACGTGTGTGTGTGTGTGTGTGTTACACAGTGAGTGTGGAATATGTAACTATAAGTGGAGAGCAGAGCAGGATATCAGGTCTTCTCTCTTATTCTCTGTCACATTTCTGTGGGACAGGGTTTATCATTCAATTTTAAGCTCAAATTTTGAACTTGACTGGCTGTTTAGTAAGCTGTTATCTGCCTTTCTCTACCTCCCTCTTCTTAACCTGGGTTTATCAGCACATGGATACATGACCAGGATTTTTACATGGGCAATAGGATTTCAAAATCATTTCCTTGTCCTTAGAAAACAAGAGTTCTTACTAAGTGTGACATCTCCCAGCTCCAATAAGACAAGAGATCATAGTCCAGTAAAATATCCCATATAATTGGAATGTTTCAGTTTTCAGTGATTTTTAACAGATATACATATTTTCATTTTCTCCCACAAATTTGAAAGATTCAGCCAAATAAGACATACCTGCATCTAAGGTATGCCTGATTGTTTTTTAATTAAAGTGTCTTTGTCTATCAGGGAAAATTCTAGACAAATGAGCACATACCACCTTTTGATTTACACCATTATCTCTTACCAGGTCTTCATTGGGGCACAGAGAAGGAAATATTTAATTTTGACACCATATCTCTTTCACATCTGTCATAATTAAATGTTATAATTTTCCTAATTTAAAAATTTTGAGAATTTAAGGTAATGTGCCTGTCACTATATGAAGATCAAAAATTTACTGGATATTGTTTAATTTCTGAAAAGTGTCAAACTTTTAATGGCTGCTGAAGTATTCAAAGCATCGCCTAGATTGTTTAGTATAGGTGATAAAAAGCAAATTGATGTACATTTCCCATCCAATGCCTAGATAACTTGGAATGGATTCTAATGCTCTATGTTTCCTTAAATGACAGTTTTGGGCTAATTATTCTGTGCTTTCAAAGTGTTTTTAATTCCTCAGAATTTTTTCATACAGGAATATAAAATTTAGACTTTCTTCCAATATCCCAGGAATAAATTTAACAAGAAATATGGGCCATTACTCTTCATTCTAGTGAATCTTTTATTTTTCTTCCTTCAATTAACTAATAATAATTTTAAATATCATTTTTCCTACAGAAGTAAATTCTTCTAAGTATCAGTGTTACTCATTCCAAAAACAAAAGACCTCAATACTCTCATCCCCCCAAATAGTCTCTCTCTAAAATTATTTTTTATTTTATTTTACTTCAAAAAATATTGAATGCTGTTTAGCAACATAACTCTTTATTACTAAGGAAAAAAATGTTTCTAATGGAGCTTCATTATTTTTTGAAATGAATAACGACTTTAGCATCAAACATCTTTGAACTTATTAGAATTAAAAAAAATAAATGGAGGTAGGAGGCAGGAAAGCTACAAACAAAACAGAACAAACAATGAAAAAATGAAAAACAAATTGGAACGTCAAACTGGTTTTTCAGGTTTTTAAAAAATTATACAGCAATATCATTTGTATACAGAGCTAAAATCTGTCTAAAATTCTGTCAATTCATATAATTATATTTACATGATTGCAAGAAAATATTAACAATGTTATTATAACATACTTTGAAAATACATATTTTAAAACTTGTTTGAAATGAGCTTTTGATTCAAATTCTTTTGTTTTGTCTCTGCTTACCATACTTTAAGTGATCTTGCATTAATGAACCTTTCCTTTTGTTACAGACTAGTGCTTTCAGTGGGAATGCTAGGGCTGAAGAATCCCAGATATGTTCTATTAGGATACCTGGCCATTTTCTTTGTAGTGTCTTCACGGTTGTGCAATTGATTGACAACTGACAACTTTGTAATAATCGCACTCTTGTAATATGTTGAAGTGTGGGAAAACAAAGTTTGATCAGCAATAGTGTGGTCACAAATTCTGTGTGGAACATTGTAGCTCTTTAAAACAGAATGAATATATAAGTATTTCGTGTCCTTGAAAGAAAACTAAGTAGTTCTTGAAGAATAGTCTGCTGGATTTGATGAGGATATTTGAGTTTTATAGTCAATAAATAAATACAGTAGAAATGAAATAAAACAATTCTCAATATCTTTAAATTTATTATTATTATTATTATTTATTCAACTGTGCTCATGTGCATATGTATGTGCACGCGCGCGTGTGCGTGTCTGTGTGTGTGTAGAACCACGGACGAATTCGCGAACCGCCATGGACGCCTCCACCTCCTTCTGCCCCGGGATTCACAGGCTCCGCCCTACCAGGACCAGAAGCGCAGGCCGCCCCCGCTTCCGCCTGGCGTCTATACGTGGGATCTGGGATCCGAACTCAGGACCTTCTGCCTGCAAGGCGGAGGCTTAACCCCTGAGCCACCTCTCCAGCCCCTCAATATCTTTTAATGTGAGAAAAATACTGACATAACATTTGCTCACATTTCTAGGCTTATCATAATTTTTGTCTTATCTCTCATCCTTTGGCTATGGAACTGACCAAAACATAAATACAAACAGACATAGTTGCATAAAGAAAGCCTTGATACTTTCAAAGCATTTCTTTAACTTTGATTGAGAAACAGAACATTCGCATTCACCTATCCATGAACTGTCTCTGGATAAATATCTGTTTATAACAGCAGTATTATCAAAATAATTGCCCCCCAAAAATTAATGAGATTGGATGATTCAAAATTTTCAAAGTATTTATGTATATAATGTGCTACTTAGGATTTTTTTTTTTAAAAAAAAAAGTCTTATGTTGCTAAAAACTTATGTACTTAAAATAGAATTGAATTTTTGTGAGAAAGTTGTTTTACTTTTGACTTACAATTCTGGATTGCAGCCCATCATTTCTGTGAAATTATAGCATCCTAATATAATTAGCTGATCACATCATGTCCACATGAAAAACCCAACAGACCCTGTGTATGCAAACTAGTTAGTTTGCCTATGTACATTTTCGTTGTATTTATATAGTCCTAGATTTCAGGACTGGTTCCACTTACAATGGGTTTGGATTTCACAGGAAACTAATGAAGATAATCTTTCACAAGGATGTCCAGAGTACATCCTAAATTAAGAGGCCTCCTTTAATATAGACCTGGAGACCTGCCACTTAGGTTTTAGATGACAATAAATACCAACCGTCTTATAAATCCCTTCCATAGAAGCACCCTGAATTTATACTTAAGTTCAAGTGTTCTCACTTTTTAAAATGCCATCTAATACTGCTGGATATATCATAGCGTCCTTCTACCTTTTATTTCAGAACTGAAATATTCAAAGCGAACATTCATTGTAGAATGAGTTTTTGCCACAAAGAGAAATAAATTACTATAACTAGATTTTCCCGAGAAATAAGTAACATTCAAAATAACACATGATAACCAGTTACCATTAGATGTTTCTTTAATGCCTTGTCTTATTTCCTTGTGTTTAAATAAAACAGATATATAATCAACATTGCTTTGTGATTTCCTAGATTTAGGTACAATTCTCATTATTTATGAATACATTTACAAAACTTTTTGTGTTAATTATGTGTTACATACTTAATCAAACTTTTGTCACTGAGACAAAATAGCAGTTTCTGAAGGTTCCTTTTTGTTGACAAAATATATGAGAAGTAGCATTGAAGAGATCAAGTGATTTTTCTCAAAGTTTAGAGGAATGCAGTCCATCTGGACAAGATGTTATGATAGTAAAAATAAGAGGAAGGTGGTCCTACTGAAGATAGCACTCAGGAAACACAATATGGAATGCCATTTCCCAGCATGTATCTCTTTCCTCCCTTTCTATTCAGACCAGAACTCCAACCTATGAAATAGTACCATGGGATGAAACTCCAATAAATACATACAAAGAACTGTGTCTCCTGGGTGATTCCAAGTCTGTCCAAATTGAAAACGAAGAATGACCAATACACCCTACTATTAATAGCTTTCTGAGGTCTCTATCCAAGGACCTCACTGTCTACTGTCTGATTTTTTGCTAGTTTTCTTACTCTATTCTCTGTATATCTTACATTTCTCTCACATGCTATTTCAGTCTTAGACATACAAACACTATTCATTGCATATTTTTTCCACAGTAAGAAATAAAGACAGCCAGCAGAATACATGAACATGGCTTTAGTATAAAGTTAAACTACCAAACCATAAGAACTAATGAAAATTAAAAAAATAAATTTTAATATTTTTCTCCCTTGAAAAATATGAATATTTGTCATCCTTATCAGGAATCATATTTGTTGTCTTTAACTCAAATTTATTTGATCCTGGACAGTGTTGTTTTTAATTTCGCTTCTTTCATACACACTTTCCTGTTTTCATTTTCCTCTCTTTGGATTCATTTTTTATTGCTCAGCATTTATATAATTTCATTCAGTGATTTTTGGATTATATTCCTACTGACAAGAAGATAATAGTCAAGTATACATGAAGATTAATCTTTGGCATTGCTCTATTTGGGGCAGTTATTCAGATTTTCATGAAAACATGGAGACTATAATGCCCAATTAAATATTGTAAAACAAAACCATTTTTTGATGTTCCCATTTCCTCTTAACTAAAATTAATCACTAAGTCTAGGGTGCATTTGTAAATGTGTGTGCATTCTTGTGTGTGTGTGTGTGTGTGTGTGTGTGTGTGTGTGTTTCTGGATCAAAAGTCAAGAACAGGATGACTTAAACTGATTCAGAGTCTTCATGCCTATTTTTCTGTTGGTTTATGCAAGCTTTTTGACTAACAGAATAAATTGTCTCTTACTTAATGTCTGTGACTAGGAACATTCCAAAATGTATAAAAAGTGATGAAAGTGGCATATATTTCTTAAAAGGAAATGTTTCCATTTAATTCTATTCATAGGATGCTAGTTATTGACTCATTTACATGGTCCTCCTTATGGAGAGATATGTTACTATATAGTTAATATGTTCAGAGTAATTTTCCTATAGAATGCTATGATTACATGAAGTTTCTCCTTTGTTCTGCTGATATGGTTTATTGAATTGTGTGGTAGATAGCTACTAGGGCAATTGAAATCTGGAACTCTGGGCATATTTGCTAGAGATAGTAGTTGAGTTATGATAGTCAATACTGAGTATCAACTTGACTACACCTGGCATTAACTAAGATCAGCTGTCAGACTACCTGAAGAGATTATCCAGATCAATACATTAACAATGCAAGGACCAGCCCTAGATCTGATTGGAACCTTCCAGTAGCAGACCAGATAAAAGGAACCATAAAACAGAAGACTTTGAAGAGAGACTCTCCAAAGCTGTCCTTTCCTTTCTGCTGCCTGGCTTCTTCACTTACTTCGACCTCCTGGAATTCTCCAGGCTTCAGCCATCACCCACCTGGCTTACTGAACTGAGCAGCTCTGAGCCTTCACGATGTTTTCAGTGAACTAGCATTCCTCCAGTTTCAGCCACTAGCCTCCACCATGAAAGACTGTTTCTCTCCTCTGGAACCATAATCTGAATAAATGTCCCTTTCTTCCTTAAATTGCTTGTCTTTGAGACTTTGAATGCTCTCTCACAGCAATAGTTAAGATTAACTATTAACACTAAGCCAGGCTGCAGGAGATTGTCTAATTGGTGTACATGTGTGTGTGGGGGGGTCTGCTTGATGGTGGGTGCAATAATTCCTTGAGCAGGTAGTAAAAAATAGAGAGCTATTTAAGTATGATGGCATTTTTTGGCATACCTAGACAGACATGCTCACTCACAAAGAGTTTGCCTAACTTAAAGCACTCCTGTGGATATGAATTGAGAATTGTAACAGGAAAATCATAAGCCAAAATAAAAACACTTGTTCACATAAGCCTTTTTTGCTGTGAATTTATAGGCAACATGAAGAGTAACTGTGACAGAATTTAGGAGATTGGACTGTTGCTGATAAATATGGTGATATGGCTTTTTTAGATTTTTGTGACTAAAAAACCTTTGGTCAGAGCCTAGTGAAACATTTTGAGAGAATAATATTGACAGAATTATGAATTATTTGGGGTCAGATTGTGATGAAAAGAACAAAGTCTTTGGCAAAGTTGATTTAAAGATAACAGACTGGTTTGTTTAATGTAGGAAAACTGCTGGCATCTTTGAAGTTTTGAATGAGGAAAAGGCAAAAAGCAGAGCAGCTGTGGCTTTGGGAGGTATTAGCATCATTAAGAAATAACTTGTGTTTTATGTTTGTATAGTGAAAGAGATGGACCTTATTCCATGGAGATTACATTTAGTGAAAATACACATTCTTTCAGGGACAAAATTCCATAGTGAAACCATTTCTTACCCTTTAAAAGCTTTGACTGGATAAGAAAGGTCTTCTCCAGTCAGCTCTTGGAAGTTGATATAGCTGTGGTTCGATCTAACTGCAGAATTTCACAGCATCATGCAGGTGGTACTGGTTTTCATGAATGATTGAAGGTTCATGGAGAGCAGCTGAGGATTTTCAACTATTGTCAGGATTGGAGTTCCAGAAGGTAATGCTTATAGTTTCAATTAGGAACCCAGAAAGTTATAGATGCTGGAACCACACATACATATGCTAAGATCCTGAGTAGCCAGTGACAGTTATAGATAGACTGCTAAGCCCATACCTTGGAAGTCAATCTATTAAATTTCATATTATATATATATATATATATGGAATTTACATATGGATGGAGCATATATTCTAATTATTCATTCTGTTGGCTTTGTTCCTCTTTGTCTAATGTTCTCTATCTAATATATTATGTTGGCCTATTCTTACATCACTGAGATAAGTTTTATTGATAATTTTAAATAACTTTTTAAGTATGTGATTCGATTGATTATGATTGCTAATTTGTTGAAGATGTTTGCATTTCTGTTGATCAAGGCTAATGTTCCATCGCCATTTTTTCTGTACTTATATACTCTGATATGAGATAATCTTGGCCTTCTAGAATCTATTTTGAAAAATTCTCTTTTCTCCTGTTTTAAGTGACTTCAAGAGATTAGTTCACATTGTTCTTTAAATGTTTGTCAGTACTCAGTAGAGAAATCATCTGCTCTAATTTATTATTATATTGTACAGGCTTTCTATATTGAATGATTAGAGATTTTTAGGTATGTGTGTCCGGAAACTTGTTCATTTAATTTAAATGACTGAATTTAAATGACTGAATACTTTCTATATATATATTTAAATATTAAAGTATATACAAACCAAATGCTCACATAGAAAATCACATTTCTAGTTATTATTTTTAGAAAAAGATTCTTTTGGGGTTTCATATATGAATACAGTGAATTTAGGATATTTCCCACCTAAATCCCCAATCCTATCCCCCTTCCATTTCCAATTCTTCTTCCATACCATTCTCCATCCTACTTATATATATAATATATATTATATATAATATATTTGTGTGTGCGTGTGTGTGTGTGTGTGAGTGTGTCTTGTCACAATGCCTTGTCATCTAGCTATTATTTAAATCTACATATTTGGATTCAGATTTCTATGGAAAAAATACGGTATAGGCTAATGGTGAGTTGAAAACATACCATAAATTTAATAGAATAAACCTTTCCCATAATGAAAAGAAATATAAGATGTGATGGAACATAGTCCTTCATTTATAAGGAAAATAAAAATGAATACAAAAATATCCTTAAGACAGCTCTACATCTTATGTAATAAAACATTAAAATCCCTATGAAAGTACTTGTATTGTCTTATTCCTGTTTTATTAAACTTTTGAGTAAAAATCATTGAAAGGAGAGTCTTCAAAATCTGTTGGTCAACTTCACATCCATTTATTATTTTCATTTTTGCATTATGCTATTTCTTACACATTTCACACAATTCTTAATGGCTTTCTTTGAATATTAAAAGTTGATATATATTTTCCTTCAAGTTGTGGATTTTCCAAGTATTTTTGAGGGAATAACCTGTGTCTCTCCTGTAATTTTGATTGAAAAGCTATGTAACATAATAAATAATTTACTTTTCTCATCATCATATTTTGTTAGTATATATTTTTGTACTTGTAGTATGGGCATGTGTTTTATTTTTGTCTCCAAATATTAGTATTGCAAATGAATTTCATTGTGATATTTTCATCCATGCATATATTGTGTTTTGACCATCTTTCCCCCATTACTCTATCTTGTATTTCCTTTACTTACATCTTATTTTCCTGATCTTTAGCATTCTCAGTAGACTTTATCTTTTTTTCATTAGCTTCCTAAATGAGAGAAACTTGGGTTGCATGTCTTTATTGAGTTATAATCTCTAAAATATTTCATTTTCACTAAGGCTAATACTAATGATATCTCAATTTTAAAGCAAAATAATGAAAAAAACCCTTGGTTATAGCATACAACTCTTCCTGAATTTGGTTATAATAAGCTTTTTTTCCATATGTGGTTTCTTAAGGACCACTGGAGATAGACTTTCAAATTATCAGAGGATAAAATAAAATGCATTAAAAAAGCCCTTTTCTGTGCCATCTTTCCACAAACAAAATTTCTGACTCTTCTAAATTCACTGTGCTTCTTGGTAAAAGCCATCATATAAAAATTGCAGGCCTGTCAGACAATATGGGTGATACAGTGTTACTTTCTGAGTTTACCAGGAAAGGAACTAGGTCCAGATGGTTTGTATTTTTTTCAAATGCAAACAAAGTTGAAGATTCATATATAGTTAAAAATGCAAGATGTACAATGTTATTTGGACTTCATCCTAATTATCACTTTAAAGAGATAGGCTACCACAATGCTCATGAAAAAGAAATGATACTTGGCAGAAATTTTCCAGTAACCCTGAGAGAGGCTTGTTGCACCAGCCAAAATACATATTTAAACTCATAAGACTAGTGATTCTTTAGTGTATCAGGATGTATAATAAATGGTAAAAATTTGAATGTCAGTAAATTCAAAGAAAATACAGTGAAAATGTAAACCATAAACAAAGTCAAATGTCAAGAATTTAATTGGACAAGTCATTTTGCTACTTATGGATCATTGAACATCTCCATGTGAAGTGTCATGGTAATCCAAACCATATTCTTGATATAAGAAATCTAGCATTTTAATAATGAAAACAACAATCGATTGTATACATGCAAAAATGTGCACACATAAACAATCAGATACATGTGCATTTTTACTATCTATGAATTTGTGTTTATGTGTAAAAGTGATAAACAATTAAACTTCAGACAGATTAACTAGAAGTGGCCATTTATATACTCTTCCTTGTCACTGTAAGATAATATTCATACAAAACTTAAGGAGGAAAAAAATTTATTTGACTTGTGCTTTCAGAGTTATATTGTTCATTATGTTGGATATTGTACATCACAAACATGTCTGGAGGCAGAAGCATGAGGCCTGCTCAGAACATTCCAATCATCATGAAGTTAGAAAGCAAGAGCAAACTAGGAGAAAGTAGTCCAGGTTACCAAGACCTACTTCCTGTTACCGGCTTTTTATTTATTTATTTTTTTAACAATATTCCAACTTATAACTGTGCCAGGACCTTCCCTATCCCTAACATTAGGATTCAAATCCTTAAGCTGTGAAGTCAACTCACATTCAAACCATAATAATCCTCATTCAAGGTAAAGGAAAATGGTAAATGCAAACTATTAATACTACAGCATTGTCAGAGCACTGATGTGGAAGTAATTAAACAAAGGCGGTTTATACAATATAAAAATGATGGGAATCTGATAGTTTAGGGTCATTATCTCTATAATTCTTGAATATCTGAAAGGAAAGATTGAAAAGTCATCCAGAACACAGTAAACAAGAGACAACTGTTGGCAGAATCCAGTTCTGTGTAAAGACTGAACAGAGTTGGTATACTCTGAAGAAAGAATCCATAACTGTGCATCAATCATTCTTCCTCAACCAAAATTAAAGTGGTAGTTGTCTTAGTCATACTCTATACTTCATGCATCGTAGCTAATGCACAAAAAATTTAATGAAGGTTACACATTTAGAAAAATACTGCAATATTTCACTTTACTTTGTTCCTAGTCATTTCTCATAGTTTATCTGTGAAAAATATAGGAATATAAAGATTTAGATGCTAGGAATAATTTTATAGACTTTTGAACCTATACTTACATCATTTTTTCTTTAAAAGTAAACTTATAAAAAGTATATCATTAGAAAATGTATCTCTTTATATAGCAGTTTATTTCATTCCACAAATTAAACTCTAAAACCATAAACATCATTGTCTTTTCTTTTAAACATTAATGGAATGGGAATAAACATAGATAATAATATTAAGTACACAGCCTAATTCAATGAAGCACATAAATACTATGAAAATTGTCAGTCCAATTATGTAGCTTAAACTTCTCAAATTAGGACACAATCTTTAAGATAATAAACATTTTCATCAGAATTTGGCCTTTCTTTTACTGTATAAAGATTTGATTTAATTATTTCTAATCTATCTCAAATTTCTCTTCAGAGAGAATATGTGTGTGTGTGTGTGTGTGTGTGTGTGTGTGAGTTTGTGTGCATGTATGTAATTACTATTGGTTGCTTGCATGAACTGAATATTTCTTTTGACAAAACTGTAAATCTTTTTATGTGCAAAACTGTAAATCTTTTTTATACCAAAGCAACTAATATTATTTTTATTAATTTTTAAAATTCTTTGAAACATTAATGTACAAATGTGATGAATTTATGTTTGCATCCATCCTTACTACTCACCCCAATCCACTCCCATACCACCATTCACATTTTCCTTTCAGGCAGTCTCTTTCCAGCTCTTTCATGCCCCTTCATGTGTGAACCACTGCATCCAATCCAGAAGGCCTGCACTGACAAGAACCCAGGCACCTTCTGGGACACTTATTGGCCACCAGCAAGCTAACCATCGAGTAAATAAGTTATCTCTTGTCTATCTAGTGTCAATGTCAAGAGGCCTCTGATCTCCTGAGGTCCCTCCCCCCCCTCCGCCCCCTTCTTCATGAAGGAATGTTTAGGTCAGCTATTGAGGAGGTCTAGTGGAAGCAGACAATGATGCATTGAACTCTTGGGTAGGATAGTGCAGATTTGAACAGAAATTTCTGCTTTCCCCATCAGTCTCTTTAATCTTTTAGGGTTCCCTGAGCCTTGGGAAGGAGAGGGATTGATAGGTCCTGTTTAAGACTGAGCTTTCAACAGTTACTTTTACTTTGCACTTTGGCCAATTGTGGTTCTTTTGCATTTCACATGTTCCATTACAAAAGGACACTTAAACTTTAGTGGCAAAGTTTTCCATGAACAAACTAAATACTAACACTTGTTTGGCTTCTTGTTATAACTCTTAATTTCCCTTCTTTTTATTTTAAGATTCAAATAACATATTTTGTCATAATTTATCAAATGCAGTATTTTATAGTAACACATCTACTGTAATTAACTTTTCTTTTCTCCTCTGAGTTATTTAAGGCTATAATCATGAGAAATAACATAATGTATGTATGAAATAAATATAACTCAATACCAATGTGTGTTATTTTTGCCTTAAGCACCTAACATGGCCAAAATGTTCATAAGAAAACTCAAGTGAAAAAAATCATGAAATTAAGCTATAATGGGAGATCCATGCAATTTATATTATAAACATTAAGCATTATAGAACTTGTATAGACATAATTACTAACCATTTCACTTCTATAAAAATGTATGTGCTCAAATAGATAAATAACAATAAGCAGAATTCTGTGTGGAAATGTATTTGTTGTGCATAAAAAGTATAAAATACTATAGTATACTCCTTAAATTATAACAAAATAAGGTACACGATATTTGTAATTGAAATATTAATTATAGCAAAATGAAAATATAAAAGTACAAGATATTAAAAAGGATAAATACTGAAACTTATGTCTGAAAAAAGAACTTTGTTTAGAGAGGAGACATAAAACAGGATCTAAAAATTGCTGTTGACAAACTGCATTCTTTTAATACTTATTAGTAAGATTAGCTTAAAGCACAATTTCAAAAATGCATGTACAAAGGCATCTGTGGCTCAAGAAGATGGTGTATATTTGTAATATATAATAAATTGCTATAGGTCAATATAAAACATTTGAAACCAGGCAAAATATTCTAACATAAAACTAAAAATAAGCAAAATGAAATATAGGTAATAAAAAATAATTGTTCAGTACCAAAGTAGTGATATAGAAATACCATTCATTTTTTAAATAGAAACAAAGTCATTGAATCACTAAAACAAATGGTTGACTCTATTATTTAAGATATAAAGGACTTTGTGTTCTTTAACTTTATGGAAGAATTATTTCATTACATTTAGTAATTTAGGTCCATTTATATTTTAGAATATATATGGTAACTAATCTTTACTAGTTCATTATTCTATAGAAAAATACAGAGCACACAAAATATAATGAATATTCAGATGTAGATGTCAATATTTTCACTTAGTTAGGTTAAACATATTATGCTGAAAAAATTAAAAATAATTCAGTGTATGACAATAGTCAATCCCTAAATCTTGAAGTTATTCAGTTATGCTGTATTTTGTTCTGATGCGAGTCATGAGCTGCTGTAACTCTGCTAGGTCTTCCCATGCCTGATTCAAGCTCAAATGAAATGTATGCTTCTTCTGCTAGTGAGAAACTCAAATATTTTCAATACTTCTATCAACTCTTTGAAATTCTAAAATTTAAGAAAATGAGAGTTTTCTTGGCATGTAGGGAGTTGAGCACCTGAAAACCATCTGTAAAAATAGTAATTCTTTTTTTTTCATAACATGGAAATACTCTCCTTCATAACATGGAAATACTCTCCTTCATACCATATACACACATATGGAAACATGTAAAATCTTGCACAGCTCCATAAAATGAATGTGTCTTAAAATACTCCACATAACTTAAGCAGTTCATCTCATATTAGCATGGAAGCAGACATGAAGATATTTTACTTGCCATTTTGTTAGTGTTTCTACTTTATTGTATATTACCAAAAAAATCATCTTCAGCAGAACATGTTCCCAGTTGGCTACAGATCATAAAGATTCTTCACCAGAATGAAGAGAGCATTTGTTTTATAGTCGATTTCAATCCTCTGCCAGAGATCTCACATATTTGTTCATTCAGCAAACTGTCAACATCAAGAAAACACTGTATTGGCAGTTAACAGAGAAGTTCTTTTTCCTGGAAGACTGTAATTTTGTATGCATTTGACAAAATTAATTTTTCCACAAAATTATGAAGCAGAACATGCCACCCAATTATAGATCTCATTCTATCTCAGTATCTATGTTCTAGCATCATAACAATTTCTTATAAATGTTCTTGGTGTCTTTAAAACTGTGTGATCAAAGAGAGGACAGTACCTGAATGCTTCAAAGATGTTCTATTTGCGTGGTATTCTGTGGACATTACAATGCCTAATGGAATACTTTCTAAAGGAATAAGCAACCTGATAAAGGAAAGAAGTACTGAAGCAATTTGGCTTTGCTTAAGTGAGTTCACTTTCTGGAGGCCAATATTTTAGAATTAAGAATGCCATTTAAACACCAAGAAAATAAGGTCTGGTACTCTTAGAAACATAAAAGTTCAAGAATTCAATACTGAGTCAATGGAATGATGAAAAGTGGCAAGATATTCCAGGAAATGAAACAGGAATCAGTGAATTCTCTATCCGACAGTGACTAATTAAAGCTATAGGAAAGAAGTACCAAGTTTATATGTAATTCATTAATCTAGTATGGTTTATAGGAAGATAGATATAACAACACTGAGGAATACTTGCTAAGGAGATAATTTCTTTATTTACTGCAGTCCAAGAAAAATGTCATCTAATCACTTGACTCTCAGAAGAAAAGAATGTGAACAAACGTATCAGAAAGCAAGACATATCTATATGCAGGATTGAAGTAGGGCTATCTAAAGTGGGGCTTAGTTAAAAGATTTCTAAATCAGAAGAAAGACAGGAGGGTGGGAGTTTGTGCGATGGATTAATTAAGGGAATGGAAAAAAATGGGTCAGAGGAAAGATGGAGGAAAGCAAGGATAAGTACTAAATATGCTTGTAAAACTAGAAAACTAGAAAAATAAAAAAATAAAAAAATTCTAAATAATCATATAAAATGCCTGCCAGACATGGGAATTTTATCTAGAATTAAATAAGGATATCAAAGACAGAAATATAGATTTCAAGGTTGGCAATTGACAAATGAGAATCAAACTCATGGAAATTAATCGATAACTACTCAGTACCTTGAAAAAACAGGAAAAAGCATAGAATACTGGTTTGGTGAAGGTAAAGAAAAAATACAGTAAAAACAATGGGTTGGGCAGACAAAAACTATTTGAAATAATAGTCCAAAGGATTGACAAGTATTATTTGTAGGCAAAGCAAAAATCTGTAGTTTTTATGCTGAGATACTGAGAATATAGAACTATGAAGATATTGGTTGATTCAATAATTAGGTTGTTTTCACAAAATTTAGAAAGGAATTTTTACACCAAATAAGATCATGCATTGTACTGAAATAATCTTAAGTGTAAATGCAGGGATTGAAAATTGAGGCCTGAGTATAAAAAGACTTTCAATTTGGTTAGGAAATAGGTGTGTGTGTGTGGGGGGGATGGAATGGTAAACAATAATGAAGGAAGAAAATGGCACTTGCAATTTTGGACTTATTTTCAAATAACAGTTTTAAATTAGAAATTACATGCCTACGAAGAACATTAAATATAACAATTAAATTACAACTTGAAATTTCAGACTTTGTACCTATTTGTATCAAAATGTAAGCAAAAAGTAAAGGCATGATAAAGACATCTATATATAACATGTTACACAGGTATAGTGTTTGTTAGGACCAGACTTGCAGTCTGTACATAACATATGCTGTTGTCCAAATGAATCCACAACAGCTGCAATAACTTTCACAAGACCTACTAAAAACCAAGCCAGTTGATATTACAGAATAGATAAGTAGGGGTTCCCAAAACCATGCCCATAACTGATGAACTATTGGCAAATGATGGAACAAGAGTAGTCATTTGTTTGAGGTTTGATCACCTTATTATTAGTTCATGTTAAGGGGGAGGAATGAAGATGGTGTATGTGTGATCAAAATGAACTGTTTAAATGGATCAAATTTTCAAAGAAAAAGAAATGTTATTTTTAAAGTAGACCTATTATTTAATCTTTTCTCTGTGACTCTCTAGCAGTGTGGTTGTAAACAAATCCTGTGCACATTAGATGTTCCCATAAGTTTATCTTTAAAATGGTGATGTAATAACTCTGTAAGAGCTGAAATGAATATGAACATGCATATTTAACTGAAAATTAATTATAACTGCAATGGATTGTTTCTGATAGATATGAAAAGATTAACATGATAGGATTTAGTGGAATGGAGGAAAGAAATACAAATTAAAATTAATGACATCAAGGAACATTTAATAAAGGTAGTATTAAAAAGACACCTTGTGTAGGCTTGCAGTTTCAGAAAGAAGAAATAAGTAGAAAATTAAGGGTATATTAACACTTTTAACTTTTATATGAATTCATTAAAATTGTGTAAATGGAGGTCTATTATGCATTAATTGCTAAATTCACAGAAACAAAATGAGTTATTTTAAAATTGTTGCCTCAATTGTTATTGCAAGTCCTTAGATACTTAATAAATAGAAGTGAAAATACTTTCCAAATTGCTTCATCAGTTCAAGGTTTCAGTTCTTTCTCTTTTTTAACATAATATTAAGTAAATATGCTTCTCTCCAATTAACTAAGAGACATACTCAGAGGACATTTATGATTACTCACATTTTATTTGAAAGCATTTTCAATTAATGTTTGAAATATCAAGGGTGTATATCTTGAGATGTAAAAATTTTCTAATTCTGGTAGTAAAGAAATCCTATGACAGATATTTCAATAGGCTTAGTACTTCTATTCATAATCAGATTTCAATTCATATTTATAGCATAAAGTTTATGAATTTCAGGACTTATCAAAAACTATAGTTTCAATCTATGAGTTGAGAATACCAGAGTATACATTTCAATAGGGTTATTATTTGACAGTTTTCAGCTTAAAGTCAAATGCAAAAACTTTGATCACAGTGATTTTATTTATGATATATGCCTATATTTGAAATTTAAATTTCTCTTTTAGTGAAGACCTGTGGCTCTAATCTTCAAGGACCAAGTGGCACCTTCACTTCTCCCAACTTTCCATTCCAGTACGACAGCAATGCACAATGTGTATGGGTCATCACAGCAGTGAATGCAAACAAGGTAAGGGAAAACACGTGCTTCAAAGTCATGGCCATATGGAACGAAAAAAAATGGTGAAGAGAGTATAGAATAGAAGTTTATAGCTCAATGTGTTGCACAGAAGGCTAAGTATATAAAGAGACTTGCTGTGCAAGCTTGAGGACTTGAGGTGAAACCAAATTACACATAAATCTTGGTGTAGTAGCTTGTGTCCCTAATTGCAGTGCTGCTGAACAGAAGGATGTGGGGGAGAGAGTCACCAAAAGCCCATCGGTCAGTTACTGTGAAATTTAGAACTGAAATAAACATGAAATGGGACTCTGACTAAAGCTAGAAAGTGAAAACCAATAACTGAGGTGGTCTTCTGACCACACATTTGCTGTCTTATGCTTATGCTGTGGCACACATGCACCTATTTCACACAAAAATTTGTGCATACAAACACACACACAATCATGCATACACACAAGAAGAAATTATAGCAGAAATATTATTTGCACAGTAATTACTATTTATCTATTTCATAAAAAAATCAATGTGAGATGTTTGGAAATCATTGAAACTATACTCTCAATGGCTAACATGTAAAGAAAACATTGAAATTAGCAGTGAATGATATCTGACATATACTTCTGAAGGTTGTATTCCTGTACTTCTTCTTCTTATCATTTTTCAGTTTGTATCTCTTCTACTTGACACTCAAGCACAGCATTCAGGTTTGGAAAGGAGATATTCAACTTAATTATGGCATTTGACATTTTAAATATGACTAATGTTTCTTACACAGTAGCAAGTTATAGTATTAAATCTAGCTCTTTGACGAGTAATTAAGTTGTTCTTCACATATCTATAAACTGGTTTCTCATTGTCTCTATATGTGAAATGAAGAGTTGAAAATTCACATATATCTATTTGTTCTCTAATAGTTCTGGTTATAAATATTTTTCTCAGATTCTGATTATAAATGTTTTTGCTCTTAGCAAAAAACAAAACAAAACAAAACAAAAAAACAGAAAACACTACTTTGCTTCAGTAGAAATAAAAAGAAAAATAAACATAGAAAATTCTCCATTTATAAGTGCTGACAGAGAGTTCTTTACAATGTAGCATAATAAAAATATTCACAAAGATTCATTTTGAGGGAATATAGAGATACAATTTCATGCATATCCATATTTCAACTTACATTATATATTATTTCTCTATCAATATCTCTAGCTACACAAATTCATGATATATAAAACAATTTTTGTGTATTGAATGGAAGCAGAAAGCAAAAAATTTATTTATGGAAAAATTTTTGATTTATCTGAATGGTTATATAATTTTTTTCTATTCATGGTCTGCATTTTCTGTAAATTGAGTGGACCAATGATATGTTATCTTGAGCACACTATGCTTATAATATTTGTAAAATTATAGCAAGGCAATAGTTGTAATTTACTGTTATAATTATAATCTTTTAAAGAGCTTATATTTAAATTAATTCATTAATTATATATTAAATTAATTCTATATTATATATTAAATTATATAATTAAATCAATATAGTCTTCAGGATAAAATAAAGCTTCAAAATGATTTAAGAGAACAAAAGGTCAGGTTAGCTAGATCAGCTTTGCCTACTAGAATTATTGAAGTCATGCATTTAGCTTTAAATTTCTGCTATCTGTCTTTTGAGAGCTGTATAATTAGTACTTATTTTTTCAAATATTGCATGCTAAAGTCAGTAAAATAGCTGATGATTGTCACTTAAAAACTCTCAACCCATTTCATTGAAATATTTAACACTGCACAAAGTTTAAACAAGTAGACAACACACTTAATGTTATGAAGAAATCTACCTGATTGATCAAATCTGGAGAATATAAAAGTTGTTTCCAGTGAATACTAAGGAGAATGAATAACTCTTTACACCTAATTTCTTCAAGGGAAGCTTCTGCATAATTTTCTCAGGGGAAGTTTCTACAGGTCTTCTGGGGAAAGAGCAAAAAGAATGACCAAGAGCAAAAGTAATTCTGAAAAGTAATTCTGGGTTTTAATTGCTTTTATTTCACAGCATCCACATATCTCTATGTCAAGATTCAGTGTGATCCTTCTTAATTACTAGCCCAGTTTTCTCATGGGAAATGTTGTAAATCAGTAATTATATGATGCAATATAGCTGAGTAACCTGCACTATGTAACCTAGCACTTCAATATCACTGTTGGGGTTCTAGTCTCTGACACTGAACTGAACCATGAAGTTCCATCGTTCTACTGCAATGCACTCAGGAATCACCCTTGACTGCTATGGTCTTGATAAGTTGTCCATCAAAACTCCTCTGCCTTTGTGCTTATAGGACTTGTCCTTAAAATGTTTTTCAGTACAAGGGAAATTAAATAGCTCTGTATTTTATTTATTGTGACAAACAAATTAATATGAACAATAGAAGGACTTATAAATCAGAAAATTTTGTCCTCAAGGGTCTATTTTTTGCAATGATTCTTGATAAAAAAAAAAAAAAAAAAAAAAAAAAAAAGACTACGGGGCTGGAGAGGTGGCTCAGAGGTTAAGCCTCGGCCTTGAAGCCAGAAGGTCCTGAGTTCGGATCCCAGATCCCACGTATAGATGCCGGGCGGAAGTGGGGGCGGCCTGCGCTTCTGGTCCTGGTAGGGCGGAGCCTGTGAATCCTGGGGCAGAAGGAGGTGGAGGCGTCCATGGTGGTTCGCGAATTCGTCCGTGGTTCTACACACACACACACACACACACGCACGCGGGCACATACACACGCATATGCACACAGTTGAATAAATAATAATAAAAAAAATTTAAAAAAAAAGACTACATAGTGGCATAAATACATGATTCAGTGGGCAAAAGTGTCTACTACAAATTTAGCAACCATGAGCCTACCAAGGTAAGACAGACTCTCTTTCTCTCTCTCTCTCTCTCTCTGTGTAGGTGTATCTCTCTCTCTCATGTGTGTGTGTGTGTGTGTGTACACATATACAACAATAAATCCAATGTAAAAAGAACAAATTCTACCGAAAAAGTTCATAGAATTGCATAGGAAAAATAACCTCAGGATAAAGGTGTGGGAAATGTATTCAGTAAACTTATAGAAGTAAATCCCCAAATATAGTGAAAGAGATTCAGGGCCATGAAGGAACAATTCTTCATTATATTATAACTAAAACAACTAATTATAAATGCAACCAAATATTAAAAACTGAAGGTAGAGGATACTAACACACATACAAAGGAATCAACCAGAATAATGGATACTTTCTCAATAGAAACTCTCAAAGCTTGGAAAGTTTATTTCATGGTTTTAAGATAGTAATAATACTTGACAACTCAGATTGTTATGTTAATCCATGGCACTTTTAGTAATTGAATGATAAAAAAGCACTTTCATATTTAAGAGGAACTAAATAAATCCATAACTAGTATAACAACACTGTCTAAAATGTTTGAAAGAAATCTACAACAGTGAAAATAATATTTCATCTATTTGAAATACAAATAGCTTGCACAGGAAAATTAAACTTTAGGGTGAACAGATTAGAAAGTCATCCCAATCAAAGTGACTAAGAAAACAGACAGTGCCAGCAATATTAATGCCTGATAAAATATATTTTCAGGGGAAGAATTAGAAGTAATTAGCAGGATGTTTAATATATTGACTAAGAGAACAATTCCTCAAATGGATTTTTAATTTTTTCCTAGTTTTACAAGCACAATGAGTAATAATCCCTACCCCCTCCTTCTCCCCTCCTACCTCCCTGTCTGCACTCCCTCCCCACTTCCCAGCCTCTCTCCCCTCCTTTCCTCATTCCATCCAACTCCATCCAACTCTCCAGCCCCTCTGTTTCTATGATTCTCTATGTTCCCTCTGCTCATCTGTTCTGGCAGGGGTTCAGGACTCTGTGGCAGACCAAGTGGGTCTTCCATGGTCAAACCCATTTATAGAGACACTCCCCTTAATCTGTCTAGCCTTATCCTCTAATGTTCCTACTGCTTGAAATTACTTCTATTGACCCTCACTAGTCTAAGGGGGCATGTAGATTTGTTAGCCATTGAGCAACTCTGATAAGGATAAGTCTCTTTGCAGTGAGTTCCTGGATTCAGAAATGATGCCTTGAGTAGCATGGCTTCTTCAGTGGTAAACCTTCTCATTGTTAGACTCTTACAATCTTCCTGTTCCCTTCTTCTGCAAGGTGCCCTAAGCCTTAAGATTGGGAGAGATTTGACTGGCCTAATTCCAAGTGAACATTGTACCATCACTGGTACTATGCATTCTGATTGGCTGCTGTCTATTTCAATATTCTTCCCCTGAAATAGGCTGCATTATATTTTGGTGCTCAGATCCTCTCCTATCCAATGATTTAAAAAAAGTTTAAAAATGTCCTTAAATTAAAAATCTTAAAGGAGAGGGAAGAATAGAACTAGAACACAGAAGAGAGTAGGGTTGGCTACTAGATAACCAACCACTTCCTTTCTAATCCTTAACCTCTACCCCCTACATGACTATTTACCTCTTTGGTATTTAAATTTTTGAATTCTTTGTGTACTCTAAATATTGTTCCTCTATAACGTGTGGTTAGTGAATATTTTTTCCATTTATCAAGTGTATTTGATTATTTTAAACATGTATATACTAAACAAGAGCACACACAACATAATAAAACAAACAACCTAGTCGTGTATGAATAGGTGGATTTCCAATAATAAGCCAACAGCAAGGATCATATTCAATGGGGAAAAACTTGAAACATTCCTATTTTGAAAAGGAATTAGACAGGGCTGTCCACTCTCACCACTTCTATCAATATTGTACTTGAATTCTTAGCTAAAGCCATATGACAAGAGACAATATAACAAAAGGGATTTAAATTAGCAAGGAAGAAGTCAAGACACCTCTATTGGCAGATGAAATGATCCTATACCTGAGTGTTCCCCAAAACTCCACAGGAAAGTCCTGGAAGTAAAAAAAAAAAAAAAAAAAAAAAAAAGTCCTGGAACTAATATATAAGTTCAGAAGAGTGTCAGGTTACAAAATAAACATGCAAAAATCAGTGGCCTTCCCTTATACCAAGGATGAAGAAAGTGACCTAGTCCCAAGAGAAACAATTCCATTTACTATAGGTCCTAAAAAAATGAAATACTTTGAGGTAAATTTAACCAAAGTAGTGAGAGACCTTTATATTGAAAACTTTAAAACTTTGAATAAAGAAAGTACAGAAGACACCAGAAGGTGGAAAGACCTCCCATGCTCCTGGATCAGCAGAGTCAGCCTCATAAAAATGACCATCCTACCAAAAGCAATATACAGATTCAATGTTATACCAAGCAAAATCCCCAAGCAAATCTTTAAAAATATTGACCAAACAATCTCAAAATTTATATGGAAGCACAAAAGGCCCAGGTAAACAAAAACAATTCTGAGTAACAAAAACACTGCTAGAAGTATCACCACACCAAACCTTAGTAATCCACATCAAATCCATAGTAATAAAAACAGCCTGGTACTGGCTCCAAAATAGACACTTAGATCAACAGATAAGGGTTGAAGATCCATATATAAGACCACACGATACAGCTATTTGATTTTTGCCAAAGGTGCCTAAAATATTCAATGGAAAAAGAACAGCATCTTCAACAAAAGGTGCTGGCAAAACTGGATGTCCACATGCAGAAGATGAAAACTGCACCCATACCTGTCATCATGCACAAAAATTAATTCAAAATGAATCAAAGATCTTAATTAGGCCAGAGACTATTAAAAGCCCTAATTGAAAGAATAGGGAACTCCCACGAGCTGACTGGATTAAGCCAATAGTTCCTAAACAGAAATCCAATACCACAGTCGCTAAAACCAACACTCAACAAATGGGATTTTATGAAATTAAATAGGTTCTGTTCAGATAAAGAGATTTTAAACTGAGCAAAAATGCAGTCCACAGAAGGGGAGAAAATCTTCACTAACCACATATCTGATAGAACTCTATTATTCAGAGTGCACGAAGAACTCGAAACACAAACACCAAGGAGAAAAATATCCCAATTAGAAAATGGGCCTGGTGGGCTGGAGAGGTGGCTCAGGGGTTAAACCTCTGCCTTGCAGGCGGAAGGTCCTGAGTTCGGATCCTAGACCCCACATGTAGACGCTGAGCAGAAGCAGGGGCAGCCTGTGTTTCTGGTCCTGGTGGGCGATGCCTGTGAATCCCAGGGCAGAGTAAACAAGGAGGAGGTGGAGGCGTCCATGGTGGTTCCTGAATTCGCCCGTGGTCCTACACACACACACACACACACACACACACACACACACACACATACATACACACACACGCACACATGCATACACGCACAATTGAATAAATAATAAAAAATATTTAAAAAAATATTTATTTAGAAAATGGGCCTGGGAACTCAAAACAAACTTTTCCAGGGATGAAACTGAAATGTCTAACAAGTATCTTAAAAAATGCTCTCCATCCCTAGCCATCAGGGAAATCCAAACCATACACATCTTTAGCATAAAATGCACTTTGTTATTGAATACAGATATGAATCTAAAAAATGGAAATAAATAAAAAAGAAATAAAGGAGGAAAGAAGTAGGAAGGAAAGGGAAGCAAGGAAGTAAAGAAAGAGAAAGAAAAAGATCAAGAGGGGAAAAAAGGAAAAAGAAGAAAAAAAAAAGAAAGAAAGAAGAAGGAAGGAAGGAAGGAAGGAAGGAAGGAAGGAAGGAAGGAAGGAAGGAAGGATAAATAAATTTAGTTATAATAAGTTAACATTTGGTTAACATTCATGCAGAGCTTCTTAATCATGTGCATGCAAACCAAAACACCTAGTCAAGGGTGCACAATTCATCATAACTACATGCATCATAACTACATGTTTACATGGTGTCTCAAAATCCAACCCAAATTAAAATTCATCAAACATACATGCAAAAGACATGTCACAGGACAATAGAATTACATGCAAAGGAAAAAAATTTAAAAGTGCACAAATTCTTCCAGATAAACCTTTCACAATAGTAAAAGTATTTAGATAACAGTATTACAGGAAAGGAAACATTATTCAACGTATGCTAAAGATAAGATACATGTATTCAAGCTAATACTAAATGGGAAAATTTCAAAGCATTTCCACTAATATTAGAAACGAGTCTAGAGTGTCCAAGTAGCCTAAACTTTCAATATAGTAACTGAATTCTCATCTAGAGTTATTAGATAAAACAATAAGATCAGAAAAATTAATAGATTTTTATTTCTCAAAAAATTATTTGTATTTAAAGACCTAAAGAGCAAAGCATCAGAACTAATGAACTCAGAAAAGTAGCAGATGAGACCTTAAAAAAAAAAAAAAAAAACAGAGAGTCTCCTGTTTACAAATATTTAGCAGTCTAAAAAAATTGAAAAATTCAATCACTTACAAACATTAATAGAAATTATATAACCAAGAAAGTGAAAAACTGTCAAGTGAAAAATTTAAGAACACATTGAGGGGCTGGAGAGGTTGCTCAGGGGTTAAGCCTCTGCCTTGCAGGTGGAAAGTCTTGAGTTCGGATCCTAGACCCCACATATAGACACCAGAGGAAGAGGGGGCAGTATGCGTTTCTGGTCCTGGTAGGACGGAGCCTGTGAATCCCGCGGCAGAGTAAACAAGGAGGAGGTGGAGGCGGTCCATGGTGGTTCCCGAATCCGCCCGTGGTTCTACACATACACACACACACATACGCACATGTATACACACGCACACACACATATGTGCACAATTGAATAAATAATAATTTAAAAAAGAACACATCGAAAAAAGAAATTGAAAATACTTCTAGCAAACTGAATGGTCTCTCAGGCTCATGGATTAGCAGAATTGGTATAGTGAAAATGATAATATTACCAGAAGTGACCCGCAGGTTTAACTCAACTCAATCTCAATTCCAATGAAGGCAAGGTGGCCTGGAGTAATGAAGGAGAGTAGCAAGAATGAGAAGGTGTAGGAGGGTATGAGGGCACTGATATGTTAAAATGCATCATGTATTTGAAAGAAATTGTCCTTTGTAAGCTCAATATTATAAGTAATGAACAAGTGATGTAGAGTAACATTAGAGAGAAGCACATTTAGATACTCAATTAGATTCTAAATTTAGTTCACTCTTTCATGATTCAATGAATATTATACAATTTGACCTAGATGATTAAGTGAAGAAGCCAAGGGAGTATGAGGATTTTAAACCCACTGTGGAATCTCGTGACCTAATTTTCATATGGTACCATAGAGTTAATGTTGACTCTAAGGGTCCAAAGCTCTGAACACTTGCAACAGTGATAATATATCTGTGAATCTCATTTCTTTCATCATCAGAACAGGAAATATATTCTATCATAGCATGAGTTGAAGAGTGAAAATCACGATATGAGTATATTACCAATTTAATTTATCACAAACTGAATTTTTTATGCCATTCTTATTCCAAAGAAGATTTTTGGATTAACATTAACTTAAGTGAACCTTAAAATATATGTTAAGAAATTTGAGTCATTAAATCTGTCTAAGCATGTTGTTACTGCATAGCTCTTCAGGGATGCCTAGTTAATATTCATTCTATGATAAAGTAATTAAATACAAATAATGCATATGGAAAATATGAAAAATTGATTCAGTACATTGGTTCAACATGCATTCTAGTGCACAGTGGACAGCAAACATCTTGGTAGATTTAGCTTTTTCATATGTCAATATTGACAGTATATGAGTTATATTAAATATTAAAACCTTAATATTATTTTGTAGAGATATTATAGTATTGAGTTTAGACTCTTCTTAAAGTTCTTCTAAAATTTTATTACAAGAGTCCTATTTTCTTGACATATACAGCTGATTTCTATTAAAGTATTAAAGTGACAGGCATTTGATAGATGTCCCAATTTTAGATTCAGTTAACAGACATCCTTTCTAGTAGTGAAGAAAATTCTTCACAGTAGTGTGTTCTTTAGTTTTGTTAAAAACTAGTAGCCAAGGTTTCCTGTAGATGAAGGCAATAGTGAAATATTACACTGTTATATTTATAACAAAGGCTAAAATGTTGCATTTTCTTTAGTGCCATAAAACTCATTCAGAGTTCCTCATTATAAATACTTCAGGTATCAGAATACACTTGACATCACTCACAACTCTGTCATCAGAGAAATTCCTGTTATGGTTCCATCACTTTTATCAGTCATTTAACTGTCCACTTATAAGCACTGATTCTTTCTACCAATATTTAGATATCTGAGAAATCTTCAAAACTTCAGTGCCAGATTAATGACCAGTCAAGAAGAGTCATAGACTCTTAGTTGCTATAACCTGTAGCTGCCTTCATTTATGTTTGTTTATGTTTATGAAAAAAATCCCAAAGATGAGTAACATGAAAGTGATTTACTAATAAAATATACCCAGGAGAAACTATCAACTGAGTAGAAAAGAAGACGAAAGAAAATGAAGAATAGGAAATTTCAGGTAAAATAGGTCTTGGCTTGATACAATGCAGTGTAAACTACAGATGTCTCCCAGTCAAAGCAATAACATAGATTTCAGGACTTTTGTATTAAACATACTGATGTTAAGTGTTATTCAAAACTCCCATGCCCCAGGTATTTTCAATTCTGAAGACCAAAAGTCTGACAACTGATGCTCTGAACATTTAGAGATAAATGAATTTGAATGATAGCGAGTTTTAACATTCAGAACCAGAGACAGTCCAGGAGATCTGGCAATACAAGAAAAGTGACAGATTCCTCAGGAGTGCAGAGATATACTGAAAGCAAAGGAAGGTTGTCAGTCTGTTCAGGTCATAATATAAAAAGAGTCAATAATAAATACGGACATCTTGACATACGCATAAAGAGAAATCAAGTAAACACACTACATGATTCTCTAATCCAGAGGTCACCTGCTTAAGAACAATCTATGTTTGGTACTAGGGAAATTATGAAAAAGAATGATTTTAATTGATACTTTTATGCTTTGATAGTTTCACACAGAAGTAGGATAAATTGATGCCACTTTTACTCTATATTACCCATCCCCAAGTCCTCTATTTCTCCAGTTGAAAGCCATCTTTATCCCAAGCAGTCTCGCTCTTATTTTCTTCTTACAAGTGTGGTCCACTGAATTTCATCTGGTTTACCTGGGTTTGCATGAGGGAAAGGAGCTTATCTATGAGTATAATCACAAATGTAACAATAGTAGTTTGATATCATGTCCAAAGGAAAAAGATGGAAGATTCTGAACATTGCATTTCTGTCCTTACTTATTCATATTCACAAGGTCTCAACTATTCTGAAACCGTGACAGTGATATTTAATAGATGAAATGTCTTTCTGAAAATTACTATTTATTGCATTTTCCTGCAAAATACATAGTCTAGTATCTCTTCAAAAAAGATAAGACAAGATTTTATTCTACTATGAAATCCAGAACCTTACTGGTAAAGATTTGAATGGATCTTTATGCATTGATGATGCATATTTAGCTCATCTTAGATAGACAGGTTCACACTCCAGATTCTATTTCACCTTAGCACACTTTCATGGTTCTCTGAAGTGTCTGATAATGAAAACATTTGAAAAGTTTTCATTATTGAATACTTTTCATAAATACTTATGTGTCTACATAAATTTAGAGACATGTGGCATTTCATAGATTAGGAATTATGTAAATATCACAAATTGATGAAATGTTAGAAGTTTGATTCAAAAATTAAATGAAAAAATTATCAAATAGTCAGACCTTACTATTTATGAGATACAGCATTGAAGACTAGAGGGTTGATGCAGAGGGATTGACTTAGAGATGGAACATTTTCCAGGAAGTGAAATGCCTTGTGTTTGATTTTTATCAATAAAAAAAGAATGAAAGAAATTCACTATACTGACATTGAGTACATTTACTTTGAAATTTATGATGTACAAATGAAATTACCACATTTTATGAAATTATTGTGAATGTTCAGCTTTCAAAAAATTTTTATACTTATAACTTTCAAATTCTTATAATTTGATAGTTTTGTGGATTTAGTATTCTACAGGATGTCGTGGGTTTTTTTCAGAAATCCTGAATCTGGGTACATTATGAAGAAAATGAGATTAATTTTCTCACAGTTCTTGAGGAAGGCACCTGTAGACCTCTAATCTGAGGGACGCTCTTCTTGGTCCTCAATAATGCAGTATTTGGTGCCTCTTCCATAGGGCAGGAACACAATGTCCTCCATGATTGATAGGGAAAAATGATGGCAGATGCATTTTAAGGTCCATAATAACATTCACCAGTAGTGCAAAGTTGTATTTTTTGCCCTATGTGGGCCCAACCTCTGAATAACTGCAATATCCATTCACCATTTCGGGGAAGTTGGGGGTCTAATATGACCTACATTCTGTGTTGACACTTTTTAAACATGAAATCACAGAGTACTCTGAAAGAACAGATTATATAATATCTCTTTGAATAAAGTATTTATTCAAGTAAGAAATTAATTTATTTCTTTATTTCTCTCTTTAAATACTAATTAGCAATCTTTTCCATAGAAACACATATTTTAAGTTAATTCCATGACTGAATTTTCAATGTCCTAGCTTTCAGTTTTTCTAGAGTCATATGCAAATCAATTTGACATTTGAAAAATAAAGTAAAAAGTGGGTTTATTTGCAACATGAGTCGAACACTCACAGACATTCAGTATTTTTGAAAATGAACTTTGTTTGAATGTGTGTGTCCGTATGTGTTTTTTGTGACTGTATGTGTGTGTAAGTACAGAACATACATGTAAGTAAGAAGGAAAATTTTAAGTGCTGGTTTTCCACTTTCACTGTTTGAGGTCTGTGGATTGAACTGAGCTAATCAGGTCTGTAGGAAAAAATGGCTAAACCTGCTGAATCTTCTCATTGGTACAACTTTTAGTAGTAAACATTCCCTTCAAGCTGAAGTTTATTAATAAGGCTTGAAATAAATATCTACTCTACTTCCTTTCTCTATTCTCAGTGGAAAATTGGGTCACATTCTAGCATATAAATCTAAGTGGTACTTGGCGTTCAACAAAACCTACTGTATAATTGTATAATGGATCACTAAGAATAAGATAACAAACTTCTATTTAAACAATAGTTTAATTAAAATAGTTTTCATGCATATCTCTTTAGCTTCTTATGAACATTATGTGGGAAAATTCCTGTAATGTATTTAGAATGTGGAGAATACCTAAGATCAAAATACTAATTGTAAAATTAATTATGAATTTACATCTGTGGCAATCACCACCACTACCATGTTGCTGTACTGTAATAAACAAGAGTGTTTGCAAACATTGTTTGGAATGTATTTTCTCTCTCACAGCAACACAAGGATAACTAGTGTAGTACAAAGAGCATGTCCAGTATGTTTGAGCTTAGCTTCTGTAGTTAATTTTTTTTTTTTTGCTGCTGTGAGACAGCACTTATTCAGACAGTTTAGGGAAGATGTATTTGAATAACAGTTCCAAAGGGGCAATATAGACTTGTGTGTCAGAAAAGGCATGGTGGACCACAGAAAGTGGAGGTAGCGCAAGTCATCACAGCCATTATGGAGGCCAAGAGAGCAAAAGGAAAACTCTAATTAGGGCTGGGCTACCAATACCTTAAGGCCTGACCCCTGTGAAGTCCTTTTCCATTCAGCAAGGCTCCACTTCTTCAAGGTGCTGTGACTTTCCAAAAGATTGACTCGTAATACTGCAAACATATGAGCTTGTGGGGGCAACTCACAGTCAAATCGTGACAGCTGCTTACTATGCAGAACTCCCATATGTTGGTTCATCATTGGATGATTCCCTGCTGAATGAACCAACAGCAAATATGTCTAATAAGTGGGAAAAGGTCTCTGTCAAGAAAATGAGGAGCAGGGAGTTTTGCTTCTTGCATGGAGACATGTTGATACATAATGAAAATATTTTCCAGATGACAAACTTTGAAATTTGTTAGATAACTCAGCAGACAAAGATACTTATCTAGAAATCTAACCTCCACATGTGCAAGGTGGCAGAAACATGTCTGATCTCTAAAATTCTCTCTCTCTCTCTCCGTCTCTCTCTTTCTCTCTCTCTTCTCTCTTTCCTCGCAAAGAAATGACCAACAAATAATTCAATAAAAAATAATTAAATAAAAGTATCATATACAACACACGGAAACTTTTTTTTTTTCTGTCATAATCACTCCTCCAAACAACAGCAGTAGTTAAAGACAAAAAGTATTTCTTGTGTCCTTTAGGATTTGCATTCCTCAGATCTATAACCCACATGGAAGACAGTGCTTGGTCCCAAAAATTATGTTTATTCAACATTTAAATTTTTATCTGTCTCAATTACTTGGTATAGCACATTTTTTAATTCCATTCCATTCTGACCTAGGAAAATAGCCATGCTTATTGTATGAATACTGGAATGGAGTAATGTCATGTGTTCACTGGAATTTTTTCAATTATGACTTCTTTATACCCACCTTTAAGATCCTTAGTCTGTGATGATCTCTAGTTTAATGTGCAACCATCAAAGGCTCTACATATTTTATGTGACTGTACCTATGTGATAAAACCCAGTGTTTACTGAAAAATTGAGTATTTTTCTTGGATTAAAATCTTTATCCACAAAAATCTTTTAAGAAAAAATATTCCCTATCTTCATACTTACTTCAAATTGTTTTAGAAGTATATATTCTGCTATATAGAAAATTAATAATAATGTCTTTCAATAAATAGAGAATATCCATAAACAATTTTGAACATAAGAAAATTCAAGTGGAATTTCCATTCACCAGTAGCTATCAAACAAATGATAGAATACAAACAACTCCTTTGTATTTTTGTACTGCAGACCTATGTTTGACACATTTCATTTTGTGTGGCTTTTTCCCTTCAGTGAAACATATACAGTGCCGTATTTAACATGTCATTGTTACACATTCACATTCCCCTACAGGAGAAAGTCATTCTACAGACACAAAAAACATTGAAAAGTGAAATAGGGCTGAAGGCTTTTATCATTCCATCAATGTTTCTCCATGTCCCTAGACTCTTCTCCTCCCTTGTGTGTGAAATATGAACCCTTGTATGTACAAATTGAAGCTATTAACCTGATGCTCACCAAAAAAAAAAAAAAAAAAAAAAAAAAAATTGTACCTGGAGAATCCAGAGCTGGTAATGGTCCAGTCAAAAGTCTATATATACCTTATATAACAAAATATGCCAATGAAATACTAGCCTGTAGTATAATTATTTTAGAATGTACCTCAGTAATTCCTTTTTCTGAAATAAAGTTGTTTGCAGTTTTTTTTTTTTTTTCATGGATAAAGAAGTTTGGAGTGATCTGTATTTGTATATGTGTGTTTGCATATGTGTTCTCATACCTGTGTATGTGTGTGTGGGGGAGGTGGTTTTAGACACCTGTTGTTTGTCCAGAGTCAACAATAGTAAAGTCTTTCACCTCATTCTTTTGATACAGGCTCTCCATTCTAACCTAAAGGTAATCTAAAGGGCTACTGTGGGAACCAGATTGTCTCAGGGATTTCCAACGTTTACTTTCTAAGGCCGGAATTACAGAAGAAATGCCACATTCACTTGGCATTGACTAGGTATCTAGAGATCTGGATTCTGAGCATTTTGCTTGTAGGCCCTGGCCTTGTAAGCTCTAAACTGTCACCTGGGACAAAGATATTACACTCAAAGTCTTACTTTTTAATCATATATTTTGCCTAATTGACATGTACCTTTATATTCTTTATACATAAGTGATTTGGGATGACTGTTAAGAATTTATTTTTAACACCAGTTTTCATATTTAAAACAATAGCCATTTATAATATACATTATTAAAGAAGTCATGTTGTTTGATGTATAACTCTGCCTATACTCTTCATTGGCTGCTTATCACATTGATAGTTCAAAGTTCTTCACGTGGTCTGTTTTCTGCCTTCAAGTTTAGACTTCTGCCTCATTACTTTTTGTCTCACCATTTGTGTTTCAAAATCAGTGTTTAATTTTTTTTTTTTGCAATGAGACATTTTTCACCTTCTCTCCAGAAGTGTTCTTTCCTGTGTGCATTTCTTCCTTTGTCTTGAGTGATGGTTTCCCCTCCACTCTCTAAGTGGATCAGACATTTCTTATCTGATTCCTGACAACCATGTGTGTTCATGTGCTAAACAGTTTATCCTAGACAATGCATCCATGTTTGTTATGGCTCTTCTTCTCTGCTGGAGTGTGAAGTCAAAAACTACAAAATATATCAAGACAGAAATAAATTAAGTAGCTGTTAAGTTGATTGTGCAACGTTACATTTTGATGCCTCATGCTAAATTAAACTTTTCTTGTCTCATAATTATACACATAATATGAGTTTTCAATTTATTTACTTGGTAAAAAAGGTTCTCAATATAAGAGAGACTTGCCATTCTGATACACACATAATGCAGAAATTGGTTAAGGAAAAGAAGCATTTTTATCAGAAGACTGTGGGGAAGTTCTCTTCCCAGGAATTTTAACTGGGTACCATGAACTTCATTGTCAAGGTATGTTGTGAACACATCAGACTGAGCTGGATGAGTGAAGGGAATTGCCTCTATTAATGGGGTGGCCTGAAGAGAGGTAACTTGGTATGATACAGAGTCCTGAAACTACATAAGAGTAGACACTTTGTTCATAGAAGCATATAAGGAGGAGGGTGGGAGGGAGTGGGAGGGTTTGAGGAATGGAAGTGAAGGGATGAGAGGGAGGGAAGATGGAGGGAAGCAGGAATGAGTTACTCAATACGCTTGTAAATGTAGATAAAACAATAAAAAACAAAAAGAAATGTTTACCTCCTAGCTCCGGTCCATTACAAAGAGCAGAAAGCACCCTAAGGTTTCCTCTGCACAGTATTATTGCTCCTTTCTTTGGCCAGTGAAGTGCAGAAACACATGCTCTCTATCATACTTTGATCTTTATATATCAAGTCAAAAGAGTCCTGAGAAAGGTCAGTTTTCCTATACCAGTATGTATTGCTGGGGGGGGGGAAGGAAACGGCAGGCCCTCGGTGGTGCGAGGCGAATGGGCGAGCAGACAACCAGGTCACCACCCTAAACCCCAGGAGTCAAGTGAGAACCAGCACGCAGAGGACGAGTTGGCTGCAGACTCAAACTTTACTCAGGAAGTGTTTAGGCTTATATAGGGTTGGGAATCCAATCAGGTGTGGCCACCCCTCTGCTCTGGGGGGAGCAGCCACCAATCATTTAGTTGTTTACTGGGTGTCCAGGTTAGATGCCCATTTGCCATTGTGGTTGTTCATCCCTCCTTCCCATTGGTTGTTCATTTCTCCGCCCATTGGTTGTCCATCCCACTGCCTGTATGGTTCCTTTTCAGGCTTATCTGTAGCCAGATCTCTGGATTCAGGAGCCTGGGCTAGAGCCTCCCTGAATCAATAGTGCCACAAGTATGCACTCAATTTATATATGTTACAAAATATTTTTGCAAAATTTGTTTTGTACATTTTATTTGTAAATGAGATATGAATGAAAAGCATATATTTGTTCCTATGCTGCTGTGTTTGCAAAAAAAGAAAACAAGAGTGGAGAGATACTTCCTCAAAGGCTACAAGGAGGCCACCACCACCACTGTACTATCTTTGTAGTATCTCGAAGCTCAAAGTTAATATGGGAGATCAGTCAAGTTAGGAGAGGTTAAGACAGACAAAAAGTTTACCATTTATTTTCCCTCCTTTTGACTATCCAATGCAATAAATTTCTCCAAATGAGTAACTCCCAGCTGTAAAGTAATGGTGTCTTTTCTGTAGTAATTACCTTTGACTTTGTCTGTCTTCCTTATGATGTGAAGTTTGGAATTTAATTAAAAATAAATCTTTGTGTAATAAACCTATTTAAAAAAAGAAGACAACTTTTCTCATGTACTATGTATGCCATTTTTATAAACTATATTATATTAGAAAGCATGAAGTACAAATACTATCTGCTATATTTCAGAGAATTGTCTTTCTTTATGGAACATCCTGTTATAGGAATAAAATTCAGCCTTTGGCTTTTCCTGGGTCCCCCACTATATTATTCTGTGTGATTAATGATGATAGTCTAGCACTGATGTTAAAGTATCATTAATTTGTTGAGTTAGACACCATCAAAGGCTAATTTGAAAGCTGTACTAATTACATAAGTACAAGATGTCTCATAGAAGGGTCAGTCATCTGCTGAGAAAATACTGAGAAATTTCATTTGGTTTCAGATTTATTTATTTTGAATAAAATATTCAGACTTCATCACAGAAAATAAATGTTAATTCAAGCTTGCTGTATTTACCAAATAGTTAAGATATTTCTTTACTAGTAGTTATATTACAGAAATTATCTCTGCATGCCCTCCCCAGTAATATGTGATTTATGAGGAATTTTAAAAATGATTTTATTAAGGTTCATGTGTTAGAAAGAAAAGTGCTTCTTCAAGTTGAAGATCTTGCCTAAGTGAATGGAATATAATATGATGTTTTCATAAGTTCTCAAATCAGGCAAACTTTGCATTCTTGCCTACCAATTCACTATTATTCAAGACATGTAGGAGAAATTACTTGGATAAACAATTTTAAACTGAAAGTTCATTGCATTAATATAGTCTTTAGAGTGCATTCAGTTAAGTATGGAAAAATTAAAACCAAATATTTTAAATAATAGGGAAATGTGGGATTGGGGAGATGGCTCAGTAAATAGTTATTTTCAATGTAAGCAGAGCTTTACATCTTTGGACAGAGCTCAGACACCCAGCACCCAGTTGTGTTTAGTGTCACTTTCAACAACCTTCTTCTCTATTATCGAAGAAGTCAGGGTTTCCCTGTCCTGACTACCAAGCTCTGAAATTACAGTGTAGAATTTTACATGTGTAAGGAAAATCCACAAAGATAAAACATGTCATACCTGACTCCAAGAACACCATTACATCACAACTAGTAAAAATGCAACCTTGGTTGATTCGTTTTAGCCAGTTATTGTTTACAGTCTGAAATAACATTTTCATTTGTCCTTATCTAATATACTATTTTTACTTTTACTGTATTTAATTATAGTAATGACTTTAGTTGACTTTTTTTGAAGTCATACTTTCTACTTCCATGGAACCATTCCAGAGATTATGTTAAAACTTGGCATAAATGAACAATTAAAGTGTTCTACAAATTAAATTTGACTCTTTTAGTTACTTGGTAATGGTGGGTCATTAGAGTGACAACTCAATTTTTAAACATTTATTTGAGTGTATGTGCATTAGTTAGAATACCCTTACTAATTTTAGATGAGATAGAGTTCTTGTTGCATTCATTCATCTCTCTTACAATTAAGGAAAAAAATCTTCAATTAAATGGGAATTCAAATTTTTTAGGAAACATTAATGCAATAATTGATATGAAAGGTTAGGCATGTAACTACCAATCAGTTAGTCTGTCACTTGTTAGACATCTAATTTGTGTCTACTAATCTATCAAACTTTTTCATCCATACAAAATGAGACATTTCCTCATTTTGATTGCAAGTTGCCCTTAGATCTACTGTGAAATGGATTAAAGTGGATCATGGGATCAGTGCTTGGGTAGATATGACTGATGAAGCAGCCTCAAAGGCATGTAAACTGAAGTATAATGTTACCTTTTTTCAGTGACTGGCTCACAAAAAAGCAAAATAGTTAAATGACTATAAATATATAGCATACTAAAACATACCCTCTACACATAGACACATGCACAGATACAAATATATATATATATATATATATATATATATATATAGAGAGAGAGAGAGAGAGAGAGAGAGAGAGAGAGAGAATGATAAAGTAAGATAAGGCAGAATAAGCAAGAAGTGAGCTTTCACTAAGCTTGTTTTACCTTAAGGAACAGCCAAGTAAGTCTCTGGAATTAATAGAAAACATGAGCTTCAATTCAAAGACCATGAATTGAGTATTAAATATATCTCAGTCATTCCCAGTGGTCATTAAGGGTCCTAGATGAACAGCAACATTTGAACACAGTTAAAAGAAAACTATGTCATGCTCAATGTAAGAATATAATATTCTCATTGTTCCATTTTATCTAAACATGGGTTAAAAGATATTCTTGCTTTTGTGTGTGTGTGTGTATAAACAAGCTGTAATGAAAGGATAACAGAGTTTCTGACACTTGAGGGATTTTCTCAGGGATATAAGTTCCATACTTGTGACCTAGAATACATGTTAGAATCACAAGAACTAATACAAGCAAAGCTGTTTAATACAAGGGTTATCCAGGCCCACGAACCAGCAGGAACTTGAATCTACAAGCATGGAAATCTGAAGTGGGAGCAGTAGGAATTAAAAGTTTCAGGATTTGGGTCAGAGGGGGTCTTGGATGTCCCTTATCATCCAAGCCAACTTTAATGTAACATACAGGATTTTTATAATCAAGAAGCAGGGCCAAATTCTTTACAGGACTATGTAAAAGGCATACATTTTGAATAACAAAGAGAAGTCAGGAGTGACACTCAATTGCCATGGGGCAGACAAGTCACCAGGTATGCTAAACCAGCATGTCACTTTGTTGTTAGAAGGGAATGGACAACTTATGCCTCAAAACAGTTACCTGGTCCCTGCATTAACATCTCTTTAGATAGGCAGGAAAGAACTGATAGGGAGGGAGGAACAGCCTGGCCAGTTTCCTGGAGAAACAAAAGCTTTCCAAATGACCTAGGAGTTTTCTCAAATTCCAAGGAGGGAATTCAGCCTATCATTGTCTTCAGACAACAGGCAAACTCAACCATCCAAGGGAGGAGTCACTCAGTGGCCCATTCAGTTGCTAATGCATCATCCAGGATGCAGGCTTCTGGGCCTAGCAACCCCCACAAAGGGTGTCATAGGTTTGAACTGAAGGGAAGATGAAAGGCCTTCAGCTGCCTGAGGAACAGACCAGAGAAAGTTTATTCACCTCTAAGGAGACAGAGAGAGAGAGAGCAGGGGATGCACAGGCTTACTTTTGAGAAAGAGAAGGCAATAGAGGTTCTGTTATCTACTATAATCCTGCATCTCTTTCTTCCATACCTTTTCAAACCTCTGGTGATCAATATTATATACATATTTCACTTAAATAAAATAAACTTTTTTATCTTTCACTAATAAAAGTCCATGCTATTTACCTTTCTGAGTTTAATTATATTAATTAGCTCAAAAGTCTATAGTTCCATCTTTATTACCAGAAATAAAGGGATCTTATTATGCTTTTTTGCATGTGTGTGTATGTGTTTGCATACGTGTGTGTGCATGTATGTGCAAGTGTGTGTACAAAAAGAGTAACTGATATGTGTGCCTATGGAAGCTAAAAGATGACATCATAAATTATTCTTGATTGCTCTTCCAGCTCATTGCTTTTCTGTGGGCTTTCCAGGCTCCATCTTTCAATATCAGAATTGCAGACCATAATCATTCTCACCTGACATTATTATGTGGGATTTGGGATCTGAATTCAGGTCTTTTCCATGTGAGGCTTTAACTCCTAAGCAATTTTCCTGGCCCAATATATCTTGTATAACTAAATAGTTCATGATCTTATTTGATGATTTTCCTCATTCATCAATCCATGGATGGATAACTTGAGCCTTGAAACTAGTGCTGATATAGCACTCAATTTCAGGTGTTAAATATCTGATTTCCTTTTCTTTGGATAGAAACACAGCATCAATTATACTAATTTGGTTTCCAACAGAAGTATATAAGATTTCTGCTTTCATTATTTCATTATTCACCTTATTTTATCTTTTTATTATAACCTGAAATGGTGACAACCTTCACTTCAGATCCTGGTGGGCAGAATCTGGGAAACTCCACAACAAAAAGGAGGTAGAAACAATCCAGGATGTTTTCCAAAGCTACCCTTAGTCTTCTGCAGGGACATCCAGTGTTCTCTGATATGCACACAGAAATAAACACCCAAAAATAAAAACAAAAGTTAAAAAAAATTCATTTTGTGACATGATCTACCTAATTGTATGTGAAGGGAAATTAGAAATTTGAATGAGATTTTATAGCAACTATAATGCATTTGATTAAAATTAATCTAATCTCATTGGCAAGCCAGGCCCAATGATTGATTAGGTAGAAAATTCTACATAGTTCTGCCTGTGGCAAGGCAGTGTCTGGGCTAATAACAAACTGAACTTTTCTTGCAAATACCTTTTTCTGTCCTTCTCATCACGCGTGACAATTATTATTTTCAGTGAGTAATATAATGGGAAATTGTTAGAAATTACTAATATAAATAATTATTGCAGTAAGTAGTCCACAAAAATAGTACAAAAGAAAAATTGCCTAGGTGAAAATTGTCATGTCATAGAAAAGGAACCTATATGAATGGCAAATTAACATAAGAAAAGGTGGGCAGAAAGTTGCCATTGAATAAATGCAAAAGAGCACCTTTCCCTAACAGCAGGTTGATAGTAATAAGTACAATATTCAGTGAATGGAAATGTGAAAATTTAAATTAGGAAATGATTTTGGCAATTCATGTTTTAAAAATTATAAACAAATATATCAATCTATCTTTGAAATATGATGCAGAAGCATGTACAATGTTGCTTATAATCATCTTGATTACTAAAGGATACGGTAATATATAGACATGTAGCTTTCAATTTAGTCCTTTAGATAAAAATTTGGCTGTCACATATTTAAGTTTTACTGTTTAATGAAAATAGCACACTTTTTTTCCATGTTAGATTCATAAAATCTATATGTAAATATGCAGAGAACCATCCCAAAATCATGGACTTTTTATAAGACTTCTCAAAGTAGAACTGCATTAATCGTGCTTCCAACAAGACAAGCAGAATGTGTGCCATTTCATTGAAAATTAAAAATAGAAGTTAAAACCTAGAAAGTGACAAACATGTGTTGATTTAATAATTCAATGTTAGGGATACTTGACACAGCTTATGACTACACCGCATAATTGCTAGATTTTCTCCTGTGTTTTCTATTTTTCCTATTATTATTTTCCTATTATTGTTTTTCTTGTGTCTTATCATTAGATAAAGCAGTCTAAACCATGTACTTCTTTTTACTTATTATCAGGTTATACAGATAAATTTTGAAGAATTTGATTTGGAGATTGGCTACGACACCTTGACAATTGGTGATGGGGGTGAAGTTGGCGACCCTCGGACAGTGCTCCAAGTGTAAGTTTCCAGGTTTTCATCCTTGCGATGGCGTATAAGGAATTTCAAAATTTTACTTTCACATTGCCTTTTCATGCTGATCAATCTCAATATTATAACAACACAGAGTACATATGAAATTCATGACTCTGGTTGCTTGCAAGAAGGAGTGAATGGAGAACAATTGTTAAGAATCCATGCATTAAGCATAAATGATGCAACTATTTTCCATTATATGGAAAGCCAAGAGTGGGATGAATGTTGATAATCATATGGTCACAAAGTAGATGCTAGCAGATGAGAAGGGTCAGAGGGTAAGGAACATTGTTCACAAACATGGTAACCTGAGTTTGATACCAGACAAAAGTTTGTTAAAAGTTTGCATTCTCCCCTATCTCTCCATCTTCCTCTTGTTTTCTCTTCCTCTTTTTCTGTCTTTCATTTTCTCAAATTAATGAATAAAGCATTTTAATAATAAGTGAAAGGAGAACAAGAGAGCACTGAATGAAACATGCCCATAACTGATTTCTAAGCTCAGGTTGACTGTGAGCTATCAAAACAAAGACTTTTTTTTTTATTTCCACTCACACAAATTTAACAGGTACACGGGTCCCCTCCCTCCAACCTCCTACCGCCCTGTGCCCCCCTCCCTTCCCCCCTCCCTCCTCATCCTCCAGTGCCTCCCCCTCCCATCCCTGGAGCATCTTTTATTGTGCATGCCAAACTCTCCTCTGGGTCCTCCTCTCTGATGAGGTGCAAGGACCCAGTGACATTTCCCAGAACCCTTTCCTGTGTTCCCCTTAAGCATAGGAACACTACTGTGGCTGTCAATCCCTTGCCTCCCAGGATCTTCGTGCCTTTAGTCCATGCTAGACTTTGTGAGGTCAATAGTGTGTTGGACATTACGCAGGGCATGTAAAGTCCAAATATGATTGCTTGGGCCCTAACTTGTGTGGAGTATCTTGCATATCATTGCTCCTCTCATCCTTGTGCTCTTACAATCTTACCGCCCCCTCTTTCACAAATTTCCCTGAACTTCAGGATGGGGAGAGATTAGGCTGGCCTAGTTCCAGGTGATTGATATAGAATCTCTGAAGTTCTGGATTATGGTTTGTTGATTTTTTTTTTCAGCAAAACAAACATATTGCTGAGATGTAGTAGAGTAATCCAAGTGAATGGTTGAAGTTGTGTCACAAGGCAAAGTTTTTTCTCCCACTACATCTGGATAATGAAAAAAATGTGTTACCTTTTTTCTTTTTTCTATTCTCATATTTGTTTCTATTTTGCTCTAAATTTGCATAGTACACAAATATCATCACTTCTCTTTGAAAAAATGTGAATTTTGAAAATTTTATATATTAATTTTGTCCCTCTCTTTATAATCACATCAAAGAATTTTTTTTGCTTGCTTTTTTAAAAAAAAATTATGCTTCTCTGAAAATGGAACTCTTTTCCTCCTATAGCGATGCCTTAAAATAACTTTGCCAATGCTCATATGGACTAGGCCTTGGAACAGAATGATTTGAACTATTAAACTCATTAGAAAATTTAATGGATTTTTATCCTCAAAAAACCTGATATAAATTTGTGCAAACATGAAGGATACTTTTTGATAAATTTAAATTTATCAAGGAGGGACTGTCACAGTTCATCTGCATGGTTGTTGATAAATGACCATCAAATGGCTTAAGGGAACAAGGGATTTATTTCCTTACAACAGTCCGGTTACAGTTCTCAATCCAGCTTGACAAAAGAGCACACATCAATACCAGAGTCGAGGGAACTTCCCACACCATCACTACGTAATAGCTGAGAGAGGGACGATCCTTACTTGCTAGACCAGCATGTATAGGCCAAGTGTAAAAAAGGATGCCAAATTCCTCAACTGGCTCTGAGTATTTTATTTATCTGTTCAGGGCCTAATCCCACCCACCATAGACTGGGTCTTCCCTATCAGCCAGCACAATCTCTTGCAGGTTTGCTCTGGGCTTAACCCAAACACTAATTCTCCACAAATGAGCCCAGAGCTCATACCCTGAACAGTCAAGTTTACTCCTGTGCCCAACTATGACAGGGACCTACATAAATTATTTGAAGGATCTAGAGACAATAATTGAACTATTAATTCACATTAATAATCATCTGAATGATAAGTCATAAATAAAGCTAAAATAATTAAACATACAACATTCTCCATTTTAATATAAACTAATGCTTCCTTTATGAATTTCACCAGATATGAAATTGCTCAACACATTTTAAAAGTTTATTCCCAGTTTTTATAATTTGTGTGTCGCAAACTAGCCTTAGATTTGAAAGGAGAGGTGTGGGAGAGGAAAAAGCTCCAGGCAGGAATGTGTCCCTGGCATGAGGCGCTGCAAAAGAACCACGACAGTGTGCTTTGCAGTAGACCCAGCAGAGACCCGCCTGTCAGGGCCTGTTTTCATTAACTATGTTATATGTAATGTGAATATTTGTGTACATGACATAATAAACTATTATGAATTCAACTCTATTATTTTCACAAACTGTAATGATACTGATACTGCCATAGTGCTTAAAGGACTTTACTTATATTTAAAACTTTGAATTTGAACATAATTAAACATAATTATGTTTAATTTAATAATTTGAACATAATTAAAATTTAAATAATATTCCCATAAATGATAAAGCTAGGCTTCGTTATATATTTTATTTAGCAACCTGTTTCATATGTGTTCATATTTATTTTTTTCTTTAACTTGAACCATGTATGAGAGATAGGGCTTAGTAAATATAAATCATTTCCAAAAAGCTAGATTAAACTGTGTATAGTGGTGTGTACTTATAGTTCCAGGAGTTTAGAAAGGTGAGGCAGGTTATTCATTTGTAGCTAGAAATTGAAGGTGACCTCTTTTAAAAATAAACAAATTCATTTTTAAAAGTTTAAGCAGATAAAAATGAGGAGGAAAAACACCCAAAATAATAAAATGTTTCCTTATAATTTCATATTTAATATTTGAAATTGTTTCATAAAAAGATGATTTCAACTTGTATAATTTTATAAATTTTATAAGTTCTAGTTAATACAATATTTATAAGGGAGAAAAAACAAGTCACTTTTAAAGGTAAACCTATTAAAATAACAAATGACTTCTCAGTCGAAACAGTAAAAGCAAGAAGAGCTTGGAGTGACATACTTCAAGTATTGAATGAGCAAAAATGTCAACCCAGGCTGATTTACCCTGCAAAACTATCAGTCATGATCAAGGGAGAAAGAAAAATTTTCCAGCACAAAGACAACTTTAAGGGATACATGTCCACCAAACCAGGCCTTCAAAAAATGCTAGAAATGATACTCAAGCGTGAAGAAAAAAACAGGCATATCCAGGAGAACAGAAGGCAAATATAACACCATTAAAAACGAAGCAATATACTTATAAAAGCTACTAAACATAATAAATGTCGGAATTAACAATAGTTTCTCCATTATAACACTAAATGTTAATGGAATTAATTCACTGATCAAGAGACACAGATTACAAACTTGGATTAAAAATCACAATCCAGGGGCTGGAGAGGTGGCTCAGGGGTTAAGCCTCCACCTTGCAGGCAGAAGGTCCTGAGTTCGGATCCCAGATCCCACGTCTAGACGCCAGGCAGAAGCGGGGGTGGCCTGCGCTTCTGGTTCTGGTAGGGCGGAGCCTGTGAATTCCGGGACAGAAGGAGGTGGAGGCATCCATGGTGGTTCACGAATTCGTCCGTGGTTCTACACACACACATACATATACACACACACACAGACACACACACGCGCGCACACACAGTTGAATAAATAATAAAAAATTAAAAAAAAATCACAATCCATCAATCTGCTGCCTGCAGGAAACCCATCTCACCACAAAAGATAGGCACGCTCTAAAAATAAAAGGCTGGTCAACAATTCTACAAGCAAATGAAAGCAGAAAACAGGCAGGGGTAGCCATTATGATATCAGACAACGTGGACTTCAAACCAAAGAAAATTATAAGAGACACGGATGGATACTACATTTTAGTCACAGGTACAATTCACCAGGAAGACTTCACAATACTGAACATATATGCACCCAATACGGGCCCCTCCACATTCATTAAGAAAACCCTACAGCGTCTAAAGCAAGAAATCAACCCCCAAACGATAATTCTTGGGGACTTCAACAGCGCCCTCTCAACGTGGGATAGATCAACAGGTCAAAAGCTTAACAGAGACACTTTCGAACTTAATCAAACCCTGAAAGAAATGGACCTTACAGATCTCTATCGAACTTTTCACCCACGCACCAAAGAATACACATTTTTCTCAGCAGCACACGGAACTTTCTCCAAAATAGATCACATATTGGGCCACAAAATGAATCTACACATATACAAGAAAGTTGAAATTCTAACCTGTGCCCTATCAGACCACCACGGCCTAAAGCTGGACATCCACAACACATCAAACAAGAGAAAATACATTAACTCCTGGAAACTTAACACTATGATGCTGAATGAGAACTGGATTCAGGAAGAAATTAAAAAGGAAATTCAAGATTTCCTGAAAGTGAATGATAACGAAAATACAACTTACCAAAATCTCTGGGACACAATGAAAGCTGTTCTAAGAGGTAAGTTCACAGCTCTTAATGCCTACATCAAAAAAATGGAAACATCAGAAATAAACAACTTAACAATGCAGCTGAAAGCTTTAGAGAAACTAGAGCAATCTGATCCCAAAAGAAGTAGAAGAGAGGAGATGAGCAAAATAAAGGGAGAAATATCTGAAATTGAGATTAAGAAAACGATAGAAAAAATCAACCAGTCAAAAAGCTGGTTCTTTGAAAAAATCAATAAGATTGATACACCCCTAGCTAAATTAACCAAAAGCAAGAGAGAGAAAACCCAAATTAACAAAATTAGAAATGAACATGGAGTTATCACTACTGATACCCAAGAAATCCAGAGAATTATAACATCATATTTCAAAAACTTAAACTCTGTGAAGTTTGACAACACAAAAGAGATGGATGAATTTTTAAGTAAACACAACTTACCTAAATTGAATCAGGAAGTTGTGAATTATTTAAATAGTCCTTTAACATATTAAGGAAATTGAGGAAGTAATCTCAAATCTTCCTACCAAAAAATGTCCTGGACCAGATGGATTCAGCACAGAGTTCTACAAGACATTTAACGAGTTAATAACACCAATACTCCTTAAACTGTTCCATCAAATAGCAAAGGAAGCAACACTACCAAATTCCTTCTATGAAGCTAATATCGTTTTAATCCCAAAACCTAATAAAGATTCACTTAAAAAAGAAAACTATAGGCCGATCTCCCTGATAAACACAGACGCAAAGATTCTCAACAAAGTCTTAGCAAATCGGATTCAAAAACATATTAAAAAGATCATTCATGGGGATGAATGAAGCCAAGTAGGCTTCATCCCTGGCACACAAGGTTGGTTCAACATACGCAAATCAATAAATGTAATTCATCATGTAAACCAGTCCAAAGTCCAAGACCACATGATACTCTCCATAGATGCAGAAAAAGCTTTTGACAAGATCCAACAGCCTTTTATGATCAAAACGCTAGAGACAGTAGGAATGGAAGGAACCTTTATCAATATAATGAAAGCTATATACAACAAGCCCACAGCAAGGATTATGCTCAATGGGGAACAATTGGAAGCATTCGCACTTCGATCAGGAACTAGACAAGGCTGTCCACTCTCACCACTTCTATTCACTATTGTACTTGAAGTCTTAGCTGAAGCCATAAGACAAGAAAGGGACATAAGAGAGATTCAAATCGGCAAGGAAGAAGTCAAGCTATCCCTATTTGCATATGACATGATCCTATACCTGAGTGATCCCAAAAACTCCACCAGGAAGCTCCTGGAACTAACTGAGAAGTTCAGCAGGGTGGCAGGATACAAAATAAATGTGCAAAAATCAGAGGCCTTCCTATATGCCCAGAATGAAAGAAGTGAAAAAGCCTTGAGAGAAACAATCCCATTTACTATAGCCCCTAAAAAAATGAAATACCTTGGTATAAACCTAACTAAGGAGGTAAAAGACCTTTACAATGAAAACTTTAAAACCCTAAAGGAAGAAATAGCAGAAGACACCAGAAGGTGGAAAGACCTCCCTTGTTCCTGGATTGGCAGAATCAACATCGTAAAAATGACCATCCTACCAAAGGCCATATACAGATTCAATGCTATACCAATCAAAATCACAAAGCAATTCTTCAAAGAAGTTGACCAAACAATCTCAAAGTTCATATAAAGGCACAAAAGACCCAAGATAGCAAAAACAATCCTGAGTAACAAAAACACAGCTGGAGGTATTGCCATACCAAACCTTAGACTATACTACAAATCCATAGTTGTAAAGACAGCCTGGTACTGGCTCCAAAATAGACACACAGATCAATGGATAAGGATTGAAGACCCAGATATAAGCCCACAAAGTTACAGCCATTTGGTCTTTGACAAAGGGGCCCAAAGAATCCAATGGAAAAAGAACAGCATCTTCAACAAATGGTGCTGGCAAAACTGGATCTCCACATGCAGAAGATTAAAGCTGGACCCGTACTTGTCACCATTTACAAGACTTAATTCCAAATGGATCAAGGACCTTGATATCAGGCCAGAGACTATAAAAACCAGAGTTCAAAGGATAGGGAACTCCCTCGAGCTGATTGGGCTAGGCCAACAGTTCCTAAACAGACATCCAATGGCACAGTCACTGCTACCAACTCTCTTAACAGTTGGGATCTTGTGAAATTAAAGAGCTTCTGTTCAGATAAAGAGATTATAACACGAGCTCAAAGGCAACCCACAGAATGGGAGAAAATCTTCACTAACCACACATCTGATAGAACTCTGCTGTCCAGAGTGCACAAAGAACTTAGAAAACTAAACACCAAGGAAACCAATGGCCCAATTAAAAAATGGGCCCTGGAACTTAAAAGAATCTTTACCAGGGATGAAATTAAAATGTCTAACAAATATCTTAAAAAATGCTCCACTTCTTTAGCCATCAGGGAAATGCAAATCAAAACTTCCCTGAGATATCATCTCACCCCGGTCAGGATGGCAAAAATCCACAATACTAACAACGACAAATGCTGGAAAGGATGTGGAGAGAGGGGAACTCTCCTACATTGCTGGTGGGAATGCAGGCTCATACAGCCACTCTGGCGAGCCGTCTGGAGATTCTTAAAGAAATTAAAGATTGAAATGCCTGAAATGCCATATGACCCTGCTATTCCACTTTTGGGAATAACCCCCCATACAACAGAGGTTCACCTCGATAGCACAAGCACGACCATGTTCATAGCAGCACTGTTTATAATAGCAAAGTCATGGAATCAGCCCAAATGTCCAACAGTTGACGAGTGGATAAGGAAACAGTGGTACATCTATACAATGGACTACTACTCAGCCATCAAAAATGATGAATTACTGGAATTTGCCGGGAAATGGATGTCATTAGAAAAAATTATATTAAGTGAAGTATCCCAGACCCAGAAAATTAAGAGCTGTTTGTACTCCCTAATTGGTGGCTCCTAGTACCAAACCCACCCAGCCCACCTAGAGACAGTAATTCCAAGGATTATGAACAGGAGGGATGGGGTAGGAGGGCCACACCAGAAACAAGGAGAGAAGGGACCATGTTACAGCAGGGAAAATAGGCCTCCATCAAGGACTCAAATAAGTAATGAGACATCTGATTAAGTTCACAGACTTTTGTTCCTGATCATTTACTACTGAGGGGGTGTGATCTCACCAGAAGAGGTGGGCATATAGTCTGGCAGATAAAAAGTAACCATTTTGCAAATGGGTGATAGACCCTTCCCTTACTGTGGTTTCCCACTTTTATTACATCTACCTTTGAATGTGCTTTTATCACAAGACTCTAACAGCTTTTTGTCTCTGGCCACGGGGTAACATACAATGCCCACCAGGATGGATTGAAGGGCATTGCACGAGCAGCAAAACTGTAAAAGAAAATCAACAAACCACAATCCAGAACTTCAGAGACTCTATATCAACCACCTAGAACTAGGCCAGCTTAGTCTCTCCCCATCTTGAAGCTCAGGGAAATTTGCGGAAGAGGGGGCAGTAAGAGTGTAAGAGCAAAGGGATGGGAGGAGCAATGATATGTAAGATACTCTATACTAGTTAGGGCTGAAGCAATCATAATTGGACTTTGCATGCCCTGCGCATTGTCCAACACACTGTTGACCTCACAAAGTCTAGCATCTGCTAAAGGCACCAAGATCCTTGGAGGCAAAGTATTGGCAGCCACAGCAGTGTTCCTATACCTAAGGGGAACACGGGAAAGGGTTCAGGGAAAGGCCACTGGGCCCTTTTACGTCATCGGAGAGGAGGGCCCAGAGGAAAATCAGACATGCACAAGAAAGGACTCTCTGGGAATTGGGGTGGGAGGCACTGGGGGATGGGGAAGGAGAGGGGTGGGAAGGGGGAGCAGGGGGTACGGGGGGGGGGAGGAGGAGGGAGGGAGGGAACTAGTGTACCTAATAAGTTTGTATGAGCTGAAATAAAAAAAAACAAAAACAAAACAAAACAAAACAAAACAAACAAACAAAAAAAATACAATAGTTATAGAATGCTATTACCTGAGAAAAATGCAATATTCTGTTGTGGTCAATTTAGGTCATTGGTTTTTTTATTATTATTATTTATTCAATTGTGTGTGTGTGTGCATCGGTGCATGTGTGTATGTGTGTGTGTGTGTGTGTGTGTGTGTGTGTATGTGTTGAACCACGGGCAAATTCAGGAACGACCATAGACCGCCTCTATCTCCTCCTTGTTTACTCTGCCAGGGATTCACAGGCTCTGCCCTACCAGGACCAGAACCCCATGCCGCCCCCGCTTATGCCCTGCGTGAGGTCTAGGATCTGAACTCAGGACCTTCAGCCTGCAAGGCAGAGGCTTAACCCCTGAGCCACCTCTCCAACCCCAAGGCCATTGGTTTGAATGAAGCATTTAAATAATATAGAATTTTGTTTTTACTTTCTCCTTATATTTGTTTAAACCAAAGAAATTATTTTTTGTTATATTTCATCACATGGACTATTAAATTATAACAAGATTAATGCTAAATTTTCTTTGAGAAGCAGTCATGAATCTGCATATAAATATATATGAATATATCTATTAATTTGCCTTATTTTAAATATTATTAAAAACTCCCGATAAAATTAAGAATGATGAAATTAATGAGAAATAAAAAGCACTGTAAGTGAATATCATGCTCAGTTCTATTTTCCACAATGTAACGGTGGTTACTCTTAACTATTGCTGTGAGAGAACACCTAAAATCAAGAAACTTAAGGGAGAAAGGGAGGCTTATTCAGCTTACAGGTCAAGGAAAGGTACAGTCTCTCAAAGCAGAGGTGGCATGGCTGGCTGGCCAAAGCTGGAGGAGGCTACATCACCGCAGACATCTTGGAAGCTGAGAGCTGCAGACTGCTTTCAGCAAAGGCTGGCTTTTCCTGGAGGTAGGGTCGGACTAATCCACCTCAAGGCCCACCCCTTGTGATTGCCTTCCTCCAGCAAGGCTCTACCTCTCAAGGTGCCACGACCTTGCCAAACACATGAGACTGTGGGGGACTCATTTCAAACCATGACATTCCACCCCTGTCCCCCACAGGCTCATTGCCATCTCATTTTATGCAAACCATACTCAGTCCAACTTTAAAAGTCTTCATAGACTACAATGGTAGTCCCAACAGTCCAAAAGTCCAAAGTCCAAATCTCCTGTAAAATCAAAATACAAGTTACATACTTCTAACATACAATGGCACAGAATAAACATTCCCATTCCAAAAGGAAGGAATGGGGGCATATCCAGGAAAAAACCATCAGGACAAACTCCAAATCTTGTAGCTCCAAGTCCAACAGGTGAGCCTCTTGTTGCCAGTTCCAAAGGGCTTTGGTTCCGTCCCTTCAATGCAGCTGCCCATAGGATACATTGGTCTCTTGAGCTGACTCCTCCCAGGATATACAGCTCTCTTTGGCAGATGTCCCAAATTGTGTCTGGAATCTCTAACAACTTTACTTCTCAATGGCAAACCAGGCTTTAACTCCACAGCACAAACTGCCCTTCTTGGGCCTCTAAACTGCAGGCTTCTTGCCTCATGATGCCTGGATTCTGCCAATTTTTGAAATCTTGGAGGAGGACTCCATGATCTCCTCCTTCTTGCATCACTGATGCCTCTAAAACCAGAACCATGTGGACGACTTTGCCAAAACTGGCCCCCTTGAATCACAGCTGATTCGGCTTCTCTATGTTGACCATCTCTTTCACTCCTGGGCAGTTGCTTGGTAAGAGAAACCAACTCTTGCTTTGGAACTCCACCCTTTAGCTCCAGTCTTCTGAAATGATTTGCATTCTTATGAGTGGGAGCTTTCCCTGAGGATCTTGCCCTCAAGCTAAGGCCTCTCCTATTATCCAAATTAAGAGCAGGCTTTGATTCACAAATGGAGCTAATCACTTCAACAGCCATTTTGTTCTCTGCTTCTTCCTAGTCCAACTCTTTAAATTTGGCATTGTATGTTTCATAACTCTGAAGACAACTAAAAATTAGCCATATCACATTGTCAAGACTACACTGCTTTGAAATTTCCTATGCCAAGCACTCCAGTTTAACTTCAGGCAAACTTTCAGGATGAGGGCAAAACTTCACTAAACTTTGGGCCAACACATGGCTCCATGTGTCACTTGTCCAGTTGCAAACACAGTCTCTGTTCCTCTCTGGACCATCACAAGCTGGGCTTCCACTGTCTGCGTCTCTTACAGAATTGCTCTCCTTTGAGCTCTTAAAAGAAAGGTCCCTTTGGCCCAATTGCCAAGATGCAAAGACTTTCCCAGCACAAAGTCCAAAGTTCTCTGCATTTCTCCCAACAAACAGTTCCAAAGGCACAGTAGCCACATCACAGCATTGGCCATACTGCTGGATACCAACTTCTCTCAACTTCATAAGCAACTGCACGTTGTGGTACCAGCTGTTCTTAATATCACAGCAATACTCCATTACCCCGTACCAATTGCTGTGAGAGAGCACCCAAAATCGATCAACTTAAGGGAGAAAAGGAGGTTTATTCAGCTTACGGTTCCAGAGGGAAGTTACAGCCTCTCGAAGCAGAGGTGGCATGGCTGGTTGGCCAAAACTGGAGGAGGCTAAGTCACCACAGACATCTTGGAAGCTGAGAGCTGCTAGATTGCTTGCAGTAAAGGCTCACTTCTCCTGGAGGTAGGGTGGGACTAATCCACCTCAAGGCCCACCCCTTGTGCTGCCTCCCTTCAGCAAGGCTCCACCTCTCAAGGTGCCATGACCTTGCCAAACACATGAGACTCTGGGGGACACATTTCAAACCATGACACACAATAATTCAGAAAATTCATTACAGAAAATTTACTAAAATAATTTAAATGAATAGTTCAGATGCAGGTTTTCCTATTGTGCCATGTCTTACTCTCTGTTTCTATGTACATTCTATTTTATGTCCTTAAAATTTTAAATCTTTTTTTTTAGAATTTTCATAGCACAGGGATGTCAGAAAATTTTAGTCTATAATATTGACCATTTGTTATTGACTTAAATACTGGGCTTTAACAATCACAGCATCAATATTCTTGAATGTTTTCCCTTTCGAGGGTGAAATAATAGGACAATTTCCATGCAGTCTTGTGGAAATGTATATTGTTGAAGTGAATTCATGAGTACAACAGCTTGCAATGTCTTCATATCTAAACCTTTATAGTTTTCACCACCCTTACATTCTCTACCTCTTCTTTTATAAGTTTTTGTTCTTGTTTACAGTTCCAGCATGTGATCCCTGCTGAAAAGTTAGAGCTGAGCAGAAAGCTGATAGTTGTCCCCTTGCCATTCATACCATTCTTACACTGCCGGTGACCCCTTATCCTGGGGGTGGTTCTTTCAGCTCTCACAGACTGATGAAATTATCCACTGATTTTCTCTGCCAGTAGCTTTCATAGTACTTTCTGATACTTTGAAAACTGTGCAGCAAGAAAATAGCTTTCAGACCAGTTCCAACTGATGCTTTATGTCCATGTTTTGTGAACCACATATGTTGACACTTCAGTAGAAGGGTATTACTGTCGTGTCTGGAGTGTGACCAAGAGCAATGGAAAAGGTGTATATTATTGGAGGGACTGAAAACTCTCTGACCAATAGCTTATCAGGAAATATCACATACTTGTTAGTTATATTATTTAATTGCATCTGGTTACTAGTTGGAGTACCATAGGATAATTTCTGTTTTGTCCTTGGTTCTTCCCTGTATTTCCCCGCATAGGAAATGTCTGTTCTTTTTCCTCTTTATATTCTAAAAAATGTTTGTGATATATTAACAATGTGGGAAGTTTCTATCTGTTTGTATTTTACAATCTCAGTGATTTTGTGATTCCCTCAGCTCTTCCACATCCCATCTTCTTTTCTTCCTCCCCCAATATTCATATGTTATTTCTCATTTATGTGTAAATAAACCTACTAGAGGAAGTGAATATAATTTATTTGAAGATTCTAGCATGGATAATAGTGCAGCTGATAACAGGGACATCAGGTCCAGAGGTCATCTGATCTGCACAAGAAGCATTAGTGAACGGTCCCAGTACCTTGCCTCTGAATGGGAACATTGACAATGACTCCCATGGAACCCCTAATACTATCTTTTTCTCTGTCCTTCATCTTTCATGAGTCACCATTGGATATATAATTGCATGTAAAAATTAATAAAGAGAAAACTTGAAAACTAAATTTTTTAAACTTTCCTTTGTTAAAATGTATCTAAAAGTGTTTACAATGAGCCTAATAGAAATCTCCTCAAGCCAATGAAAACAACTGTTGTGGTTATACAATGTATTTCTATATATTTCTTTTATATTGGTTAGTTGAATGTGAAATCTGATTCTCTAGTCCATGATTTTATTGACTGATACTCCATTCAGAAACCTTTACTTCTTTTTTAAATATATTCTCCCACAGCATATTTCCATGCTAATATATTATAAATAAACATTTATCTACTCATTTAGTTAAACCCTTAATAATATTGTTGTAGCTTTGTAAAAAGATTGCTTCCCTCTCACTGATAAATGGGTTATAGTGATATATCTTCTTCCAGTTCCCTTCCAGTATGTTTTCAAAGATGTCATATGTTTTTAAACTGTTTTGCAATTTACTAGTATGTGTGAAACTTGGATTGAACAAATTCATACATTGAAGAAATTGCATCTTTCCTACTTTGCTAAATAGTGTAAATTAGGCCAGCATTAACTTAAGAAGAAAAAAATATACTAGATGTAACTTGAGATGATTGTTTTTTTAATAATGACTACATAAAGATTGGGCTTTATGTAAATCAAGTATGAGCAAACTGTGTGTGTATATATAATATATGTGTGTGCAACAATATTAAAATAAAATGCATAATCTTGTATATTTGGAAAAATATAATAAATGTCTCACAGACTTGAACTGTCAAAAAACTAGATTATACATTATATAGCATTTTAAGCCAAGAAACTTACTGCCATTCCTCTTCCTACCTCTGTCATTTGTGCCATTATGCATTCATTAACATGAGCAGACAAGCTCCCATGCATACATGCATAGTGTCATGCACATATCCATATATGTACTCATGCATGTTCCCATGCATACATCAATTCATACATTCACATATAAAAACATATGTAAAAATATGCACACATAAATGGACATACAATTAATGTTATTTAATTGAACACACTCACAAGTATACATACTCACACATACTGTAATTCTTAAAGTACACACAAGCACATAATCCATGGACTCTTGCAAAAAACACACCCATGCACACATATACACATGCATACAATCATGTGCACGTACACATATGCACATTCCTCCAAGTACATTCATGTGTGCATAACCTTATATATAAATCAACATGCGTACATGTATATCTACACAACATCAGGAATCAGCACTTACCAACTTCATCTGTTGAACTTCTCTAAATAACTAACACTGATACCACTAAAACAAAGGAGAGTAATGATCAGCTACCTTTTGTGTACAAGATTTGAGAGATAGCAATTCGAATGATCTACTTTTGTGTAGAAATAAACATAAGCTCTTAGAACAGAGAGATTCTTTAGTCTATGAATACAAATATGTCCTGTGAAATCTTGGTTATTGAAATGAAGCTATTATTGAAGAAATACTATGCTTCCTGGATATCTATTTCTTCTGTTTGCCATGCTCTGCATATTTTTTGGGCAAACACTGATAATGTTCCTGATATTAAACCAAATGCAATTTACTGCAATTTGGCTTTGATTTGCTTTGTATGTGTTTATCGATTACATGCATAAAATTGACTAAAGCATTTTGAATGCTATTTTGATTTTCATTTTCCACTCAGGATTATGTGTCCTGTGGTAGACATTACACAATTTGTTACAAAGGAAGAAAGTAGGGCAAAAAATAGTAAGAGTATCAAAATGAAAAGAATTTTCTCCCACAACTGTAGGTTCCTATTGGTGAAGACCAAGATTCCTGTGTTGAAATCTTAACTAACAAATGTAATGATAGTTTCTCTTATAGATATTAAGCCTTTGAAGTAGTCAATATATAAAACTTCTAACATTCATGTACATGTATGACTTAAGCCACAATTATTGACTTCTTAGATAGATAAACTAGAATTTCTATAGTCTATATTACTTTAAATATTTTGATTTAAAAGCTACATATCAGAATTCATGGAAGATGTCTTATTTCTAAATTATTACTATTTAATAATTTTTCTTGTTGCTTTTCAGAATCATAATCATTTGTGCATGGCAGTTACTCTAAGACTAAACAGATGTCTTCCTTTTGATATCATTGAAGTAAAGAGAATATCACATGCATTTCCTAACCAGCTAAATTTACATGTTTATATGACACAAATAAAATTATTGGTGTGTTGGACTACACTTTTTGTCTAATGGGTGTAACAATATGCTTGAGTGGCAATAGAAAAAATCAGGCAATGATTCTAATAGGAATATATTAGATTCCATCTTTTAGTTCACATTGAATTGGAGTATTCAAGAAAAATTTTGAGTTCATTTATTAAGTGCTTTAATCCTTTTGTTCTACTATAAAGGCATTAAGAAATTTAGAGTTCATTTTGAATGTGTACTGGGGTTACTCAGCCTGTAAATAAACATGCACTAAAGAAGCGCTTTTAGTCATAGATAATGAATTCAGAAGAACACATCAAAATTATTTGAAGAGTCATTTGAGAGCCTTATGAAGATGACCTAAGATTCTTAATGTAGCCCCAAACAAAATTTACTGTCATAGATGATGCTTGAATACAAAGTGTCCAAAGCCAGGGTTTCCTATCATTTGAATTAAATCAAGACCTTTGAGAGGATGCCAAGAGGAATTAGCTCTTGAAGTTGCAAGTAAAGACCAAAGTTTTAAGTGAGACATCCAGTGTTGAGAAAATATAATTTAACATGAAATCATTGACCAAGACAACATATGCTTTCCACAAAACTTGAATCAGAAAAATGTTTTCTATTAAAGAAGGATTTAAAAAGACTGAGATTCTTCATAAGAGACTTGCCAAAGTAGACATAAAAGAGATGAAACTTCACCACTTGTATAATCAGAAGGATGTAATCTACTACACACAGGTTTCTTTTATTGATCAAAAAGACAAATGAAGTCATTCTTTTTTATGACCATCAGAAATTTAAATCACGGTGACATATGTCTAGGCTAAAGCTCTCATGCATTGAAGGTCTTTCTTCTTGAGTTTGACTCCCAGTCCTTTAGCACAGATATTCCTGGGGTGAATAATTAGAGCACCATGGAAATTTTAAAGTAACCATAAACATCTAAAAGCACTAGAGAAGTTTTAATTTTTAGTTTTCTTAAATTAACATGAATAGCAAATGGTAATTTTCTCTTTTAACACTGGAAAAAGTTTTAATTGTTTCTTTTGGAGATGCTTTTGCCTCTATACCAGTAGCAACTAGAAAATCAGGCACTACAGGTTAAATGGCAGAGGATGTTAGGAAGACACAAACTAAGCTTTCACACTTTAGCTCTTTTTGTGAACTGGAAAAACAACAATCAATTTACTTGAAGTTTAGATCTCTGCATCATAGAAATAGATGTAACAAATATCAATGACTGTAATTTCCATAAAATGGCTTTTAGCATTCATTATGATATAAATGGTTGCAAGTTGTACATGGCAAACTAACATACATAACAATAAGCTCTTAAATCCATTTCATAATGGCTTCGGTTTTCTTTCTGTCCTTGCCCTGGACTCATGTTCTCATTTTATTTTAAAGTTGTCCCATGTCTTTACTATAGGTAATAAAATTATATCACCAAAATCCCATTGCTGCATTAAAAATATGTGAGGCACAGTCCAATCTATAACCTTTAATGGTAAAGGTTATAGAAAGATAATAGTAGGATAGAGGATAGAGTCCCTTGTTTTAAATGATTAAAACAATTTTATGTGTTTATTTTTAAATATTTTTTCTCCCACATTTTATTTTTTTTCCTAATCACACAAGCTCAGTTGGTAGCCTTCATCTCTCCTTCCCCTCTCCCTTTTCTTTCCCCTCCCCCTGTTGTCCTCCATTGCACTCTCCCCCATTTTGCCCTTCCTGTCACTCCCCTTTTCCTCCCTCCTCCTCTCCTGGTGCCTTCTCCTTCCTCCTTCCCATTTCCTGGAACATCCATTTATGTAAAAGCCAACCCTTCCTCTGAGTCCTCCACCCTGGTGAGTTTCAGGACTCAGTGGCATAGCTAGGAGCTCCTTCTTAAGCTCCCCATTAGTATGGGAACACTATTATAACTGTATAATCCTTTGCCTCTAAGGAGCCCACTGTCTGGAGCTTCTCTTCTCTGATCCATGCTATACTTTGGAGGATCATTGACATGTCAGCTATTGTGCAGGTCAGGCAAAGTCCAATTCTGGCTGCTGCAGCCCTAACTTTTGTGGAGTATCTTGCATATCATCATTGGTCCTCCCCATCTTTAGGCTCTTATAATCTTGTCTCGCCCCTTCCACAAGGTTCCCTGAGCTTTAGAATGGGGGAGATTTGGTTGGTCCAGTTCCAGGTGATTAATGTAGGGTCTTTGGTGGTCTGAATTATGGTTCGTTGGTGTTTTCAGTCTTGCTTTTCCTGCACTGCCCTTGGTTCTGTCCTCATTGGTATAAAAGGTCACCTCCTAACCAAAGGTAAAAGACTGTTTAAATGAAGATCTTCATATGAGAGGAGACTCAAAAGTAGATGGAAGAATAAGAGTAGGACACAACAGTGAGGGGGGGGAGTCAGTGTTCAATTTGCCGATGGTTACCGGCTATCTGCCATGATCTCACCTTCCATGATTGGTGAGATCAAACCTGTTCAGTCCTAATGACCAGGAAGGGAAGTAAGAGTGAGCTGCACCAGATTTCTGGCTACTTACATGCAATACTTTACCGTGGCCTATTTTCTCTACTGAAGCGTGACCACCTGTCTCCTTTCTTTTGAGGTCCTCAGAGATTTACCTTTGAATATGTCATTAGGTAGTTTTGGAACTAGGATCCACGTGCTAGGGAGTACATATGTTATCTAATTTTTTGTGTCTGGGATACTTCACTCAATAATTTTTTTTTCTAATTCCATCCATTTCCCAGCAAATGAGTAGTATTCCATTGTATAAATGTACCACATTTTCATTATACATTTGTCAATTGTTGGACATTTGGGTTGATTCCATGACTTTGCTATGTAAATAGTGCTGCAATGAACATGATTGTACTCATGTCAACTAATGAATTTCTGCATTATGGGGGATCATTCTCAGTAAATTGCCAGCAATTTATGAGGGTTCCCTTCTATGCAGAGATAGAGGATAGATTCTGATGATAAATAAGTACATATATACATATATATACACACATAGATAATGGGTAGAGAGTTCATAGCTACAGATATTTAAATGATAGTAAATTATAGATATTTAAATGATAGATTTTTTGATCAGTAGATAATTTAAAGATAAATATAGATAAATTATAAATAGATGATTCATGACTAAAAGATAGATGGATAGATTATAAATATAGATAGGTGACAGAAAGATTGAGGATAGAATATGAGATATGGCTAATGATAAATATATAATTGATAGATAAATACATATAGATGATAGAAAGATAGATAAGATTATAGAAAATATAGATAGTTATTTTATCTACACCCAGATAATCAGACTGACAGACAAGCAGGTAGATAGTGGATTTAATATTTTACACCATGATTAAATATTTTTCAAAAATCTACAGCAAAGTTATATGAAACTTAAAATGTATGACAATATACATTTAGGACTTGAGAAATGGCTCATGAGTCAAAACTCTGTTTCACAAGCAGACAGATTTGAGTTCAGATCCTGGATCCCCCACACTTTAGGGCCTGGAAGGTAGAGCCTGGAAAAGTCCAGAGCAAAGCAAAGTGGAAAGAGACAATTTAGAATAATTCCTGAAGTCATTCTTAGGCCTCCAAAGACACATTCAGTACTCTCTGATCCACATACACACAACAAACACACACATACATACACACACACACACTCTAACTAAATTAAGTCTTAAAATTTTTTAAAAATAAAAATAACACACATTTTTTCCTAAAAATACCTGAATATTTTTATTATTATTATTTATTCAATTGTGTGTGTGTATGTATGTGTGTGTGTGTAGAACCACCATGGACCGCCTCCACCTCCTCCTTGTTTACTCTGCCCGTGGATTCACAGACTCTGCCTTACCAGGACCAGAAATGCAAATCACCCCCTGTGTGTATATGAGCCACCTCTCCAGTTCCAAAATACCTGGATATTTTTATATATCTAACTTTTTTCTTTTTAGTTGAAAAAGTATAAAATCTTACATAATTTTATCAAAGTATATGAATGATCTAACTAATAAAACACATGAATAGCATTTTAAAATAATCTTTATAACTACGATGTTTAATTTGTCACTGATGCTACCCCAGCCCATAACCCTGTAAATTTTTCTGTCTGTCGTTTATTCCTAGCAAGAAAGTGTTAAGGAACATCCTTATTGTGATTTGCATGCAGAAGATACTTTCTTAATCACTGCCATGTCAATCTCTTCTTAGGCTGACTGGAAGCTTTGTACCAGACCTGATCGTAAGCATGAGGAGTCAAATGTGGCTGCATCTTCAAACTGATGAAAGTGTTGGATCTGTTGGCTTCAAGGTCAACTATAAAGGTGGGAAATATGTTATCTTAATACAACCAGAGTATACTTTTAAAAAGCTTAATTTTATCCACTAAGTTGAAATATGCATTTTAGAAAGCAATATCAACACATTCAAAGAAGTCATTTCCTCTTACGTTACATTTGTGGACTTCTTACAGCTTTAAATAGAATTAACTTTCCTTTGAAATGTGTCTGTTCTCCATAGCTCATCTCTCTTATCCTGTACACTTGTTCTGGACTATTTGCCTTCATCAGAAGATACCTGAAATTTTACAGTATTTCAATTTATTTCCTGGGCAAAATAATTTTAAATAGCAAAGTATAATTTAAATGAATCAAATTGTAAATGTTACAGAATGCTATGTTTTACTACATTTTGTGATACAACAGGTCATATGCATCTTGCAGTTACTGCGATTAGCACTTAGACAAACTGTAGATTTCCAATTTGTTTAATTGTTCTTTCCATCCCAGAGTTACTGAAGGTTAGGCTAGTGATTAATTACATATAAATAGATTAATTACATTTAAATCTATTGTTATAATTTCACTTATCAAGGACAGACATAAGCATTATAAAATTACAAATATCTTTGACACACAGTGGAACTTGTTTACAGTCAACTCATACACACAATGTACATGTTGGGAATTCATATTAGTAATGCTGTCAGAAAAATATGTAAATATTGTTAAATTCAATTAAAACAACATTTTAGAAATGTTCATGCGAGATAGACCAACTGAATATTATATGGATTGAATTAATTACTATTGTAACCAAAGTAATTACTTTTTATCAATTAAATAATAGCTATGAAAATACCTCTTATTTGCATAATAATATTTTTATCAGAGTTTCCTCCTGTAAGCTCTGTCATGCTTTTATGACTGGACACATCAATATGGAAATAGGATGTCACCTCAGACACAGCACAAATTCATACTGTGATTTGAAATTTTGACTAAATTTAGTTCTCTATTAATTGTAATACTTTGGGAAATCTGTATATCATTTTAATAAAATAGGTTTTCTAATTTTAATTTTAAATATAATCCTCCATTAAAACCCAAAATTATCTCTATTAAATAAAGTAAGTTTACAAATGCAGAAAAGCAATCTGCTTATAGAATTGTTTATTTATTTTTCTTTTTTGCTTTAGATAGCTAATGAATCCAGCATTATTAACTTCCTTTTATTTTTCATTTGTTTTAATTCATGAAGCATATCTGTTTGAAAATCTATAGTTACCTAACTCTTATAAACTCCATTAAATATTCATGCCAATACATCCAAAATAAATAGTTACTAAATCTCAGGGTCAACAGTTAGCAACTTGGGAGAGCTCTACTGGCTTTTCTGCAGTTCTCCTTCTAGTCTCTGTTTGTAAGCTGAACATGTGCCATAAAATGGCAGAAATAAGCATTATTTCACATTCTTTCTTCTATGCTTTCAACAATGGTTTCTAAAATAATATTCTAAAGATACTTTCTATGCCAGACATTGAATCTAGTGCCAAGTATTGAAAGAGCGTGAAGATAGTCTCCTAGACAATCATATTACATACAGACAGCTGTTCATACACAAGGATCCAGATAGAACTTTTTCGAAAACAATCCAAAAATTCTATGTGAGAAACTCCCTTTTCTGTCTCTTTTCCTTCCACCCTGCTCTTGCCAATCTAGCCACCATATTATTGATGATGATCTTCTAGAACAGTGATTATATTATACTTATCTTTAAAATGTGGCCTTTGCCACTTACAGGTATAATCCAAAAATCTCCAAAGAAAGATGATCTTTCAGCTTTCTCTTTACAGTTATAATTCTTTGTCTGGTCTCTTAAACATAGTTATTTTTTTCAAATTATAGACTATTTTCTCAATACACTAATCAGCTTCATACTGCTTTGGACATGCCCTAAATTTTACCTTTAACCCTACTCTACTTTAATCAGCCATTTTCTTTAGTCATCTCACAGGCCAATATTGAAAAATACTCCATATTAAATGTTTTGATTAGCTTTCTACTTCCACAGATGAATACATCGCATATTTGGTAAATCCTTTCTTGTATGTGACTAGACAGGAACTATATCTTATTTGTCTGTGTGCTTTCATTAACAAACACCCTGCTACAACTTCATAATTATTTATTCAACTAAGAAGAGCTACTAATTTGTCTCATAAATTTAGATATATAAGGAAAACTATGTTCTCAAAAGTCTAATTTACCATACATTTTCTTTCTCGGGGAAAATCATGCTTTTATTTTTCTCCATAATTTAAATTATAAGCTCATCATTGAAGCAAGGTGCACTTTAAGAGTTTGTAATTTTGATATGTAGATAGTTTCAACAACTTCATCTACTAAAAATAATTTCCATAATTAGTGTGCTCTCTCTTGAGTAGTAGTGTGTTGGATCTAAATGGAACACCTGCAAAAATCCTTTCCAAATAATAATCTAAAGATATTATCTTTTATTATCGTCTGTAGAGTTCACATATGATAGTAGTGGATGTACATCACTTCTAAATTTAATGCATTTTTATTCATGTTCTATCTCTTATATCATTTGAAATTTTAAGTATAGTGGCTAAAGTATATAATTCCAACCATATTTTTTCTAACACAACTTGACTCATCCTTTGCTAATTACCCCCCAAATTTTTGAAGCTTGAATTGAATGAGGCTGATATAAAATGAAATTATTTCTTCAAAACCCAATGTAAACACAAATAGAAAAGAGGTAAAGCATGTGGAATGCTGATGGTCAGATTTTGTGTCATGCCACACTTATGTATACATATCATTAGGGAACTAACAACTCATTTACTGAATTTTAAACTTAAATGTTGTAAGATTATACTGTGTACAAAAAGAGAAAAATCCATCAATATGTAAAATAAAACTCAAGTGTTAGGCTTGGATGTTGCTAACTTCGAAACTTCTTCTTTAGTTTCTTTAATGAACAGTTTTTCCATGTAGCTGATCTTAAAATACAGGAAGACAGTAAATTTTGGAAATGAAGAAAGCATTGATTTTTATATATAGTCTTTCAACCATGATTTATGTAACATTTTATGTGTACCATAGAACACTGAATATAATATAAATGAATGAATTGGCAGCAGATGCTGAAGGAGTTAATGATTTATTTAATTTAGTAAAGGCATTAAGGACCATGTTAATTATAAGTGTTGCTATTCTATACTGATTGCAAGAATTTTTGCTGTGAGAGCAAAAATTTCTGATAAAATTTGTAAATTTTGTTGTTCTAGTTTCCATATCAGGTTATTTTTCCTCATTATTTTAACTGCATATATATATATATATATATATATATATATATCAAAAGAAGCAAAAAGAAAGGAATTACATTAATGGGCACATCATCATTTATTAACTTTGAGCTACTTTTTTAATATATTGTAATCTGCATCTTAAAAAGTTGTAAGATTATTAAAATATTTATTTAATCTATCTTTGCACCTAATTTAAATTATTAACTGTCATTAAAAGTCAAAGAGATAAAACTTATTATTCATTTCAATAGATCAAAAATGTATACTAGGATATAAACAGTATAATAAGAAGAAATTAACTATTTTGTTAACTATTGTCTTCTCACTAACAGAGAAATTTGCAATATTTACTTGTGGAATGTAAAAATGAAAAATTAAGTGAATGAATGATTAGAAGCAATAGAAATTAGCATGCTGGATAACAGAAATTTATGTGTAAATTTTCTCATTTTTTTTTTACAATTATGCAATATGTATATTCCCAAAGAACTTGAGGGCTTCTAAACATAAGGCACTATAAACTTTCATCAGTCTGAAAACCATGAGAGCACTAAGGGACTAGACTGATACTTGCCCATTGCCTCTCCAGCTACATGTGAAAATAAAGCATGCCTAATTTATATACGTATGAATGGACATTCAGGATATTGCACTGCATTCAAAAGGAGTGTGTGTGTATGTGTGTGTGTGTTTCTATGTGTTTTTTTAAGCTAATGTTCATGTCAGAAACATATTAGGAAAAGTTCCGGGTTTAAAAAAGAATTCCATAAGTGATGCTTTCTTGGTAGACATTAGAATTAAAATGATTTATTTCATTTTCTACAGTATGATAGTATGCTTACTCAACAATTTTGCTTCAGTAGCTACTTACAAGTGAATAGAAGCTGGTGCTATTTACATTTGCAAATGCATACATGGATGCATCTATCCCTGCAATGAATTAGAAACTTCTGTTATTCCTACATTACATTTGAAGTAATGAAGGGGTACAGGTCCAGCGTTTTCCTTTAAGAACATATGATTAGTGAGTGGAATAATAAGACTCAACATTTCATATTTGTAAACTTCTGTCTTTAAAATGCTTTATTATTTTCATAAATCTTAGCAAAAACTTCATCTAGAAATTTAAGTTTTGAAATATTTAATAAGTAAAGCTGGCATTCTTGATGTTGCCATGTAGGTTTAGGGAGCTACCTAAAATTTTTAAGTGGAACATTTTAATTAAAGACAGTTATTTTTCTTACATATTTATAATCATTATGTTTTTCTGTTTCAAACAGAACTTGATATCTTTGTGCTACATTGGAAATAGAAATGCCATTCCTTGCTCAAATTCAAGTATTTCAGTAATTAGGTAGATGCTATAGATAAGATGGACTAATACCAAAACTTTTATACTTTTTTTTTTTATTTCAGCTCATACAAACTTATTAGGTACACCAGTTCGCTCCCTCCTTCCTCCTCCCCCCCGTACCCCCTGCTCCCCCTCCCCACCCTTCTCCCTCCCCATCCCCCAGTGCCTCCCACCCCAATTCCCAGAGAGTCCTTTCTTATGCATGTCTGATTTTCCTCTGGGCCCTCCTCTCCGATGACGTACAAGGACCCAGTGGCCTTTCCCGAACCCTTTCCCGTGTTCCCCTTAGGTATAGGAACACTGCTGTGGCTGCCAATCCTTTGCCTCCAAGGATCTTGGTGCCTTTAGCAGATGCTAGACTTTGTGAGGTCAACAGTGTGTTGGACAATGCGCAGGGCATGCAAAGTCCAATTATGATTGCTTCAGCCCTAACTAGTATAGAGTATCTTACATATCATTGCTCCTCCCATCCTTATGCTCTTACACTCTTCCGCCCCCTCTTCCGCAAATTTCCTTGAGCTTCAAGATGGGGAGAGACTAAGCTGGCCTAGTTCTAGGTGGTTGATATAGAGTCTCTGAAGTTCTGGATTGTGGTTTGTTGATTTTCTTTTGCAGTTTTGCTGCTCCTGCAATGCCCTTCAGTCCATCCCGGTGGGCATTGTATGTTACCCCCTGGCTAGAGACAAAAAGCTGTTATAGTCTTGTGATAAAAGCACATTCAAAGGTAGATGTAAGGGAGGAGTCTATCACCCATTTGCAAAATGGTTACTTTTTATCTGCCAGACTATATGCCCTCCTCTTCTGGTGAGATCACACCCCCTCAGTAGTAAATGATCAGGAACAAAAGTCTGTGAACTTAATCAGATGTCTCATTACTTATTTGGGTCCTTGGTGGAGGCCTATTTTCCCTGCTGTAACATGGTCCCTTCTCTCCTTGTTTCTGGTGTGGCCCTCCTACCCCATCCCTCCTGTTCATAATCCTTGGAATTCCTGTCTCTAGGTAGGCTGGGTGGGTTTGGTACTAGGAGCCACCTATTAGGGAGTACATATGGCGCTTAAATTTCTGGGTTTGGGATACTTCACTTAATATAATTGTTTCTAATGACATCCATTTCCCGGCAAATTCCAGTAATTCATTATTTTTGATGGCTGAGTAGTACTCCATTGTATAGATGTACCACTGTTTCCTTATCCACTCGTCAACTATTGGACATTTGGGCTGATTCCATGACTTTGCTATTGTAAACAGTGCTGCTATGAACATGGTCGTGCTTGTGCTATCGAGGTGAACCACTGCTGTATGGGGGGTTATTCCCAAAAGTGGAATAGCAGGGTCATATGGCATTTCAATCTTTAATTTCTTTAAGAATCTCCAGATGGCTCGCCAGAGTGGCTGTATGAGCCTGCATTCCCACCAGCAATGTAGGAGAGTTCCCCTCTCTCCACATCCTCTCCAGCATTTGTCGTTGTTAGTATTGTGGATTTTTGCCATCCTGACCAGGGTGAGATGATATCTCAGGGAAGTTTTGATTTGCATTTCCCTGATGGCTAAAGAATTGGAGCATTTTTTAAGATATTTGTTAGACATTTTAATTTCATCCCTGGTAAAGTTTCTTTTAAGTTACAGGGCCCATTTTTAATTGGGCCATTGGTTTCCTTGGTGTTTAGTTTTCTAAGTTCTTTGTGCACTCTGGACAATAGAGCACTATCAGATATGTGGTTAGTGAAGATTTTCTCCCATTCTGTGGGTTGCCTTTGAGCTGGCGTTACAATCTCTTTATCTGAACAGAAGCTCTTTAATTTCACAAGATCCCAACTGTTGAGAGTTGGTAGCAGTGACTGTGCCATTGGATGTCTGTTTAGGAACTGTTGGCCTAGCCCAATCAGCTCGAGGGAGTTCCCTATCCTTTGAACTCTGGTTTTTATAGTCTCTGGCCTGATATCAAGGTCCTTGATCCATTTGGAATTAAGTCTTGTACATGGCGACAAGTACGGGTCCAGCTTTAATCTTCTGCATGTGGAGATCCAGTTTTGCCAGCACCATTTGTTGAAGATGCTGTTCTTTTTCCATTGGATTCTTTGGGCCCCTTTGTCAAAGACCAAATGGCTGTAACTTTGTGGGCTTATATCTGGGTCTTCAATCCTTATCCATTGTTCTGTGTGTCTATTTTGGAGCCAGTACCAGGCTGTCTTTACAACTATGGATTTGTAGTATAGACTAAGGTTTGGTATGGCAATACCTCCAGCTGTGTTTTTGTTACTCAGGATTGTTTTTGCTATCCTGGGTCTTTTGTGCCTCCATATGAACTTTGAGATTGTTTGGTCAACTTCTTTGAAGAATTGCTTTGGGATTTTGATTGGTATAGCATTGAATCTGTATATGGCCTTTGGTAGGATGGTCATTTTCACGATGTTGATTCTGCCAATCCAGGAACAAGGGAGGTCTTTCCACCTTCTGGTGTCTTCTGCTATTTCTTTCTTTAGGGTTTTAAAGTTTTCATTGTAAAGGTCTTTTACCTCCTTAGTTAGGTTTATACCAAGGTATTTCATTTTTTTAGGGGCTACAGTAAATGGGATTGTTTCTCTCAAGGCTTTTTCACTTCTTTCATTCTGGGCATATAGGAAGGCCTCTGATTTTTGCACATTTATTTTGTATCCTGCCACCATGCTGAACTTCTCAATTAGTTCCCAGGAGCTTCCTGGTGGAGTTTTTGGGATCACTCAGGTATAAGATCATGTCATCTGCAAATAGGGATAGCTTGACTTCTTCCTTGCCAATTTGAATCCCTCTTATGTCCCTTTCTTGTCTTATGGCTTCAGCTAACACTTCAACTACAATATTGAATAGAAGTGGTGAGAGTGGACAGCCTTGTCTAGTTCCTGATCGGAGTGGGAATGCTTCCAATTTTTCCCCATTGAGCATAATCCTTTCTGTGGGCTTGTTGTATATAGCTTTCATTATATTGATAAACGTTCCTTCCATTCCTACTGTCTCTAGCGTTTGATCATAAGAGGCTATTGGATCTTGTCAAAAGCTTTTGCTGCATCTATCGAGAGTATCATGTGGTCTTGGACTTTGGACTGGTTTACATGATGAATTACATTTATTGATTTGTGTATGTTGAACCATCCTTGTGTGCCGAGGATGAAGCCTACTTGGTCCCCGTGAATGATCTTTTTAATATGTTTTTGAATCCGATTTGCTAAGACTTTGTTGAGAATCTTTGCGTCTGTGTTCATCAGGGAAATCGGCCTATAGTTTTTTTTTTTAAGTGAATCTTTATTAGGTTTTGGGATTAAAACGATATTAGCTTCATAGAAGGACTTTGGTAGTGTTCCTTCCTTTGCTATTTGATGGAACAGTTTAAGGAGTATTGGTGTTATTAACTCCTTAAATGTCTGGTAGAACTCTGTGCTGAATCCATCTGGTCCAGGACATTTTTTGGTGGGAAGATTTGAGATTACTTCCTCAATTTCCTTATATGTTAAAGGACTATTTAAATAATTCACAACTTCCTGATTCAATTTAGGTAAGTTGTGTTTTCTTAGAAATTCATCCATCTCTTTTGTGTTGTCAAACTTCACAGAGTATAAGTTTTTGAAATATGATGTTATAATTCTCTGGATTTCTTGGGTATCAGTAGTGATAACTCCATGTTCATTTATAATTTTCTTAATTTGGGTTTTCTCTCTTTTGCTTTTGGTTAGTTTAGCTAGGGGTGTATCAATCTTATTGATTTTTTCAAAGAACCAGCTTTTTGACTGGTTGATTTTTTCTATCATTTTCTTAATCTCGATTTCAGATATTTCTCCCCTTATTTTGCTAATCTCCTCTCTTCTACTACTTTTGGGATCAGATTGCTCTAGTTTCTCTAAAGCTTTAAGCTGCATTGTTAAGTTGTTTATTTCTGATGTTTCCATTTTTTTGACGTAGGCATTAAGAGCTATGAACTTACCTCTTAGAACAGCTTTCATTGTGTCCCAGAGATTTTGGTAAGTTGTATTTTCGTTATCATTCACTTTCAGGAAATCTTGAATTTTCTTTTTAATTTCTTCCTGAATCCAGTTCTCATTCAGCATCATAGTGTTAAGTTTCCAGGAGTTAGTGTATTTTCTCTTGTTTGATGTGTTGTGGATGTCCAGCTTTAGGCCGTGATGGTCTGATAGGGCACAGGTTAGAATTTCAACTTTCTTGTATATGTGTAGATTCATTTTGTGGCCCAATATGTGATCTATTTTGGAGAAAGTTCCGTGTGCTGCTGAGAAAAATGTGTATTCTTTGGTGCGTGGGTGAAAAGTTCGATAGAGATCTGTAAGGTCCATTTCTTTCAGGGTTTGATTAAGTTCCAAAGTGTCTCTGTTAAGCTTTTGACCTGTTGATCTATCCCATGTTGAGAGGGCGGTGTTGAAGTCCCCAAGAATTATCGTTTGGGGATTGATTTCTTGCTTTAGACGCTGTAGGGTTTTCTTAATGAATGTGGAGGGGTCCGTATTGGGTGCATATATGTTCAGTATTGTGAAGTCTTCCTGGTGAATTGTACCTGTGACTAAAATGTAGTATCCATCCGTGTCTCTTATAATTTTCTTTGGTTTGAAGTCCACGTTGTCTGATAGCATAATGGCTACCCCTGCCTGTTTTCTGCTTCCATTTGTTTGTAGAATTGTTGAGCAGCCTTTTATTTTTAGAGCATGCCTATCTTTTGTGGTGAGATGGGTTTCCTGCAGGCAGCAGATTGATGGATTGTGATTTTTAATCCAAGTTTGTAATCTGTGTCTCTTGATCGGTGAATTAATTCCATTAACATTTATAATGGAGAAACTATTAATTCCAGACATTTATTATGTTTAGTAGCTTTTATAAGTATATTGCTTTGTTTTTAATGATGTTATACTTGCCTTCTGTTCTCCTGGATATGCCTGTTTTTTTCTTCATGCTTGAGTATCATTTCTAGCATTTTTTGAATGCCTGGTTTGGTGGCCATGTATCCCTTAAAGTCGTCTTTGTGCTGGAAAATTTTTCTTTCTCCCTCGATCATGACTGATAGTTTTGCAGGATAAAACAGCCTGGGTTGACATTTTTGCTCATTCAATACTTGAAGTATTTCTCTCCAAGCTCTTCTTGCTTTTAGTGTTTCCATTGAGAAGTCATTTGTTATTTTAATAGGTTTACCTTTAAAAGTGACTTGTTTTTTCTCCCTTGAAGCTCTCAGCACCAGTTCTTTATCTTGAATGTGGAGTGTTTTAACTATTATTTGCCGTGGGGTGCTTCTATTTTGGTCATATCTGTTTGGGGTGTGAAATGCTTCTTGTATATGGATGGGCCTCTCTTTTTTTAGATGAGGAAAGTTTTCCTTGATGATCGTTTCAAAAATTTCCTCAGGGGTGGTATTCTGAGATTCTTGCTCTGGTATTCCATGAATACGCATGTTAGGCTTTTTCAGGGTGTCCCATATCTCTTGGATATTTCTCTCAAGTATCTTTTTGGCTTTAACAACCTCTTCCATTGAGCTAGTTAGTACTCCCACTTTATCTTCAAGGTCTGAAATTCTGTTTTCTGCTTCGTTAGTTTTGTTGATAAGACTCTCTGTGGAGTTCTGGGTTGAAGATAACTTGTCTTGTAGCTCAGTTTTAAATGCTGCCTGAGTTTGTTTTAACTGCTCTATGCCACTTTTTGTTTCTTGCACTGTTTTTCTCAACTCCTCCAGATGTCTGTTGTGTTCCTCTTCAAAGCGATTGATTGGATTATGTAATTCCTCCCGGATTTCCTCTCTCACAGTACCGAACATGGTAATGATCATATTTTGAAAGTCTTTATCCTGGGTGGGGCTTTCTTGGCCTTTTTCCGTGGGTTTGTTCTTGTTGGAGTCTAACATTATGGGATTAATTTCTTCAGTGGGAAATTTGTTTACTTGATTGTTGCTTCTCATGGATTTGCACTTTGACTTTGGCATTGTTATTTTAACTCTTAAGATCTCTCAATTTCACTAAACTGAATTATTTGGCCTGGGGTCCTGGTGGGCGGGGCGGGCGGAGACTTACCTAGGTCGTGGGGTGAGGCCCGGCTGGACCCCCCCCCCCCCCCCCGCGCGTCCCGACCTGTGGAGCAGGGTGGGGTGCAAAGGGGGAATGGGAGCGACGGCGTGGAGCTATTTAACCCGAGGGCAGCTGGGGCGGGGCCTGGGCGCAGGGGGAGGTCCTCCTCGTCCCTTGTCCCAGCGCGCGCCGCTCCGACTGGATGGTGGTATTCGGAGCCGGGTCCCTGTGGGCCGACCTGGGGTCCTGGTGGGCGGTGTGCGGGGTGGGGACTTACCAGCTAGGGCGCGGGGTTGAGGCCCGGCTGGACTGCGCGTGCACGTCCCGACTGGCGGAGCGGGGTGGGGTGCAAAAGGGCAAAACTTTTATACTTATACATTTACTAGAAAGTGTTTGGCCCACAGTTGTTTCAATGTAATTAATAATGAGCTTTTGTGAGCTTCCTACGAAAAAAGTTTTAAAAATGGAGGTACTACTTTTAATGCATTGGATATTATTGTTTCTGGAAGTTTATTGAAACACTTGTCAGGTGGCTTCTTACATTATTTTAGATAGCAAAATGACAAATTTTCATGACAAGATTTGAACATAGATTTTAAAATTAATATTAAAATATATTAAATTTATGAGTTGCTGGAAATTTCATTTTATTTTCATTAAATTTCTATATTTTTATTACCTACTACCAGTTTTATATTATTTCATCACACAAGGCATTTTGCTTTTGAACTTATTGTGGTCTTGAACTTAAATATTATGCTATTCAGGGAATTATATCTGTTGTTGACAATGATTTTATTTATAATCGTTTCCAACTTTTGGTTATGCTATAATAGGTATTAAATGGCCTTTTGATATTTTAATTTTTAATTATTTTTATTATTCAAAACATAAATTTTCTTATTTCTAGGTGGTAGTTAAGTACAGGAAATAGTTTACCTATTAATTTTTACTATTTTATAATTAGTTATCCTGATCAGGGAGGTAATATCAGATTTCAAGAAACCAAACTGATCATAGCTGAAAGAAATAGAGCACATTTTTGATATAAGAACCCTCTTGAACAATGTGAATATTGACCCTGCAGACTTGTGTGTCTTTGTTATCTGGCAGTTGGACAATTCTTTCATTTTCTTCACCTTTATCAGTCTTAAGACTTCAGTGTCAATGTTGTAATATTACTGACATTGTAGGTGCAGAGTGCAGTTCCTCCAACCTTGTTAAATAAGTGTCAAGAATTGACTTTTTTGTGTCTTCTTTGGATGACAATGGCTTTATTATTTCAACATTTGACATACTGAACAAGGGATGTGGTAAAGAATCTTTATTTATCTTAAGGAATTCAAGGTAGAGAGATACAGAGAATTTATGTAAGTGAGCACTGCACATTTAAGTGTGTATAGTTTTTTGAGGAGCTGAGGTCATATTTGGTCATTTATTTTTTTCGAGGCAGTACCTAACTAAACTTGTAGTCACTGATTTGAGGAGACTGAGGGACACTGAGCCCCAGTTACATGCTGGCTTCTGTCCTTCAGCCCTGGGGTTACATTCTCATACCATTACACTGATTTTACCTGTGTGCTCAGGTTTTACACTCTTGGGACAACAATTTAGAAACTCAGCCATTTTCCCATCTCAAATTCTTTTAATACAACTCTGTCAAATGATCATTTGCATTCACTGATATATGCACATATTTAATTAGGTCACTTTTAAAAACTGTTTCCTAATACTGGCACATTCTTCCATTCTTCTAATGTACCCATTACAAATACAGTAACCAATCCTTTATGCACTCAAGTTTATTCATTCATGCAACAAATGTTCTTGCAAATAATTAAATTTGAAACTATAGTTTCATTGAAGACTGATTTCTTAAAAATCTAACTCTAAAATCATGTTAATAGCACAGATAAAGATGAAATGCATCAGTTCTTTAGCACCTGGAATGACATTAAAGGGTCATGTCTTTCAGAATAGGAAGTTCTTATTTATGATAAAATATCAATATTTAACTTTTCCTCTAGATGTAAGTTTTTATAAATATATAATTGGAGGTTGCTATATTGTTAAAATTTTCAGAAAACAGTTTTTACATAGAGGCTATTCCATTTAAATTCATTAGACAACTTATGAGCACATGTTGCTTCACAAGTGTGAATTTTTTTTCTTTAATCTTTCCTTCTTTCCTTTAATCTGTTTTTATTTACCTGCTTGCACTGAAATTCTCTAGGCTTAAATCACTCTTGTCTGTTTCAATTCTATATGATGTTATATATCTTGAAGGAACTATTCAAAATTCCACTTAATAGGGTTACCTAACCAGGATCTGGGGAAATTTATGTTGACTGTAGATGATTAGGAAATACCTTTTCTGAGATTGTCTATATTAAGGGTCATTTTACTTGTTGCTACTGAAGCTCAACTTTCATTTTCTAGTGTCAACAACTTGCCAACAGAAACAAGACAGAAAACACGAATAGATTGTTGTCCATTTTGCTATTCTTGCACAGCAGAAAGCTGCATCATACTTGGGCTTTAATATCCTCTCTTATCCAACAATACAGAAACTGTTAAGGAGAGGCCAATATAAGAGAAGGATTGAAAGAGAGGGAAGATCAGGAGTAGGACAGAATAGTAGGTGGGGTCAATATCATCAGGCTCTCTACTAATCACTAACCCTTCCCACCTCTTAACTAGGGAACACACTCAGTGCTTGAAACCACTTCAAGTATCAGAGATAAGGAAAGAGACTGTGGCCTTATTTCTCTATTGAACTTTATTCCTTTGTCTTCACTATCTTTGGGTCTTCTTGGTCTTACCTTCCCATTTTCAATCTTTCATCCTTGTAAAGGGTAATAAAAAGATTTTTCCTTGAGTGTGTCATTATGAGAACTTGAAATTAGTACGATGAAGGGGGAATATTTGGGGGAATATTCCCAGCATGGTATAGCAGCATCATATGACATTTCAATTTTTAACTTTTTTTAATTATAAAATTTACTTAATTCAAAATTTCTCTGTATGTTTATGTGCTGGTTTCTTTCTGCAGTATTTATGAAATAATTGTTCAAATTTAAATTTGTTGGAAATACTTGAAAAATAACCCTTACTTAGTAAAGATATAATAAATATGCCAATATCAGAACATTAGAGAAAATATCATTATACTTTGTATATCTTAGATCCTGAGACTAATAGTCAACTATTCCCTGTTGTGTTTAAAAATAGAAGAGAATTTTCAACTTTTTTAGGAACTGCCATATTGATTGCCAGAGTGCTTGTACAAGTCTGCGTTCCCACCAGCAACATAAGAGGATTCCCTTCCCCCATATCCTCTCCAGGATGTATTTGTGCATGCATTTTGGATTTTTGCCATTCTGAGCAGTGGCTATTCTTACAGTAATTTTGATTTGAATTTCCCTGATGGCTAGAGAATTAGAGCATTTTTTGAGGTGTTTGTTAGACATTTCAATTTCTTCTTGGAAAAATTTCTTTTAAGTAACCATTGCCCACTTTCTAATTGGGCTATTTATCTCCTTTGTGTATAATATTTTGAGTTCTTTGTACACTCTGGATATTAATCCTCCTCCAGATGTGTTATTAGTGAAGATTTTCTCCCACTCTGTGGATTGTCTTTTTGCTCAGTTGACAATATCTTTGGCTGATCAGAAGCTCTTTAATTTCATGAGATTCCATTTATTGAGAGATGGTTCTATTTCTTGCTCTGTTTGGCTCCTGTTTGAAAGTGTTGGCCTAGGCCAATTAGTTCGAGGGAATTATCTGCCTTTTTACTAGGATTTTTACAGTCTCTGGTCTAATGATAAGGTCTTTGAATCTGAACGCAACACCAACAACCTTACAGTGATCACATGGAGCCAAGCCAGCCAAATCTCTCCCCATCCAGAGGCTCAGGGAATGTTGCAGAAGAAGGAGCAGTAAAATCATAAGAGCTTAAAGATGGAGATTTCAGTTGCTGGATAGGTCACTCCACTCAAGATAGGACAGCCCCAACCAGAAACTCATGGTAATGGGACTTGCCTCATCAGACCTACACAGTGGTGAACATGTCAGCAGCCCCCTATGGACTAGTGCAGCCCTCAGGAGAAATAGTTTCAAGCAGTAAGATCCTTAGGAGAAAAGGGTCAGACAGAGGTAGAGGAGTATCCATATCAGTGGGCTGCCCAAGGAAGGGCCTCTGTCACAGAGACCTGAAACCCCATGGTAAGAGAAGACACATGGGAACCCCAGGACCCATAAAACCAAAGATCAGGAGAATAGGAGGGAGTAGACTGAGCCCATGTAGGGATGAGAGGGAAGGTAGGATAGAATGTGAGTAAGAAGGAAGAGAGGAAGAAAGGGAGGGGGATGAAGAATGCAAGGAGCATGTACATAAAAAGGTTAATTAATATTTGTTAATAAAAAATAAAGGAAGCACCAATAATAGAAAAAAAGAGAGAAGCAGTGTATTGTTCACAAGATTACACAAAGCATATATATTCTTGTTGATTTTCATTATTATTGGTATTTTGCTATTTTTTAAACTTGATGGAAGTTTCATTGGAATTCCAAAACCACTCGCCCAATGAAGGAGTGGAGAAAGAAAATAAAAGATAGAGTGGAAAAAAGAGAATGGAGGGTTTTATATCCTCGAGGTAATTTATGGGCTGAAGGGGTATGTCTGGTGACTTCCAGGACTTGCTCAACCTGGGAGGTGAGATGGGGATCAGTCTTTGATCTTGTTTCCCTGCTAAAAGCACCAGGGGCGGGGGAGGCAGTGGCCATCAAGCTGGAGCCAGGAATCCTTACACTTCAGCCTCTTGTTAGTCATAAAGGTGATGCATTCTTTCTTAGCTACTGCATGCTGAATGGGGTCACCATGGGGTGGGAAAAATTAAAGGCTAGAATGATGGAGTCCTGATCTCCAGTCCTCATGGTAGGAGTTTTGGGCTAGGTTGCCAATCTCTGGGACAAGGTAGATGGATAAGTGGTCAGGAGCATTTTGTTGAAAGAGTGTCTAGTGTTTCCTAATCCTGTCCTGGAGGGATCTAAAAGGTAGTAACAGGCAAATGGAATAGCAGTTGATTTTGGAGGATGACTGAAATCAGACTGAGTCGAGCTTGTAGAAGTGAGGTGACTGGAGTGGTACCAAAAATGACTGAAAGTTCTAGGTCTCTCCCTGAGTGATCGAATGGTATCAGGGTATAGTCTCTTGAAAGGGAAGTATAGAAGACAGAGTTGCTCCTAGGTGAGACATAACTGGCAAGAAAGGTAGGGTTTGATTGAACTGTTGTACCCAGGAATGTATGGAAGTGATGACATTTAGCTTGTTAATTGTCTGATTCATCTAATAGTCTTCAGAATGTTAGGTCGCATACAGAGGATAGCAATAGATGTCCATAAAGGGTTTAAATGAGCCCACGATTATCTGGCTCTGGATTAGCAGCATTTCAGATTTCTTCACTTTATTGGAAGCTTCAGTCAAACCAATCAGCCTTAAAAGTAAAGCAGTGTCTTTAAAGAAAATCACATAGGAAAATTCTGTATCTGCTTTCTATTAGTTGTATAGATATCTAAGTCATTTTCTTTTTTTTTCCTTTTTTTTATTAAAAATTTAATTATACATTTTAAAATTTTTTACCAGTTCCCTCCTCCCCCCTCCTCCCCCCAAACCCCCTCCCCTTCCCCCAGTGCCTCCCCCCCAATTCCCAGAGAGTCCTTTATTGTGTACGCCTAACTCTCCACTGGGTCCTCCTCTCCGATGACATATAAGGACCCAGTGGCATATCCATAAGCCCTTTCTCTTGTTCCCCTTAAGCATAAGATCACTACTATGGCTGTCAATCCCTTGCCTCCAGGGTGCCCTTAACAGATGCTAGACTTTATGAGGGCAACAGTGCGCTGGACATTGCGCAGGGCATGCAAAGTCCCATTATGATTGCTTTGGCCCCAACTATTGTTGAGAATCTTGCAAATTGTTGCTCCTCCCATCCTTTTACTCTTACAATCTTACCGACCCCTCTTCCGCAAATGTCCCTGAGCTCCAGGATGGGGAGAGATTAGGCTGGCCTAGTTCTATGTGATTGATATAGAGTCTCTGAAGTTCTGGATTGTGGTTTGTTGATTTTCTTTTGCAGTTTTGCTGCTCCTGCAATTCCCTTCACTCCATTCTGCTGGGCACTGTATGTCACCCCCTGGCCAGAGACAAAAAGCTGTTAAACTGGAGTCTTGTTGTAATAGTACATTCAAGGGTAGATGTAATAAGAGTAGGAAACCTCACTGAGGGAGGGGTCCATCACCCATTTGCAAAATGATTACTTTTTATCTGCTAGACTATATGCCCTCCCCTTCTGGTGAGATCAGGAAAGAACGTCTGTGAACTTAACCAGGTTCAAGAGAGATGGGTTAGGAGGGCCACACCAGAAACAAGGAGAGAGGGGACCATATTACAGCAGAGAAAATAGGCCTCCATCAAGGTCTAAGTCATTTTCTTACTAACCTCAGAAGTCACACTTCAATGCTATCATTTGAAAAACTAAATTGTGGCATCACCAATTTTTTCCTCAAATTTATGAGATTGAATGAGATATTTTGAATGTAGCATAAATTATTTCATTCACACACAATTAACAAAGTGACTAAGATGTATTTATTTCATTATCAAACAAATATTTATGGTTATAAAATTGTTTTGTGATTTTCCTATACATTTCCCCCACTTTTAGATTTTTTCTCTAATATATTAATAATTTTACCTATTTACATGTAGATAATTGTCATGCAAAAAACTGCTAAAGAGTTCATTAGAGAAACAAATTATTTTGTAATAATTGCCTACTGCAAAAGAATTCCATTTGTTTTCTCAAACAATTTGCTAAAACCAACTTGTAATATACAATGAAATAAATATTTGCCACCTCCTTAAGAAATGAATCAGTGCTGAAACTCCAAATTTTGGTGTGCTAATGTTGAAAGATAGGATTTTGGGGATTAGATTTAGATAAATTTCACTAATTCCTGTCATAAAGAGCTTAATGTTCTTATCAAAAGAAAGAAACATTATGTGCTCTTCCCCTCTCTAGCATGTGAGAACACTAACAATAAATAACTGTCTGTATCCCAGCAAAGCCCTTGCCGGGATCTGACCAAGCTTCTGGAATTCTGAAATAGTATCCTGACAGCCAGACTGTGATAAATAAATTTTTATTATGTAAGTCACATCATCACTTGGTATTTTGTATGGATCTGCATAACACAGAAAAATATTTTACATGAAAAATATTAAGTAATATCTCTTCATGCAATTTGGAAGTAATTGCCATTGAAAAACATAGAGAATAAAATGTAAATACATGTCAGAGTATGAAGTACTGTGATGAAGTGAAAATATGCTTATATTTGTAAGTATATATATATACATGTATGCATGGATTCACATGAATTACCTATATGTAAAAGTATATAGCTATAATATAATAGCACATTGTAGTTATTTAATAATTAAATGAAGAAAGCAAATATTAAAAATGGGGTCAAGCATTGTTCAGGAACTTTAAATGTCAAGAAATACTTAAAATTTACATAATAGTACTTGAGTTAAGCCCAAAACAAACATGAAGGAGATTGTCTAGCTGATGGGGAAGACCTAGCCCATGGTGGGTGGTATTAGGCCCTGGATAAATCACAGAGAGTTGGTTGAGAGAGTTGGCATCCTTCTGTACACTTGGCCAGACATGCTGGTCTGGCAAGTAAGGATTGTCCATCTCTCAGCCATTATGTGGTGATGGTGTGGCCAATTCCCTCGGCCCTGGTATTGGTATGTGCTCTCCTATCAAGCTGGACTATAGACTATAACTGAACTATTAGTAAGAAAATAAATCCCTTGTTCCCTTAAGCCATTTGATGTCATTTATCAGCAACCATGCAGGCGAACTGCAAAAGATTGTTAAATTTGAAAATTGAAAATTCATTGAAACCATACCTAATCATGAATAAATAATGAAAATCTTTCAAGATTTTACTAGAATTCTCTCAATTTCAAGCATTTATTTTCTGGCCGCATATAATCAAGTTGGAGAAATAAAACTACACAGATCATAGTTACATTCATTTTTAAGTTTTACATATATTTCTCATTTCACCATTTCACCATTTCCTGTCTTTTATCCCAAGTGACATTCAGTCTGAGTTGACAAAGTCTTCAGAAGACATTTTATTGTTCTTTTAAATGTGCATTATATTGCTAACACAAATACCTGAGATTTACACTGGAAGTAAATCTGACATTTGAGGTTCTAAATTATTTGTTATATGTACACATAATATTAGCACACTGCTTAGCTATATTTTTCATCTTTATAAAATTAGAATGCCATTGTAACTTAACTTATTGAAAGGTATTAATTCCTATATGTCATTCTGTTCCATTTGATTCTTCAGCCACTACTATATTAAAGCTTACATTCAGAACAAAGCTTTAACGTATTGCCTTATTGATAACTATGTTAGCATTGATATTGTCTGCCTTCCCTTCCAGTTCAAATTTTCTTGTGCTGCATGCATAAGTTGGATATTGGTATATCCATTATTTTTCATTACTGTCCAAGAATATCATCCTTAATACTATGTTAGATCTTTAATGATATGACCTTTATGCTGTTCACAAAATGTTGTACAGGTTTATTATTTGCTGATGGTAATTTAGCTCCTTTTGTGTTTCCTCTTTGTCTACCTTTTAAGGTTTTTCTTTCTTCTTATCACTTTCCTGTTAATTGTAATCCTTTAGTGTGTAATTCTTTTTTAATTATTTATTTATTTATTCCACTCATACAAAGTTGATAAGTACCCCATTCCCCTCCCTCCCTCCACCTCTCCCTGGATCCCCTTACTCCTTCCCTCTTTTCCCTTTCCTTTCCCCCCTCCCTCCCTTTCTCCCAGTGCCCCCTCCCCATTCCTAGAGCATCCTTTAGTGTGCATATCAAACTTCCCTCTGGGTCCTCCTCTCTGATGAGGTGTAAGGACTCAGTGACATTGCCTAGAGCTCTTTTTTGTGTTCCCCTTTAGTTTAGGAACACTATTGTGGCTGTTAATCCCTTGCCTCTAAGGATCGTTGTGCCTGTGATCCATGCTAGACTTTGGGGGTTCAATGATACGTTGGTAATTGGCAGATCATGCAAAATCCTATAATGATTACTTCAGCCCTAACTTGTATGGAGTATCTTGTAAGAGCCTAAAGATGGGAAGGAGCAAAGATATGCAAGTGTGTAATTCTTTATATTGCCTACAGACAATAACATAATACATGCAATGTTTTGGGTGGATTTTTTATAACAACATTTTCATTCTATTTCTCTGAATAAAGAGGACTTTTAAGCATGACTGACAAAATCTTCTAAAATAGTATAAATATTATAATACTATTGACTTGGAGATTTATTTTACCTTATTCTAAATTTTCTAGGAATTCCTTCAGACAACTACTGCTTTTGAAATATGCAATTGTATATTTTTAATCATGACCTTCTGTAATAACAAAATACTTTGGGTCTACATCCCCCAAATTAGGAAGAATGATATTAAATATTTCAACAATATTACAGTGTATATTTAGTTTTGACTATATACTAGGCATTGTGAAAAGAACAGCTCACACAAAAATTTAGAAGACTTTTTTTACAATTACTCTGTCTTGTTACTGATAAATTCACAACTGGGCTGGAGAGGTGGCTCAGGGATTAAGCCTCTGCCTTGCAGGCGGAAGGTCCTGAGTTCGGATCCTAGACCTCAAGTATAGACGCTGGGAGGAAGCGGGGTCAGCCTGCGTTTCCGGTCCTGGTAGGGCGGAACCTGTGAGTCCCGGGGCAGAGTAACAAGGAGGTGGAGGCGTCCATGGTGGTTCCCGAATTCGCCCGTGGTTCTACCCATCCACACACACACACACACACACATACACATACACACACACACACAATTGAATAAATAATAATAAAAAAAATTCACAACTAAAAGGGCTTAAAGAACAAGGGGTTTTCTTCTGGCTTATGATTCTTCATTACGGTTCCTTTTCCATCTTAGCAGGAAAGCTAGCAACAGCTCCAAGAATTTGCCACACCGTAAACATGCATTCACAGGACTACTTCTGACAGTGACAGTCCTACTTGCTAGACTAGCATTTCTGGTAAAGAATGTGGAGAGATGCTAACTTTCTCAACCAGTTCCCTACATCTTGTTCACCTGCCCAGGGACTAGTCTTGTCCACAATGGGCTGAGTCTTCCCTATTAATTTTAGATATCTCTTTATGTCTACCTCATGGCTTAACTCAACTACTAATTTTCTGCACAAATGTGCCCAGAGCTCAAACCCTCAACCATCAATTTGATACCTATAACTAACTATGACACGTAGTCATCACTGTCACTTACCAAATCATTTTAAGTAAATAAATGCTAAAACTGAAAAAATCATGTATGCTTTTAAGAGATAACAAACACTTATTGCACAATTAGTTGAACATGAAATTGATCCGAGGCTGAAAAGAAATTACAGAGGCAGAGATGGATAGTTTAAGTGATGTGTACTTGATGACAATACTCAAGGCAAGAATTGATGGAATTTAGAATATGAGATAAGAATCCAGAAGAGGGAGATAAGGAGGAATCTGGGATAACTGAATCATGAAGAGTGTGCATTGATAGGAAAGAGCTTTTGTGATTTGGTAAAAGAGACATTTAACTTCATCATGAAAAATAGATGACTCTTTTCATGGGAAGAAAAATTGCCCTTACAGTTAATAGTTAGGCCTGTTTCCCAATTATTACTTGAAAACAAAGATAAAATGTAATACTTATTTACACAGTAGGAGCTAGAAGACACCACTAGCATAATTTTCTGGAATACACTATTTTCTTATACCAAAGAAGTAGATCTATACAAGGATCAATTATTCTTACATTCACTGTCCATCTCAGCCACATAGAACCATGAAGCATTGAGGGAGTGTGTCACTCTCCATTAGACTCTTACTTGTCCTGAATGGTTCCATGAAGCTAGGGTAAATAATTTGGCTAAGTGAGAGGTTTGTCAATTCCCTGTGTAGTCATTATAACTTCAGTAAAAATAATACCAGAAATCATTTGAATTTAAATTTTTAGATTTGATGCTATGGAATGTCATCTGCTTCATTGACAACTGAATTGTAAGTCAAGGGAAAATATCAATATGGAACCCTAGAGATTGAAATATTATTTCTTGAATTCACGGGTAGAATACCAGATGAGATAGATGTTATTTACTTTGATTTTCTGAACTTGTTATGTCTTAATAATAGTGGTTGGAAATAGAGTCTTTTGAATAAATAGGATCCAAGCACAATTTTTGCTCATCTCAAAAGAGATAAAATTCTTGATAGCTTTAATATAAAGTTCTGAAAGAGGAACAAATTGATTATCTGTAAAAAGTAACAATTTGAATAAATGAATTGTTCTGTTAAAATGAATTGTGTTATGAGATGGAAAAAGGCTAATTCTAACTTCATCCAGTAGTTTTAAGCAATCATTGCTAGGGATATGTGGAAAAGTGAAGGCAGAATGATTTTCAAAGCTTTTTGATATATCAAGCACATTTTACCTGGGTATTTTATCTTTCTTTCAAATGCAGGAAAGTGTAACATATAAATTTAACTGAATGGCTATTTTTAAGTTCCACATGTGCCTTCTCCCCTAAAATCATTGGCTGAATTAAAGGATATTATCAGTTCCAGATCAAAGTATACTTACATCTACAAATATAGGAAAAGAAATAGGTCTTTTTCCAAAAAGATAATCCACTTCACATTAAAAATTAAGATATTAAGTAAAAGCTTAAGTTGCTAATAAGATGAATATTAAATACACAAAAATAAACATTCTAATTTCAACAAAATTAAAAGTACTGAATCTCGTGGTAATCTGAAAAATCTAAGATAGAACTCATCTAGTGGCAAAATCCTAATATAGATTACAATGAATCAAGTAAAAGTTCTATAAAGAGAGAATAAGTGAGAATTAATAAGGGAATGAAACAGGAAAAGACTCATAGCTATATAGAAATGTAGTAGGCAGGTAGATGATTGATAGGTAGGAAGGTAGAAAGATAATGTTGTAAGTTTTTTATGCCTGAATAATCTATTTTAGCAAGAAAATGTAAATCAGTGTTATTATCCATAACCTCTTTGCTACAAATATCATGAAAATTTACATAATTTAAATTCTAACCCCTTCAATTTTGTATAATTAATTTACTTTATGACAGTTTTGTACATGTGTATAGTGTATTCTCCTCCCACTTAAACCTCCGCTCTCTCTTTCCTTCTCTCACCCTCCAAACTCTACACCTTCCCTGATGAAATCATCATACCACTTTCACTTTTTCCTTTGTTAGTTCTTGATTTTTGACTTATTTGGCTTAATCAGAGCCAGTCTCATTCCCACAGTAAATTTCTCTTTTTTTTGCATTGTTTCAAAACTTGGAAAGATGTATTTAAGCACCTATAAAAATGCTGAAGCTTTTTAATGAATAAAAAAGTATTTTGATAAAACAAACCAAATATATGTTCCTTTGCAGATTCCACTAAACTGATTTGAAAGCTTAGAATGAGAAATAGAAGAACTAAAGTACAGAGCACAGTACAGATGAAAATGAACAGTACAAGATTGAATCTATCTGACTGCTACTACCAATAACAAATCTCATTATAAGCTGTGGTATTCAAGCTATTGTGCAAAGGATAAAAGAAGAGACAAATCTATTAACAGAATAGAACAGATATAAGAAATATGAACCCACATAAGTGAATTTAGCTGACTGTGGCACAATAGAAGGGTTATACAATAGAGTAGACATAATATTTTAGACAAATGATACTGGAACTGTTGGACATCTATAGGAAACTGAAAAGTTTTGAGAAACACAGAATTTCAACATAAAACTGTAAAATACCAAGCAATCTGTTATAAACTTTAATAGGATAATGCATTTTTTATTCATTTAATTATTTAAATCTGTGTCATGTGAGTATGTTGGTTGTTTCTGCCACATTGTACTTATAGGTGTTGATTCTCTTTTCCATCATATCCAGGAATCTAGCTTCAGAATTGACAATAAAGACATTTAATCACTAAGATATTGATGATTTCTTATATCATCAGAAAATTTTGATCTATGGAAATGAAACATTAATTTTTATTTACTTTGACAAAAAATTAAAACTTGCTAGAGCGAAAGATAAAATATTTGAGAATTTATATAACTAGAGTTGGCTCAGGGGTTAAACCTCTGCCTGGCAAGCAGAGGGTCCTGAGTTCAGATCCTAGATCCCACGTACAAACACCAGGCAGAAGCTGGGACCGCCTGCACTTCTGGTCCTGGTGGGCGAGCCTATGAATCCCGGGCAGAGCAAAAAAAAAAAAAAAAAAAAAAAAAAAGGAAGTAGATGCAGTCCATGATGATTCCTGAATTCACCCTTGGTTCTACATCCACACACACACACACACACACAATTGAATATATATAAAAAAAGTATAAAAGACACTTCTGCTAAAAATGTTATATAGGGCCAATTAAAATTTAAAAATAATAGAACAATCTGATTAAGAATTGGACAAACTGAATAAGCATCACATTAGTGTTGTACAGATTGATAGTAAGCACACAAAAGACTATCCCATGTCATTATAGATTAACAAATTAAATTAATCAGATGTTTCTACACAGATATTAAAATATCTAAAATCCAGAATAGTAGCAATATAATTCTGGCTATGATGAGAAAGTATAGGAATTTTTAACCATTAATTATGAAATGTGAAATGCTGCATGGATTTTAGAAGATAACCTGTCAGATTGTTTCAAAACTAATAAAGTCTTATTATAAAATTCTGAAAGCACATTTTTTTAATTCCTCTCAAATAATTGATTCCTCTCAAATAACTTGAGAACTTGTATCCACATAAATGTACACACAGAATTCTAGTCATAATTGTTGAAGTCTTGGAATAAGTTAATTAATTAATAAATTGGAATACATTAAACATCTGATAAAAATAAAAATCCATTGTAATATTAAATAACATAAATACATTTAAAATGTGATGTCCAAATATTAAAAGCATGAAAGAAACAATTACAACTTAACATGTATACGATTTCATACAAAGAAAATTATATGCCATATGTTTTCTACTCTTCACCCCGATCAGTGAAAGCAAAACTGCAGTGTATTTTGATGATGAGGAATAAGGGTTGAGAAGGGATGGCAAGATACAAAGCAGGGAGCAGATGATTTCTAGAATAATAAAGCATTGTAAATAAGTGTCATCATAACATATCAAAACTCTTAAACTGTACACAGCAAGAATATAAACTCTGGATTTGGAGTGACAATGATGTGTCAGCTTAGGGTCACTGAATATAACAAACGTACCAGAATGTCAACAATGAGAAGACTGGGCACATGTCCTGTAAAGATCGTGTGAGAACTCATTAGTTCCTGCCAAGAATTATGCAGAGCCCAAAATTCCTGTAAGGAATGAAATTTAATAAGAATAAAAATGACAATAAATAGAATCTAGTGCTGCTCCCAAAGCAATCCAGGAAAATAAGGTAATTATTTTACCTTTGATTCTTATATAGTCAAAGCTTTAGTTGGCTGCTTCCAACAATGAGTGTAATACACCTTTCTGATTTAGTCTACTCTCACTTTCCATGGTCACATTCCAGACTGTGGAAGAATTATGACAGCATCAGTGAGCCGCATATCCTGATCAGTACCTTCAGCTGCTATTCATATTGATTATAGTTTTCATGATTCTTCAGAATATATTGTTTAATTCAAAAAAATATTGACTATAAGTGACTCCCAAAAACCATTTAGAATAATAAAGCTTTTATTTTTTGCTTGATACATCCCTCATAGCAATAATCAGATGAATTATATTATTCCTCTTATTTATCATATTTATTTATAAAGCAACGTACAAAGGTAATCAAATCAAACTGATTTCTTAAACAGAGTAAAACTATTTTTTTATGGAAGAACAATAAGAATTCTCAGGTTAAGTCACTTTTTAATGAGTATCTTGTTTTCATTTACAAACAATCATATTGTCTACACATCTTGACAGTTGCCAGCATGATAAATAATATCACCAACTACTAATACTTATAAAATAGTCTTCTTATGTATGAATCTGCTAGAATCATTGAATGAATGGATGCCATAAATAGAATAAATAAGCTAAATACAAATAGAAAGGTGCAAATAAAATGCCCATTGTAAAATAGAGAAAAGTATATAGAAACTGTGTCAACAGGAACTCTTTAAGACAAATACGTTGTTTTTTGTACACAGTTAATATGTTCTGTACTTGATAAAGCAAATCTTATCTTGGTTCTGCTTAAATGAAGAGCTTGACAAATCCAGAGAAAACCGACTTTGTGTGATTATTATCTTTATATATAGCTTTTTTTTGTGGAAAGCTTCCTTAGATTTTGCTTGTTAATGATGAAATGGAAAATAAGAAATATTTTGCTTAAAAAAGTAAGTGAAAGTGGAAAATTAAAGTTCCAGTTAATGTACAAAAATTCTCACATATTACATCATAAGATTTAAGAAGTGACAGTAATGTTTAGAAAAAATTTAGAGTAATTTGGAAGGTCAATAAAAAGTCTGAGACAATTTGAAATAAATTTAATTACACTTTTATCATTTGTTTCTAAACTAGTGAGTCATCCTGATTTTTTTTCTAAAATAGTCATGATATAGAATTAATAGATAGAAATTTCTAGGGGAAATATCATGAAACAGTGTCATTGCTTTGATACTGATACTTAATTAAAAAAATAATTTGTTTATTCAGTTCTATGATTATGTGCAGCAGGGATTTGGGCCCAGCAATCCCTGCCTTAGACTTGCTGCTTGCAGTGTGCATATGAAAGCTGTTTTCCACCTCCTGAAATCTAAAGACAAGAGCTCGAGATCAGCATTCATGATCATGTGACACCATGTGAAATAGGATTTGAAAACCTTTACTCATAGCAGCACACAGGATGTATAAGGCAGCATATGAAAAATAAGTGAAAGAAACAGATGTTGTCTTTCAGACAATTCAAATCATTGCCACATGAACCTTTGTTAAGTTTATGTTCAAATGATGAAAACAAATTTGTCTAAAAGAGAAAAATTTTTGTGCTATTGAATAGAATATTTCTGAACAAAAACAGAATATTTCTGCAGATAACAAAATAAGATTTTTGTAGCTACTTCCTCTTAAGAGAGAGAAGGGTAATTTCTGGCTTACTGTTACAGTGGGAACAAAGTCATTTATGATAGAAATTATGTAAGAAGGATTGGTTGCACAAGGCTGGCTTATTGTTACCAAAGGTATCTTGAGGCTGAGACACAAAGAGATCTAGAGGAATCAGTCTGGCTACCAGCTCTTCAGGTCCATTCCCTAATGTGTCTTCTTTCAGTAAGAATCTCCTTTTTAGAGATGGCACAACCTTGCAGAACATCAATGGCAGCTAAGCATTCAGACATTTAAGGCTGTGGGAGAACAACACATTCAAACTACTATACTGATAAACAACCCCAAACTAGACCAATGAATATCCACAAGATTGTAGACCCTGTTGATGTTTTGTTAATTCTATGAGCTTCTACTAATATCCATGAATTGGAAGAATGTGGTCATTTGCACTCAGTCACTGCTGCTGCCAGTTCTCCCAGTTCCAAAGAGAAGCCAAGTGGAAAATGGAAAATTGACCTCTAAGTATTAACTAACCTCTGAAAATCTAATCTTTCTGCATATTCAAGCACAAAAAAATGAATAAATTCTGGATTTCCTTATGCTGGGCCTATACAAAATGCTCTTCTTAAAATTAAATGTGGATTAATCATTGCAATTTCTTTATGAATGGTGAAATTGCAAATTAGGAAGGTCAGTGAAATTGCAAATTAGGAATGGTCGATTTTCTTTATCAGATTAGGTGAATATAAACTTCAGATACCACGAATTACAGCTCTTATATCAAAATATCCAAGACTTAATGTGTGTAAGTTACAGAGAAAAAAAAAGTATTTATTTTCTGGAAGCCGAAAAATCTAAGGTCAGAGCATCAACAATGCCTGGTCTTTATTTCTCAAATGACATCTTCAAACCTTTATTCTTTGGAGGGAAAAAGTGTCAAAAAAATATCAGGAGTTCTTTTCTAAAGGTTATATACCTATAATTGTTACTCTTAATTGTTGCTGTGAGAAAGCATTCAAAGTCAAGCAATTTAAGGAAGAAAGGGAGATTTATTCAGCTTCTGGTTCCAGAGGGAAGAAACAGTCTTTCATGGCAGAGGCTGGTGCCTGAAGCTGGAAGCAGGTTAAGTTACTGCAAACATCCTGGAGGCTCAGAGCTACTGAGTCCAGAAGCCCAGTGGGTGATTGGAGGATTCCTGGGGAAAGAAGAAGTGGAGAGTCTCTCTTCAAAGTCTTTACTCTAGGGTTCTTTTTATCTGGTCGGCTACTGGGAGGTTCCATCAGATCTAAGGCTGGTCTTTGAATTGTAAATATATTGATCTGGATAATCTCTTCAGGTGGTCTAAATGTCAGGTGTGGTCAAGTTGACACCCAGGATTAATTATCACAAAATCACAACCCCTAGGGCCTTAAGTGCCTAAGGAGGCCCAGACTATGGATTTTCTTGCAATGACAATGTAATTTCCCCATGAGTTTCAGAAGGGAAAAATATTTGTGCCAGGAAGTCACCCTTGGGCCTCCACAGGTACACACAATGCACTCTGATACACACACACACACACACACACACACAGAACATTTGAAAAATGATTTAATTAAACTGGAGAAATGATTCTGTCATTACAGCCTTTGCCTCACAAGCAAAAAGACATGATTTCAGATCCCTGGATCCTATTTAAAGAATGCCAAGTGGAAATGACAGTGGTTCCTAATTCTAGCCCTGAAAAGCTGAGTCTGGGAAACCCAAGAGCAAGGCAATAAGGAGGTAAATACAATCTAGAATGATTTTTGATATCAACCTTGGCCCTCAACAGGCAAACATACTGAAATACCCTCATGCACACACACACACACACACACACACACACACACACACACACACACATTATTTAATTAAAACATAAAATAATTTAGGTGTCTTTGCTCAATGATTTGTCCACAGCTAAATCATCCATGCCCCAATTTTACTCCTCAGTAAGTACTCAGGCACATTCCAACACACACATCCCAGCCTAAAACCAGCTGACCACCAGTAAGTAGGACAGAGATTGACTGGAAAGAAAAAGGTGTCTTGGCACAGGAGTGGAGGATATGGAATGAGTTGCAAAGGGTGAAAACACATAAATTCCTTGTATAAAGAACATAAAAGTGAATTAAAGTTAAAAAACCATTAAAGAGTAACATTTTTTATTTTAAATTTTAATGAACCTGAAGTATGTTGAAAATGATAGTACAGATTGCTTTCAGTAGTTTGTAAGTTGTTGCCTTTATAATTTTGATTTGTGTTAGGTGTTCCCGCAAAAACTGTCTCCTTTACTTCAAACTCAATTATTATCTGTTTAGATCTTGTTCATAATAAAAATCGAATTCAATTTTGGTTCATTGTAATTTTTAATCACATATCAGAATGCTGTGTTGTTTACATTATATGTATGCACTTATGAGTTTTGGCATTCCAAACTTTCATTAGTTAATTCAGTAAATCTTTATCTTTGAAAACTTTGAAATGACAATTGTGAGTATTTAAAAACAATGCATACAACATTCATGTGAAATGTGTGAATATGTATTTTTAATTTTTTCTACTTAAAAGGTTAATATATTCTGAACGTTAAACTCTTATTAATGCGTATGTGTTATCATTTATTATGGTTACACATCTTCATAGATTCACTAATCATTCAAATTTTGGTTGAATTAAGTATTAGCAAAGTATGTCAAATTCCTAGTTTGATAAGGAAACAAACTCTAATTTTCACAACTACACCCTAATATATCTTGGTGAACTTTAAAATTGTATCCCTATTTACGATTAATCTTATTTTATTCATCACAAGTTGATCCAGAAATTAGCATTCTTATGTTTATCCAGGATATTCTATTGCCAATCCAGACATGAGAACTATTTCTGTAAGAATTCTAAAATATAAAAGCTAGCATAATAAACTCTAGGTAACAATATAGCCAAACAAAGGAGCCTTATTAATTAATGGCTGCATACAATGGGCACATTATGCACAGATTGCTTATGGGAATCCCCTAAATTGAGATTATTAATAAAATGAGTAGATTCATAAAAATCTAATCACATTCTAATGATTTAGACATCTACATGGAAATGTAATTTGGGCATTATTTAGAGTAATAATTGTTGCACCTTTATCACAATTAGCAGTTCTCAGGTAGGAATCTAGCGAGCATTTCTTAAACTTACAGCTCATTCAAACATCAAGCAATCCTACTGGATAGGTATTATTAGTAAACAGTTGTTATAGAAAATGAAGGTACAATAAGGCTAGGTAACTCATACTTGCTCAGGAATATACGTGAGTCAGGAACTTGATTTGAATGTCTATGTCCTGGCCACCAATTAACTTAAGAACCCTTCCCCATTTTCTGACCTTACTAGTTTGAGATTAGGTTTCATATCTTGGTCCTTTTTGATTTGATCAATTGTCCTTCCTAATGTTGCTACCTGCTGCTATAAATTATTTCTCCTGTTCAAATAAGTATTATTCTGTTTCTGAAATTTTATTTTAAAACCATTATTAAAATTTACTGTCTTGTGTTATAAATCTCAGCTCTGTATTCTAGTCTGTCTTCAGGCATAGTTTTATACTTGTTACTTTTTCCCCATTGTTTCTCTATTAATTTTTAACTTCTTTTAAAACTATAGAAAGAGAATCATTAATAAACAGTCTAATATTCACTGAAAAGTCTACAAGTCAGACACTTATTAAATGTCTGTCATTCTAGAATACATGCATTCTTTACAAAAGGTTGGCCTGTTAGCATATTTCTTAACTTTGATATTTTGTCCGAGATTACAAAGATGGTAAGTAGTTGAAATGAGATTTAAATCTCCCCAATTCTGACTCCAGCCTTCTTAATGACTATAATTTGCTATGCCACTAGAAAGGCTGATCTTGAGAGTTAGATCATCAGTCCTTTCTGTGCAGTGTGTCCTTTTGCATTAAATTGACCCGCGACATAGCAATGTGACACAGTATCAAAAGAAAACAACCCTGCTGCCCCTTGGGCCATATAAAGAAAGCAGAAATGCTTTCTCAGTGTTTTGCTTTACCATGTAGCTATCCACTAAATGAAAGCTACATCACCAGGAAAGGGGCTAATAAAAAAAATTAAAAAAAAAAAATTGGCAGTAAAGCCCTCTTTAGTAAATTTCCTTAAGTTGTTAAGAAATGTTCATTTGTGGGGCTGGAGAGATGGCTCAGCGGTTAAGCCTCTACCTTGCAGGCCGAAGGTCCTGAGTTTGGATCCCAGATCCCACGTATAGAGACCCCAGGCGGAAGCGGGGGCGGCCTGCGCTTCTGGTCCTAGTAGGGCGCAACCTGTGAATCCCGGGGCAGAGTAAACAAGGAGGAGGTGGAGGCGTCCATGGTGGTTCCCGAATTCGCCCGTGGTTCTACACACACACACACACACACACACTCTCACACAAACACACACACACATATATACACGCGGACACATGCACAATTGAATAAATAAACCTTTAAAAAATAATTGTTAAAAAAGAAATGTTCATTTGTAACAACTTGTTCCTAATTTATAAGTAAATATACTTTAATCTCTACTATATATTACAAAAATTAATTTGTCATCAGTTAATAAAAAAGTAATAAAATAATACATAGAAAAGAAGAAAGGACAAATTGCTTTCTGATCATGCATTGTACAGAAGCCTCTGTTCTACTGTGCTATGTTTTATTTGATTTTACACATTCTGAGTAATGTATATACCATCTTATCAGTTATATATCACTTATCTCTCTATTGAGAATCATCCATCACCTACCAACTAATAAATATATTAATCTGCCTAGCTATCTTATCTATCTATCTATCTATCTCTATCTCTCATGTTTCTATATGTTAGGAGAGTAGCTTTCTGTGGATAATTCAATTTTTGTACTTCATCCCAAAGTGAACCACATGTATTAGATTCAAGCCTAATGTGTTAATCTTTTTAAACTTATTTTACTTAATATGTCTAAGTTTTTTTTTCACACAGTCCATCTGTTTCTCTGATTCCTTGCCACTTGGATGTATATAGTCAGAGATGAGAATACTGTAGAGAGGGCTAGCTCAGAGGCATAAAGAAATTTACACTTTAGGAATGTGTTAGTCATCCAAATCAGTGAGCATTACTGACAGTAAGGATCTCTAGTCTCACTGGTTGTCATCCAAAAATAATTAGCTATTTGGACCCGACTGAAATTGTAGCAGTTTGTGATTTGAATAGATACCATTGAAGTCTGAAAGTATATCCACCAGATTTGCGTGAATATAAATAAAAAAGCAGCAAAGTTGAGATCCATATGAAAAGAAGATACCTGTAGTATCCTGATTTCCCTGTTCAATAAAAATATCAAGACTTTAGAATTAAACGAAGATTCTTGATCAAAGAAATTGGTCTTATGACTTAACGATCTCATGGTTATTTTCATCTTGGCAGCAGAACCAACCTCTCATTTCTTTCTATTTGACACTTTCCTAAAATCAGCTCTTGTAGATTTCTCTATCCCTGATGATTTGTCTCAGGCAATGCTTGGAATGTCATCATTTATTCCCTTATAATTAGAATGTCTTCTTCTTTGATTTCTCCTTTTTTCTCAATACACAAACACACAAACACACACACACACACTCACACACACACACACACACACACACACACACACACCACAGGGACACAATATTCAAGGTATCAAAGATTTAAGTCACCCCTTTAGGTTACTTTCTTACCATTAGTAACAATCTTTTGTCAAGCTCTTGTGATCCTCTCTTCCTCACAGGTTCATGTATAATCAGAACTTTTGACCTTCATCTCTTTTCCCCCATTTCCTATTACCTATCAACCATCATTTCTATCTCATTATCTTACTCTTCTTCCCACTTTCAATTTGTGTTCCTCCTCAACCCAATCATAGCCACCAGGTCACCTATATATTTGATTATTCACCTGTGCAAACTTGCATGTTAAACTCATTTGTGAAAACATTTTAACTAATTTTTAAATTCCAAATGGCATTTAAAAATATATTAGTTTTGAAAAGAAAATAATAAAGCAGATTTAAAAATTCAAACTTATGGGCTTTCATCTTGTTCAAATTAATTAATCATCATTCCAAATTTATTTTACAATTAATAAATAAAAAGACAGCTTTTTATTCTGTGTTCCATCGTTTACTACACCAGTGATGTTTCTTTCCACAAAAGAAAATCAACATTGTACAGTGACAATTATCAAGTATCATCTACTTATTTTAATACCACAGATGATTCATTTTATATTTATCAAATGATTACAAACTGTGATATTCAGAAATAAAGACAATAAGGCATAAGGCTAACATTTTCAGCAATATTTCCCCAATCAGAGAACAAATGCAATTATTATAAAATAAATTATGTTTTCTAAAAATAATAAAGTGATTCATAGAATTGTTGCTACTTAGTCATTGTTTTGGAGAAGTAGTAACAAAATAAAGAAAATGTAAATTATAAACATTCCATCCCAGATTTTACCATTGAGCCTAAATAGAAATTGCAAATTGGAACTTGAAGCAGAAATTTGTGAAAATATTTTAAAATGTGTTACAATCAGAGAGCCATATTATTTATAAATGTCAACTCATCAATTTTACAACATGAGCTTTCATTTTACATTGTCTGAGATTGTCTTATTGTCTGACATACTTTTTATTGTCTTAATTTTGATAATTTACCAAAAAATTAAAAATTCATATATCAAATAACTATTGCTGCAATGGAAACCAATTTATCTTGATAAGACTTTTTCCTCTTCTACTTGCAATTTCTTTAGCTTTACAGCCTAAAATTTAATGAAATATCACTAGTATGATACCTGCTGGAAATGACTTTCAAGTCATGTGAGGAAAGTAAGATGTTATGACAGGATGATAATTTATTTTCAAGACAGAAAAATTTTAAACATTTAAGGAAATTTAGTGTTTTAGCTATCTTGAAAGTAGAAAAAAATGCTAATCGTAATTCTGTAGATATGATACTGCAAGGAAAAATAAAAGAACTTTGAAAACTTGGTTTTGCTATTAGAAATATTCAGGAAATATCTGAGCTTCCTAACATTTAATTTTTCCACACCAAAATTATTCTTCAGTCCAGGTAGAACTAACACTGGGGACATATTGTAAAAAATTATTGTAAAAGAAAGAAAAACTTTGTTACTTTATTAAATATTTATCACAGATGTATAAATTTCTTGAGTGAAAATTGAGATAAAATTGTTTTTCATTCAAGATACATTTTGTTAGAAACTATATCTGAAGAGTTTTAAGATATTCCATATAATTATTTGCATAATATATTGGTGCCACTAAATGTCAAATTTGAAGTAATCATGGAATATTTGGTAGGGATAATATATTTACTGTATCATATTAAAATTTTGTCTTATTTGTATTTTTTAACCACTAAATTTTATTCCAAGGGAAATAACTTTATGAGCTACATCACAAAGTCTTTAACAGGCCTAAAGAATTTATTATTTCATTAAGATCTGAGTTTTGTCTCCTTTTTTCCTTTCTAACCATAACATTATATTTATTCGGCCTTGTGAGTGCTTAAATTCCATAGTATCTACAGATTTCTGATTTCTTGTTCTTTTTTAATCAAATATGTGCTAAAACTCACAAATAAAGAATGGATATAGTGTTTACTTGCATTTTAGTGAATATTTAGTATTTAATATATATTAGTAAATATTTAATATAATTCTTTTACCTGAGCATATATCAGACTTTTTTTTCTAATTGACACAAAATTGCAGGTATTCATCATGTGATCAGGTAATCATGTAACTAAGTGTTTTGAAATATGTGCAAGTTTTTAAAGACTAAATCTAACATATAATATACCTCACAAAATAATTTTGCAGCAATTAATCTTAAACTCTGACACTTTAGTATTTTTCAAAAATACAGCATGTTTTTTCTAATTCTCTCCCTGTGCCTCATAAAAGCCCTTGATTTTCTGCTGTACAACCACATGATGACATATGTTTGAATTTAGACTTCCAATCATATATTTTTATTTTTATGTAGCAACTCAAACATACTGAAAAAAATTAATTCCCAAAATGAAAATAGAATTACACTATAGCTCTTATCTCTTTAAACGAGCCAATAGTATATTTACTGCCTGCATAATCACTTATAAAAGTTAGTCCAGATACATTCATTCAAGGTCTCCACTTCATGATAGTTCTTCCTTCATAAATAAATATGCTTGATCATACACACAAGAGTGCCCCCTGGTGGCGATTTATGTAGAGCAGTTGTGTAAAATGACCTCTGCTGCTAAACCAGTAAGTGAAAGTTGTTAATGTGAATTTGAAAGAATGATAGAACCTATTGAAAATATTTAAAAAGTTTGGAAAAAGTTCTAGTAACATCATTCACTATGTCAGCAAAAATGTTCATCTTCAAAATATTTAACTGTAGACAGGAACGTTGCACTAGAAATACAGTAAAATCAATCTCATGTATTGTAATGTAATTATACATTACATTACATCTGTATACATCTGTGATAAACACAGACATATGTTTTAAAGCATAAAGTATTAGGGCTTGCAGTTTGGCTAAGTGGAAAAGGTGCCTGCCTTGCAAACCTGGAGACTTTAAGGAAGCCCACCTAGTAGAAAGAGAGAAATGTCTTCTGAAAGTCCAGTGACCTCTCTACTTTAGTGCCATAATACATAGCATGTATTCTTTCTCTTTCATTCTCTCTCTCTCAAAGTAATAAAATATTTTAAAATGTAACATATTGAAGCAGTAAGATGTGTATACAAAGTGTATGATCACATGCAAAAAATCATTTGCCAGCAGATGTGTAACTTTTTTTTAACTATGGCTTCAAGGATGTCATTCAAGTTCAGAATTATTTTCAAAATCTTGCTTGAAACAATGGCTATCAACTTTTTAAATAATTCTGTTGCAGTACTGTAACAGCCAAAATGTTCTGAAAATAGCAGCTATCTTCATTTCTAATTGGATAGCTGTTAAAAAGAATATTGACGGGGGCTTGAGAGGTGGCTCAGGGGTTAAGCCTCTGCCTTGCAGGCAGAAGGTCCTGAGTTCTGGTCCTCGACCCCACGTATAGACGTATTAGACGCGGGGCAGAAGTGGGGGTGGTCTGCGTTTCCGGTCCTGGTAGGGTGGAGCCTGTGAATCCTGGAGCAGAGTAAACTAGGAGGAGATGGAGGCGTCCATGGTGGTTCCCGAATTCGTCCGTGGTTCTACACACACGTACATACATACCCACACATACATACACACACGTGCACACATGCATACACGCACAATTGAATAAATAATAAATAAAAAAATAAAAAAAAGAATATTGACAATCATAATAAAAATCTTTTCAGGAGATAACTTTCATCACTCAGATTTTTATACTTTATTTTGAAGTCAAGAATCTGAGATGTCTAAGTGAAAAAGTCAAGGAAAACACTGTACAGTAGCATATTAAAATATTACATAAGTTATACATATTATAAAATATACATGTTATATATTTATACATATAAATTGCCCATGTATATTTGTGTTAATGTTTTACTACATTTGTAGAATTGAAAATAGTAATGGTGTATTTCAAGTCAAAGTAAAATTGATTCATTGAAGAATTTCATGAGAAGCAGAACTATGTCAGGGAGTGGTTGAGGGATTTCTTAGTGGTGTGTTTAATGAGGAACACATGAAACTATGCCATAATTGCACCAATAAGTAAGCCTTGAGTTGTCTCTGCTCATAATTAAACTAGAAGAAAATCAACGAGCGGATGTCAAAGCATCCCACAGAAAATTTAAACAGGACCTGCCTCTGAAGCTTTAGCAAAGTGTGTGACTTACCTTTAATTAATCCTCCCTTTTTTACCTTATGGACATCTTTGTAGTAGCAAATGCCATTTTCAGATGACTTAACTCTGGGGAGTTTATTTGAATAATTATATTTTAGCAAATGGAAAAATATCATCCTACACTGTAGTTTTTAGAAAAGATAAGTATTTCTTCAGGAACAGCTATTAATTATTAACTGTGCTTTGCAAAACTTTAGGTTAAAACCAAGCACATTTGAATGAGAATACTCTAGGGGATGTGACACCAGTCCTGGCCAGGGTTTTCAACCAGATGAATGATAAAAGGAGACCCAAAGTAAAAAATATCTGTGATTTAAATGGCTCTCAACTCTCATAGAAATTCAAGAAAAACAATGATAATATTTTATTGCTTGAATGTTGTTTTTGACTCCCAAAGGTGTGATTTAAACTGATTATTCAATGTTGCATAAATTTCCATTAGCAAATATTTAAAACCTGTGTTTATTGACTTTAGCATTAAAGTATTATGTAGAGTATAAACAAAGAAAAGGCATTTGAGGAGACACACTTTTTTAAATAACCAATTTTTATGAACAAATATTGAAATCAAAGGCTTTGCCTAAGGTTCTTTTCATCTATCCTTTAGGAGAGAAAGTATAAATCATACCCTTCCTCAATCACCTAATTCCCACTAAGCTAAAATAAGTAGACTTATTGATTCATTTCAATTTGCTTGATTTTTTTTATTCTGAATGTGATGAACTAGAGTCAGTGTGATATATTACTTATTATGTATCAATGCTATATTTAATAAGCTTTAATAAAATTGGTTATGGGAAGTAGAATGAGATGGAAAAGTATAGATTTTTTGTGGAAAAAGCAGTGTATGCAAGGTCAAAATGAATGATACTTCAGATGGGTAGATTAGAATTTCAAGTCTAGCACTTACTAATGGTATGTCATGGATGATCACTTGACTGGCTTCATTTTTTTATATGTAATATGCAGTTGATAACAATATCATTAACTATTATTGAAGGAATGTATTTAAAGTCCTTGGAGAAAATTCCTGGTAACTATAATGTTAAATATATAATAGCTATTATTTGGAAATGATAATTATAACTGTAACGTACTACCTTACCAAAATAGAGAATTTCTTCCCTTCAACATTATATTCTGACAATGAAAATTACAGTGGCTAGCAGGAACATCATTATGAAGCTGAGAAAATAACACATTTTACAGTAGTAGTTTGAAAATAAAATCAGTTTATTGTTTGCAAATTGAATAGCATCTGGTATGCTACACATTAATAAAACACAGAAAGATGATTCTATCACAATATTGTCTTCTACCACCATGTGCAACTGCCATTCAGTTACTGTTTAAATAAAAACCTAGTCATATCATATGAACCAAATACAATTTGAGAGATATTGTGATGTAATTAAATCAGGGCATTCTGCATTTTGTAAATTTGCCATTGGATTGTCTTTATCCATCTCAAACCTGACTTCAGAGTCTACTACTACAGGACATAGATGAAGCATGCAAACACTCTAAATGGAAAATAATAGAGCAAAATTTCATCTCAAGTAGGGTAAGATGTAGTTTATTCAGGAGCCAGATATGAGTGACAATAACCAGGAACACAAATTCACTTTGCTCAAATTCTCTGTGTTCCACTGTGGTCACAGTTTCTCAAATTTTTGGTGGTGGTTTTAATTTTCTGAGACTTTATAAATTCAATGAATGTGAGTTTTCATCTTTTACTAGCCAATCCCATGTCTCCTCTCAACCCTCTCTTCATAAGATCTGCTTCCCAGATAGTCTTCCTCCTGCTTCCACACCTTTCCGCATGTGTGGTCCCCTGAGTATCATCTGGGATCTCTGAATTGACAATTGCTTGAGTACCCCTGGGGATATGGACAACCCATCAATGGGTTAATCACTGAGTGACTAGCACATCTCTTCTTGGGATTCCTCTTCAACAGTCTCACATGGCAGTGAAGTATTTCATAAGATGTTTCCCTCATCCATGGGGAAATGTACATAAGCCAACTATGGTGCAGGAAAAGTGAATATAGGCTTCCTGTGTGCAGGATCCCTGTGATGACCAGCAGACAGTGTGGTAAGTAACACTCCCAGGTACCCATGCTCTGACTGCCTCACCTTCTGCAAGGCTTCCTGAGCTGTGGTAAGATAGGGGGGTGATTTTTATGTCCTGTTTAGATCAGAGCCCCCTTTAGTCTTTTTCTCTGCACTTTGGCCAGTGATGGTTCTCTACATTGCACATCTTACATTGTTAGAAAATACTTCAATACTCTGCCCAGTGTGGAAAGCTTCTGTAATCTATATATACAATGAGAGGTGTTTAAAATTTATTATCAATTTCTTACAGTTAACACTAAGAAGATTGATGAAGAGCCTATGATCTCCCCCTCAAACATATATATCATTAGTTTTACTGTACCAGGCCTGTATTCCCTGCCAAAAATCAGGCCTTAGATCAATTCAGAAAGAAGTAGTTTGCCCCAGTTACTTGCAAGACACTATTGTATTATTGTTCTCTTGTCAGAGTACTTGTTACTGTTCCTTGCTTTATTTACAGCTGGATAAGACCCTTTAAGTGCTTTGCTGCCCTGGAAGCCCAAACCATATCTTCCCACATAAAGCTTCCCTATCCACTCCAGCTCATTTTTTCCCATGTCCTATGATACTTATCATAGTGTCTTCAACAGTACATCTTTACTGTAAGGTCTGTATATACTCTTTTCCACATTCTTACCTCTGTGTCCTTTTACCTCTCCTCTTTTAGAATCTTCCCACATACCTACACAATAACTTAGGCTTCTTTCTAATTTATGATGGATAAACTGGACATTCTATTTAAGCATGTAATTAAGAAGATTTAATGCTAGCATTCTGCATCTGGGATACCTCAGTATATTTTCAAATTCTATCCACTTACCATCAAATTTCCTAATTCCATGCTTCCTGACATTTGAAGTATTGCATTATGTATGTATGTTATATTTCTTTTGTACATTCATCCACTGATGGACACCTAGACCAATTCCATTAATTTGATATCATGAATAGAGTTGTAATGGTAATGATTATTCATGTGACTTTGTGGTAACATGTAAAGTCTTTTGAGACTATCCCTAGAAGTGGTATAGCTGAGTTATATGTGCATTTTCTTGATGAGTAGAGAGGCTGAACACTTTTTAAAAATACATGTTTGTAAAAAAAAAAAGATACATGTTTGTAATTTTAGTTCTAAAACACTTTTAATCACAGATGAAGAAACCATAAATAAAAGCACTTTTCAGTTACATTGGTGGAAACATCAAGTAGACAGTTTACAAAAAATTGTGAAGATCTCTGTGATAGGCCTCAGATACCATACTATAAGATGCCATTTTTAGCTTTCAGTTGATGGAAACTAGGATTCTGGGTTCACATTACTTAATAGCCACAAAATCCTAATCATATACAAAAGTGGATAATATGTAGTTATTAAGGATGCTAAAGATGACCTAAATAATTTAACCCTGGACTTGCAATTTTCCATACTGCTCCCAATCATTGAGTTTCTAAACACTCAGTCAGTCTTGCAGGTCCAGCTTCTTTTCAGGAACATAAAAGTCATAATACAAATTGTGAAGAAGATATCACTTACCCTTCTGCTGTGCTAGGAGCTTTACTATATATAGATTACTGAAAACATGTGACACTCTCCACATTTACTACAACAGGCAAAACCTTTTCTCACTGCTGTTTGCTTCATTGATCAAGGCTCCTCCCTAACAGTCAGAATTTATAAGAAGCATGATAATATATCCAATTGTATATTTAGTTCTTATGCTATTTGTTAGTCTTAATTAACCCTTTTGTATAACATAGGAATGCAAAAATATAAATCTAAACATATTGTTCTTATAGCAAATTATAGAAGCATGCTGCTTCTATAGTCATAATCTATAATTAATCTTTTGATTACGATTACTGTGATAATTTAGCAAATCACTCATGTAATTCAAACATTTATATAATTTAAATACAAAAAATTGTGAAATAAATATATTCACATATTTTATCTAAATCTCAGAAATTACAGTTTATAATTTTAAATAATTGCCAACATTACTCAAACATGCATGAGTTATCATGTTAAGCACTTCATACACATGATTTCCTTTTAATTTAATACTTCCCTGTATTCCCCTGTAAAGGAAATTAATTTTCTTTGTTTAGCACATGAAGAGGCATAGCAGAGATAACTTATTTCACACCAGTACCGTACATTTCAAAAAGTGAGATTTCAACAATTATATTTCAAATTGATTTCTCCCTTTCTTGATTTTCAGTTTGGGTAGTTATCATGTAAAAATACAGAGGATGAAGTTTAGTTGTCATAGTATAGTCTCATTTTAAGAATGTAAAATACTAACAGTTATATTCTATCACACCTGAAGAATATATCACAGCATAATTCATGTTAGTGACATAATGTAGTAAATCTAACATTATACTAAAATATTTAAATATAGGAATGTACCTTAAGGGCATTTTTTAGATGTAAATAGTCAATGTTTAAAATCCTTAATTTACAGAATGAGGTTTTCTCCACTTTTATGCAAGAAACTTGGAAATCATTTTTCCTGTGCTTTCTACAGGAATCTGAACAAACTGCAAATCAACCCCTTTTTTCAGATGCAACTGCCAACAACAACAAAAACAAACAAACAACAAACAAACAAACAAACAAACAGAAAACCTCTTATGTAGGAATACACTCTTGATAGATAACTAAAATTAATTATTCAGTACATAATAATTATGGGAGTCTCTATCTAACATTATTCACTACAAAGAACAAAATAGTTCTTGCATAGAAGCACAGAGAACGATATTACTTAGTTTTATGTGTCTTTAAAAATAAATATTTCTTCATTTACTTCTCAAACATATAAAATAATGAATAAAAATTCTTGGAAGCAATAGAAAATACTGCTAGTCAAGCTGTGTTGCCTCATTTTCTGTAATATTAATAAAACAAACCATTACTAGATTATATATGGTAAAGGTTACAGAACAACTTTCAGAAGTCATATCTTCTTTCTCTAAGTGAGCTTCTGGTAGTAGAACTCAGTTTGTAGGAATTGTGAGCAGATACCATACATGTTGAAATATCTCACCATACTCATCATTGCCATATTGATAAAGCTGAAATAGGGTTTTTTTTAAAGAATTTCTTCAATACTCATTGATTTAATGATTCTGTTCATTTTATTATCTTTAATTAAAAAAGGATACTAAGTTCACTTGCTAAAAATAGATATTGGCATTCACAATCATTGTATTTCTATCTCAGTTACTGCTATTATTCTTATTAATGTTTACACCATGGATTATACTTCACATTGGGTTCACTTGCTAGTTTAGGACAAAAGATTGGAAAATAAACAATTCATTGGATCTTGTCAAGCAGGGGTGTCCTGTAGAGCTGAAGCTGTGGAACACAGTGAAAAGTTTGGTGCTTTTTTCATGCGCTTGATGGTTTGATGATGGATCATGGTAGATCCCTTGTGCCAGATTTCCTTCCTTTCTAATGTGTTCACAGTGAAGAAGTAAAATAATGTGTTGCTCTGGTACACTTGATAACCTCACAAATCTGCTTTTACTGATGCAGTTTTTGATTAATACATAGTGCACTTGTTCCTCATGTGGTTTAATAAGTTCATAGGTGATTATGTGTTTGCATCAATAAGGTATCAGTCTGTGTTTCCACTAAGATCATAATGTTTATGTAAACAAAATGTGGGCTCATTCTCCCTCAACATTTGCACACAAAAGAGAACAAACCACTGTTATATAAAATGGAGTCACTTCAGGAAAAACAGTCTGAAAGTAATTTCCTGCATCATATACAGTACTTCAGAGTAGGCTGCAGCCTAACTTCTACAATGTCTAAAAAGAAAAGAAAATTAAATTTTGTGCATGCGTCTGTGTGTCTATGTTTTCTTTTCTTTGTATGCATGGAAAAAATGGGTGCACCTCTTTTGGGGGGAATGGGAGTACACATGTGTGTGCCTGCATTTGCTGGCAACAGGTCAACAAACCTCCATTGTCCATTCTCAAGAGCCATTTATCTTGTTTTTTGAGAAGTTCGACCACTGGCCTTGAGTTCACTTGAGTAGGGAAGGCTGGCCAGTTATCAATCTCCATTCCTCTGCCTATGTCTTCACGAGGAGTTCTAAGATTACAAGCATAGGTCACCACTACCAGGTCTATCATAGTTTTTGGTGATAGAAATGACATGATAAAGATATAGTGACTATTAAGCCAAGTGAAGAAATTGTATCATTGATAAGCATGTTGTCAACAGTGTTAAGCAGAATGATGAATTCTCGGATGAAAAACATTTATTTCCAATGTAAAATATTTCCCAAGGAGATGCCTAAACAGGTCAGGTTAAGTGGATTGATTTCTAAGAGAGAGCAGGAGAGGAAAATATGTTATGTAGAGATTTAACTGGTCATTTAAGGGCTAATAATGAAAAAAAATGAAAACCATGCATATTATTTATGGCTGCAACAAAATCAAGACTATTTGTTAAAGATCAGAGGAACATGAGAATAATGAAACGTTCATGGACATGAACATTCAAATTAAAAAAAATGTCAGTTAGAGAAGAAAGAGGAGAGGAGGCAATTTGGAAAGATGATATTGACTACACGAAATATGCTTAAATGAAATATCCACCTTCAGAAGAAGGTGGTAGCAGGGTATTGGACTAAAGAGAATGGATATTAAATTTCCTCTGCTCAAAACAAAATTATCACCAACTAATTATTGCGACATTTTGTGAAAAGTTATCAAAATTTGATACTCTTCACTCTGTAGAAGATCTAAGAGAATGCTTATAAATGTCATGACTGCTCATATATCAGTGGTGCTTGATAGTAACAACATAATGAATCCTACTCATTCATGGAAAAATTTAACTTTTTAAAAATAAGGAAAATAAACATGTACATATTGCTATTATTGTGTACTATTAGTCCATACATATACAAGCAATATTATATATATATAAAATAATATATAAAATATATAAATATATGATATTATATATAATATATTATATAATATATATAAAATGAAAACACATTAGTTGTAGTTGTAGTATTGAACACTTTTGTTTAAACATTTATGCAGGATGTGTTTGGGCATTTAAAAACTATTTATTGTTTAACAGACAATGGAGGTTGAAATGAGAAAAGAATTTTGAATGGTAAGAGCAAATGATCAATTCTTGGGCAACATTCTTAGCATTAATGTAGATGAAAAAAATTTAATGTGTACATCAAAACCTTGTGAATGAAATACTTTTATGACTACTTTATTCCTTCCAGAAGAACATTTTCTTGCTCCCGATGAAAATTAAATAAGATTGTTTATTTTGTGCTAGAAAGATATTATGGCACATTAGATGATTTTAAACTTATGCCTCCTCTCCCTAAACAATTATTACCCTACTATTAAATTTACATGCTTTTTTAGAAACAGCAGTGAGAAGAGAGATTTGTCTGATAAATGAAGATGACTAATGATGCAGAACTAACTGCCTCCCATCTTGACATTCATTTCTTCTTCCATTCATTCATAGTCTAAACTCTGACAAATCATTAGTCACTTCTTTTCTTTCATATTAGCCAGTGATATTGTTTTGCTTTTTCTTTTATTCTTTCATTACCATGGTAACCTCTCTCTCTCTCCCTTTACCTCTCCCTTTCCTTCTCCCTCTCCATCTTTCTTTCTCTCTCTCTCTCTGTCTCCCTCCCCTTGTGTGTGTGTGTGTGTGTGTGTGTGTGTGTGTGTGTGTGTGTGTCTCAAAGAGTTTTATTTTTCAGACTGGACCAGGAAAAAATGTGTGGATTCTCTAGACATACTAATATAGCCATGTCCAAATGAATTGATATATTTAAAGGTATTTTACCTTTACTTGGTAAGGATTCAAAAAATAAAATAAAAGCTGTTCTAAGAGGGGGTAACATACAATGCCCACCAGGATGGAGTGAAGGGCATTGCAGGAGCAGCAAAACTGCAAAAGAAAATCAACAAACCACAATCCAGAACTTCAGAGACTCTATATCAACCACCTAGAACTAGGCCAGCTTAGTCTCACCCCATCTTGAAGCTCAGGGAAATTTGCGGAAGAGGGGGCGGTAAGAGTGTAAGAGCATAAGGATGGGAGGAGCAATGATATGTAAGATACTCTATACTAGTTAGGGCTGAAGCAATCATAATTGGACTTTGCATGCCCTGCGCATTGTCCAACACACTGTTGACCTCACAAAGTCTAGCATCTGCTAAAGGCACCAAGAGCCTTGGAGGCAAAGAATTGGCAGCCACAGCAGTGTTCCTATACCTAAGGGGAACACGGGAAAGGGTTCGGCAAAGGCCACTGGGTCCTTGTACGTCATCGGAGAGGAGGGCCCAGAGGAAAATCAGTCATGCACAAGAAAGGACTCTCTGGGAATTGGGGTGGGAGGCACTGGGGGATGGGGAGGGAGAGGGGTGGGGAGGGAGAGCAGGGGGTACGGGGGGAGGAGGAGGGAGGAGGGAACTGGTGTACCTAATAAGTTTGTATGAGCTGAAATAAAAAAAAAAGAAAAAAAATACTCAGACATTTTATTGTACCCCATGTGTAGTTAACAATATGAACGTATATGTAAGAGAAATTTTATTATGCATTCTTTCAACAAGTTAAATTATATTCTCTTTGGTGTCTTCACTCGCTGAAGACCTTTAAAATTCAATTTGTTAATATTACAGAAACTCACTCTTCACTCACAGTCCCTTGTGATATTGTGATGGTGAAGAGTGTTCACAGAGGTCTGTGTGGGCTCCATATGTGCTTGTTGAACAAGCCACTCTCTTCCTTTGTTGGAAACTGATCTTTCACACCATCGTCTGATCTCTGGCAGCTTTGTCCTGCATGTTTCTGACATTGTGGCACATATTTTTCTCTCCCGAGAGAGAGATTTTAATATTGGAAATGAACAGTTTGTATTATTACTTTCAAGTTCTCCTCTGGAGAACTCCTCAGAGTAAAAGGAGAGGTCTTAACTCTTTTTGATGTTTCATCAGTTTTCTGTCATCCCATTTAAAATTCATTACTTAAAATTGAACTGCTTACTGCTACTCATTGTTGATCATCAAATTCCTAAAACCATTATTAATCAGTGTCTTGTTTAATTCTAAGCAGCATTTGTCAGAATCCATCAGTCTTTTAAGAAAATGTAAATTTCTTACTTTTAAGTAGCCACATTGAATTTTGATTCTAAGGAACATCCCAACCTGTTTACATTCTCATTGACATCTATTTTTAGTATTTTTTTATTTAAACTTTACCTTCCAAATAACAGCATTTTCCCTTGTTCTGTATTACATATCTAAGTAGTAGAATTCAAAGACATGTACTGGTTAAAACTCAAATATATCCTCAGGTCCCATTTTTATAGAAAGACCAGACTTGTGTCTGCAGCTCTTCTCAGCTGCAATCTCACATATACCTCATAAACACTAAAGGCTGTACTCTCTCCCTCAATTCCAACTTCCCACATCTAATTCCACTCTTAAGTCAAGGTCCCCTGTCTTATCATTACCTGTTCTGACATCTAAGCTAAACAATACTCAGCAAACGTGATTCCCAAGCTTAACATACTGTAATAAATGCCCCAAGTGCACTGGAGCTATCACACCCAACAATAGTGCCAAGCATGCTAGACTAACTTTTAAACAATGCCATTCCAATCAAATCCAAGGAATCAGAATTAGTTTCAATGGCTGTTAAAGTCAGGGAACCCTATCTGACTCAAAATTCTGAGCCAGAAACACATACAAAAAAGAGAAACCAAAGACAAGATGTCTAAGTCACAGTATAAAAATGGAAACTACGACAAATATCAGGAAAACAGGTCAAATACAAAAAAAAAATACTTATTGAAAGACTCCAACCAAAATAGCTTCATGGATAGCAGCCAGGAAAATGACAATAATTACAAAATTTTTCAGAAACATATTAACAATATGTTCAAAGAAATGCAAGAACTCTAAAGGGAATGAGAACTCTGAAAGATGATGAATAGACACATGAAAGTACATGAGCAGGAAAAAGACAAAGCTAAATGAGATTTAAAAACAATTGAGGAAACATAAACAAACATAGAATAGTTTTAAAAAATCTCAAACAAATGAAATTGAAAATAAAATCCAAATCCAAATTAACTGCAATAGAAAGCACAAACAAAGTATCACCAATAGGACTAATGAAGCAGATCACAGAATATCTGGAAGACTAGCTGCCAGAACAAAATCATTTAATTTAAAGAAGGTGAAAATTTTTAAAAATAAATGAAAGGAATATTGAAGAGCTATGGGACACTATGAAGAAACCAAACCTACACATCTTTGGAATTCCAGAACAAGAAATCCAGACTTTTTTATACATGGTAACATAAATGAAAATTTCCCCCAACTAAGGAAAAAAATCCATGTACATGTATAAAACACATCTATGTACAAGTCATACTTCACACTAATTAGCTGTTTTCAAAATAGAAACACCTTAAGGAAAATAGTCAAAACATTGCAGACACAAAACAAAGAGGATGTCTTGAGACTTGTAAGAGAATAAAACCAACTCACATTCAAAGGAAGGTCTATCAGAATAACAACTGATACTACTATTGAAACAATAAAAATTAGAAGAGCTTGGAAAGGCATATTTTAAATCATGAATAGTCACAAATGCCAAGCTACTTTGCTATATCCAGGTAAACTACCAGGAAAGACTGAAGAGCAAAGAGCCAGCAACCAGGGTCTAAAGCCCCAAGTCACTTGAGGGGCATGTGGAGCCAAAAGGGAATGAGATGGCCTGATTACCAGAGCCAACAACACAGGTCTCAGACCCCAGGCCAAGTAAGAGGCCCAGGGAACCAATGAAGGTGTGCCCGTTAGAGCCAGTGACCTGGGTCTGGGACTACTAGTCAGGTGAGAGGCACATAGAGCCAGCAGAAAGCCCACTCAATAGAACCAGCAACCAGGGCCCAATCCCTGACCAATCAGACAACAACATCTGACTAAAGAGTGTCAAAAATAAGTACCCAAAAAAACCAGACACAGACTTACAGAAAAATGTTCAAGTAACATTGCAAAACCACAGAAAATATGAAGTCTCGCAAAAAACACCAACCTCAGAACAACCTCATGCAAAGCAGTCAAGAAAGCAGCACTAAGAATAATAATATAAAAAGAGCTTGAGGAATGGCTGAAGAAACATGAAAAACTCACAGAGGAAATGAGCAATCATATTCTCTTGTATGAACAAGAAAATAATAAAAACTATCTGAGATGAAAAAGGAAATGTAAAAAAAAAAAAAAAATAACAAAGTTAGAAAAGATTGAAAAAAAATGCCAAATGGAAATTCAGCTGGAATTCAAAGCTAAACTACCTGAAATTGAAAATCCAAAAGAAAGTACCACAACTAGAAGACAGATTATCATATCTACCAGATAAGATGACATAACAGGAACATTCACTTAAAGAAGATGAAAAGTTAAAAAAAATATGAAAAGAACATTCAAGATTTATGGGATACCACAAAGAAGCCAAATCTATGCATTCATGTAATACCAGAACACAAAACTCAAGAAAAACCTCAAATCTTTCAGTACATCATAAATGAGAAGTCCCCACACCTAAGAAAAAAGCACCCCACCTAAGTACAGGATGTATATGGCACAACATCCAGATTGACTTACTAAGGAGCATAGTAAGGCAAATAATAGCAATGCCACCTCTGATTTGAGAAAAAGAGAACATTCTGACAGCTGTAAGAGAGAAAAAACCAAGTCACATTTAAAGGTATGCCTATTAGAATAATAGTTGACTTCTCAATGGAAACAGTAAAAGCCAGAAGATCTTGGAAAAACATTCTTCATGTCATAGAAGAACAAAAATGCCAACCCAGGCATTTATATCCAGTAAAACTGTCAGCCATGTTTGAAGGAAAAAGTAAAACATTTCCTCACCAAAAAATAAGCAAAAATTCTTATATACAAAACTGTCTGTGGAAGACACTGGAAAAAAAAATCAAGACATGAAATTGGTCAACAGACTCATGAGAATAAAAGGGAAAAATAATGCCAATACAATTACAAGGCAGTAGTTCTATAAACTATAAAAATGACAAGAATCAGCTTCTCAATTATAAACTTAAACATCAATGGATTCCCATTCAAGAAACACAAGCCAACAATATGGATTAAAAGCCACAACTCAACAATATGCTGCCTCCAAGAAACATACCTCAATTTGTAAGATTGGTGCAACCTCAAGGTCAAAGGATGATTGCAGATATCTCAAGCAAATGCAACAAGGAAACAAGTAGGAGTAGTAATCCTAACATCTGACGAAATAGACTTCAAACCAAAGCAAATAATAACAGATAAAGAAACATACTACATACTGGTCTAAGGAACAATATATCAAGAAGAACTCAATTCTAAATATATATGCTCAAAATAGAGGCTTAACTGCATTTTTGAACCAAACATTATATATAAGACGTAAAACAACAAACCAATCCAACAATGATAATAGTAGGGGATTTCAACACCCCACTTTCACATAAACAGATCAAGAGGTTAAAAACTGAACAGAGACATACTAGAACTAAACCAAACCAAATTAAACCAAATAAGAAGGCCCTGGCAGATATCTACGGAACATTACATCTTAACACCAAGGAATATACATTCTTTGCAGCAATCCATGGAAAACTTAATCCAAAACAGATCACATACTAGACTGAATAGTAAGCCTACATATATACAAGAAAATTGAAATCATCACCTGTACTCTATATGATCACAAAGGAATAAAGATTGACATCTATAAAAGCAAACACCAGAATATACACAAAACTCATGAAAACCTACCAACATACTATTGAACAGGTAAAAGACAGAAGAATGCTTTGTACAAAGCCAACATTACACTGATCCAAAAACCTAATAAAGGCACAACAACAAGAACAAAAGAAAACTGTAGGCCAATTTCATTGATGAACACAGACTCAAAGATATTCAATGAAATTCCAGCAACAGATAAAAAAGTATCCAAAATGTCATCCATTATGATCAAGTTGGGTTCATTCCAAAAACATAAGGTTGGCTTAATATATGCAAATCTGTAAATAAAATTAACATATAAACGAATTCAAATATGAAAATTACATGATTCTCTCAATGCTGAAAACCTTCTAACAAAAATCCAACACCTTTATGATAAAGACCCTTTAAAAAATAGAGTTGGAAGAAACATTATCAACATAATAAAGGCCATATGCAACAAGACTATGGCATGAAAACCTGGAAACATTCCCACTCAAGTCAGGAATTAAACAAGGCTGCTCATTCTCTCCTCTCCTATTCAACATCATACTTGAAGTCTTAGCTAGAGACATAATTCAAGAGAGGAAGAGAAAAAGGATACAACTTGAAAAAAAAAGAAATAAAGTTAAACCTATTCTCAAATGACATGATACTATACTTCAAGAACTCTAAAGATTCTTCCAGAAATCTCCTTGAGCTAATAAATAAGTTCAGTAGAGTGGCAGGATACAAAATTAGTGTTGAAAATCACTGGCTTTTTTATACAAAATGGATAAACAAAGTGAGAAAGACATGTGAGAAACAATTCCATTTACCATTGCCCTGCCCTAAAAAATTTAAAAGAGCATATAAAAGAGATATACAACTTAAACTATAAAACCCTAAAAAGTAAGAGATTACAGAAAATACCTTAAGATGAAAATACTTCCTATGAACCTGGATAGGCAGAATTAACATAGTCAAAATGACCATTCTACCTAAAGCAATATACTGAATTCCAACCGAGTTCTTCACAGAAATTGGTAAAACCATTTAAAACTTCATATGGAAGCATAAAATATCCAGGATAGTATAAATGATCCTGATTAGTAAAACTCAATAGACCAGAATTTAAACTATACTATAAACCATGGTATTAAGAATATCATGGTACTTGCTCCAAAAAAAGAGATACAGACCAATCCATTAGAAGTGAAGACCCAAATATAAGTGCACTCAGCTACAGTCAATTGATCTTTGACATAGGTGCCGCCCCAAATTGTAAAAAGGATAGCATCTTCAACATATGGTACTGACAGAATTAGATATATGCATGTAGAAGAAAGAAACTGGACCCTTATTTGTCTTCCTGAACAAAAAAATCAAATCCAAATTGATCAAAGACCTCAGTGTTAGACCAGAAGCTATAAAACTCATAGAAGAAAAAAATAAGGAATACCCTCAAATTGATTAGCCTTGGTCAGCATTTTCTTAATAGAATTCCATGGATGTAGAATAAGTCCAAGAATAATGAAGTGGGACTAAATGAAATTAAAAAGCCTTTGCTCAGCAAAAGAGACTGTAACCCATCAAAAAGGTAGCCTACAGAATGACAACATATCCACTAACCGTAAATCCAATAGATATCAAACATGCAAAGTACATAAAGAACTCAATGAATTAAATACCAAGGAAGTAAACAAGCCTATTAAAATGGACAGAAGGACAGAAAAAAAACTTCTCAGAAGATTAAATCCAAATATCTAACCAACTCCTTTAAAAATGTTCTGTCCCCCTAGTCATTAGGGAAATGCAGATTAAAACAATCTCACTCCAGTAAGAATGACCAAGATCCAAAATACAAACAACAACAAATTCTGGCATGGATGTGGGGAGGAGAGGACCCTCATACAATACTGGTGAGAATATAAAACCCTTTTGGAGGTCAATTTGAAGGTTTCTAAATGGGTTAAAAATTGAAATTCCATACGACCAAACTATACCACTCCTTGATAGATTCCCAAAGAACATGGCATCTTGCAACAGAGTCACATGTACGACCATGTCCATAGCAGCTATTTGAACAATAGCAAAAAATGGAACAAATCTAGATGTCCAACAGTTGACAAATGGTTAATGAACAGAAAGATGAGCTAATGAAATTTGCTAGTAAATTGATAGAATTAGAAGAAATCATTGAGTGAATTAACCTAGACACAGAAACACAGACATCATATGCTCTCCCTTCAAGCCTGTCCTAACATTAGATATTCAGCTTGATGTAATCAAACAGAAACTCTTATAAAAGCCCAAAGAAGGCAGAAAGAACAAAACAAACACTGTCCAACCAAAGTAAAGAGTACTAGTGACCCAAAAATTGCTCAGTTAGAATCAGACCAACCAAACATCTCCCCATCTTAAGGTTCAGTAAATCCTGGGGAAAAGGGGCAGTAAGATTCTAAGAGCCTAAAAGTGGAAGTCCATGGCCATCCAAATCATTCCACTAAAGATAGGGCTGCTGAATCCAGAAACTTACCACAATGAGACTTATTCTCACCAGACTGGCACTATGACTGACATATCAACATTCTCCAATAGACTAGCAATGAACTCAGGAGAAATCATTACATGCTAGGTCTTAACAGATAAAGGACAATACCCTTATCAGTAGTCTATCCAAGGCAGGGTCACTTAATTTGCCACAGAGACCTGAGTACATATGAGTACAAACAACAAAGTGAACCCTATGTTTCACACAAGCAGAGATATGAGGTGGGTGGGAGAGGGATGAATTGGTGAAAGGAGGGGAGAGTGGAAAAGGAAGGTAGATGGAGTCAGGGAGTCAGGAACAATGACCAATTACATTTGTAATTAAGAAGACTAAATATTAATTAAAATGATATATTTAAGGAAAGCCTTAGAGAAACTAGAACAAACCACTCCAAAAGTAGTATTCATGCAGAGATTGGTAAACTCAGAATAAAATATCTGAAATTCAGGCAAAGGACACAACACAAAGAATCAATCAAGCTGAGAGTTGGTTCTTTGAGAAATTAGCAAAATCCAAGAGAGAATATCCAAACTAATAAAATTTGTGGTAATAAATGAAACTGGAACTGATACCATGGAAATTCAGAGACCCATAAGTTCATATTTCAAAAAATTTGTACTCCATAAAAATTGACAATCAGAAAGAAATGGGTGAATTTCTAAACACTTTCTAAGCACACATACCACACCAAAGCTGAATCATGATGAATTCAATTACTTAAATAATCCAGTAACATGTGATGATGTTATAACAGTAATTCGAAATCTCTCAAACCAAAGAAGTCCAGAACCAGATGGATTCAACTCAGAATTCCACGAGACAGTTAAAGAACAACTAATTCCACTACTCCTTAAATTATTCCACAAAATAGAAAAGGAAGGAGTGATCTCTGTTAAACCAATATTACGTTGAGCCCAAAATCAAATAGAGACACACTCATTACAAAAAGAAAACTATAGAAAGAATCTTTGTTCACCACATTTCTGATAGACACTTTCTAATTCCGCAGGTTGCCTTTTTGCACAATTGGTAATATCTTTTGCAGAATGGCAGCTTTTTAACTTCATGAAATCCTACTTGTTGAAGTTGGGATATCCTGTGCATTTGGGGTCCTATTGAGAAAATACTGGCCTAGGCAAATTTTTCAATTTTATTTCGACTTTATTCTTCTAGCAGTTTGATAGTCTCTGTTCTAAAATTAACCTTTTTGATCCATTTGGAGTTAATTTTCGTCCAAGGTTACAAATAGAGGTCTATTTTCAATCTTTTGCATGTAGATATCCAGTTTTGTCAGCCCTGAAAAGAGTGGAGGCAGGGGTAGGACATGGTAAGGAGTGGCATTAGCCAATTACTTTCTAGCTAGCTTCTAACCCCTGCCCTCCTTCAATGCCAGGGGACACATACTTGGTAATGCATACCTGTCCAAATAGCAGTGGATGAGGAGGAAGACTATTGCTGTATACCCTGCTGGGCCAGCCGTGTTGGGGGGGAGAGGGCCTCGAGGCGAATGGGCCAGCCGGCGACAGGGTCACCACCAGACCCTGAGAATCAGGTGAGAAACAGCAGTGGACGACATACTGCTGATTCAAAGTCATAAGGGCGTTTTGGGCTTATATTAAGGTCGTGATCCAATCAGGTGTTGCCATCACTCCTCCGGGGGACAGCCACCAGTCATTTAACTGTTTACAAGGTTTACTAGGTGTCCTTTGCAGGGGCAGGTTAGACGGCTGCTTCCCATTGGTTGTTCATCCCTCCGCCAGCACAGCCTTCTGTTGGGACTATGTCTGTACGTGCACAGGCTTGTCCGTAGCTGGAAGCCGGGCTAGGGCCTCCCTGAATTGGTAGTGCTACAGAAGACTAGACACTAAACAGGTTACCTTAGTATTAACTGTAAATGCCTGATAGTAAACTATCATCTAAACCCCTTTCATTATATCCTTAGGGAAGAAAAGATTACAACAGGCAGTGGGAATCATAGGAAGGTGAAGGCGAATGTCCTCATCTGTGGGTTTATACATTGAATGACCACTTATACTGCTACAGCAGACTGGTGCCCTACTAGAACAGACTACCCCAAGGGAGCTCTGTGATCTATACAAGCAGAGTGGCAGGAGGACAGGAGGGTCAGGAGTGATTTGGTCAATGGAGGGGAGGATGAGAGAGGAGGATAATGAAAATCACTCATTTAATTTGTATAAAAGAAAAGCTGTAAATAAAAAAAATAGCATGCAGTTAAAATATAAGGCTATTAAAATATATTGACCACATTTTCTCATTTAGAGTTAGAAATTTGAATATTTATCTCAAAGAAATACAGAATAAAATAACAGTTTGTGGATCCTAAGACAATTTTTGGATTTGATGTGGGTGCTGGAGAGAAAATAGCTAATGGTTATTGCATACATAGATAAGGAGACTAGTTCTGATACTCTGTGAAAGAACAAGCTAAATAATGTTGATGAAAATTAATCTAGTATATCGGGGCTGGAGAAGTGGCTCAGGGGTTAAGCCTCTGCCTTGCAGGCAGAAGGCTCTGAGTTCGGATCCTAGACTCCACGTATAGACACCGGGCGAAAGCGGGAGCGGCCTGCGTTTCCGGTCCTGGTCTGGTGGAGCTTGTGAATCCCGGGGCAGAGTAAACAAGGAGGAGGTGGAGGCGTCCGTGGTGGTTCCCGAATTGGCCCGTAGTTCTACACACACATACGTACATACACACACACGCACACACGCACAAATGAATAAATAATAAAAAATTAAAATTAAAATTAAAAAATTAAAAAAAGAAAGAAAATTAATCTAGTATTTCCATTATAAGCATATAAGCAGATGAGAAATGTAGAAGGGATCAGATATCCAGTTTACTCTGATGTTAGCCTTTCATATAACCTTTATTTATTGAAATTTCACAGTGTTCCCAGCAAATGTATACAACCTACCCTACAATAAATAAATCTATAAATATCATAAAGAGATCCAAAGAAACTCATTCTCTTTTAAGCATAAAATATCACTGTCTAGGATCCATGATGCAGGCCCTCACTAAGCTCTCAATCCATCTTGCTAATACATTTCATGAACTTAACCATTAAGACAAAAATTATTATTTTGCTTTTCATTTTTAGGCCTATATTTTTCTGTATTAAATCAAAGAGATAGTAATATAATTTGGAATATTAGCACTGAGAATAAACTCTCATTTTTATGGAAAATCTCTGTACCTCTTCTCATGTACAGATACAAATACCAGGACCCCCTTTTCTCTGCCTTTTGCACTGGAAAGTACCATTCTTTCTGCTACTGTAGATTTGACAATGTTTAATACCTGACATAAGTAGAATTGAGCATTTGTTTTCCTGAAAATGCCTTAGTTACATACAGGACTATTCTCATAATTCATCCCTGTTTTATATGGGATCATTTCCTTGAAATTTTGAATGAATAAATATCCCTTTCTCTTTGGATATTTAGTTTTGTTTCCACTCACTTTTTTCATGGATGTTTGTTTACTCATCTTGACTACTATGGATAGTGCTGCAATTATACCTGAAATCTGGGTTGTGCTTACAGGATTCTATATTTGTTTGTATGTATGTTTCTTGTGAGAAGTGAGTCAGAAGAACAGTGAGAAATTGAAGAGGAAGGAGTTTACAAAATGAATATAGTATTTAGGCTGAAAGCCTTGTTTGAGTGATAGCTAATTGTAGTTGCAAGAGGACATTGCATCTTTACGTTCATTGTAGAAATTCATTGGGAAAATTATTAGAAATAAGATTGCCAAATCATGTGCTAATATTTTGAGAAAACCTACACCTTGTTTCATTATAGTGAGTGTGTTCTAGTCTATCTTCTACCAACTTAATTAAGAGTGACAGTGTAGCCAAATCTCATCAAATTTTATTATTTCTTTATATATTTTGACTTTATAATGGTCACCATAACAGATATGAAATGATCTCATGGTAGTTGCTATTTTCATTTAGCTGATTAGTTAGTGATATCAAACATCAGGTTGTATACCTATTGTCAATTTACTTATCCTTTGGGACAAATTCTATATAAGTCTTTTGTTTATTTGGTATATGAATATTTTCTGAGGTTTTTGTTGCTGTTGTTTTATAGATGTGTCTTAGATATTTTAACTATCAACCCCTTTCGAGATATATTGTTTAGAACTGTTCCCCTTCACATATGTTGCAATTGACTCTGTTGATTTTCTTTTTCAGATAGTTTTGTAAAAAATGTCCCTTATATATTTTTGCCTTTGTTGTCTGATAAAGCAATATGATGTTGACATGAAAGCACATATGTAAAACAATGCAATAAAATAGGAAGCCTAAGAGGAAATGCACATACAGCCAAATCAACTGAAAGATTCATGACTTAAACATAACCTCTGAAATTATATAAATTTTTGGAAGAACACAGGAGAGACTTTCTTAGCATTTGTCTTGGTGACAATACCTTAGAAATTTTTTTTTCTGCTATTTCAGACACTCCTTGTTACTTCCTATCTTACTTCTACAAGACATGTTTACAGTTTGGTCATTTTATATTACTTCTTCCTAGAAAAAACAAATTGTTTTCTGGTTTTAACCATCATCTCATGAAACCACATTCTTAGACAGAAAGAGTAAACTTTTGGGCAAACTACCCCAAACTACCCCCAAAAGTGCTTTCAGGCCTATAAATAACCTATAATAAATCTTCTTAACCCTTTTTCCTTACCATAGTGAAATTTAACAAACAGACTGGAATAGTAACTGTATGTAGGAAATAGAACATTTCTGCTTTGTTTGGATATTTGTCTAGAACTTTCATTTATGTTCTGTTTACCTGTCATGTGTTTCAGCAGACTTATCCCATGGTTATCTCCACTCACCTATTAAGTTATCACCTGTTTTATGGATCTCAGCCAGTTTCCTCATAAAATGATCCACTCCTTTTGGAATAACAAATGGCACATGTTTCATAAGTGGATTTGCCAAGTCATTTGCTAGGTTTGTGGCTATATTTTATCTTTGAGATTCAATGCCTTTAGTAGTAAAAGATGATGTAGATTGATATGGGTAGTTAAGTGATAATTTCAAGGTGACAATAAAATGAAAAAGTGATGCAAAGCAAACCAAGTTTGATCTACATTAACTAAAAAACATTTGTACACTATTAAATCTTCATCAAGATAGTTTAGACTTAAAGGGAAATACAGAACATACAATGGGAATATGACAGGTAAAAATGGACCTGACACTGTATCTTTTTTTCTCACAAGATTTTTTTTTTATTTTTCTCCCACATTTTATTTTTTTCCTAATCATGCAAGCTCAATAGGCACCCTGTCTTCTCCCTCCCTCCTCCCCTTCCCAGTGATCTCCCATTGTTCTCTCCCTCACTTCTTGCTTCCTTTTATCTCCCTTTCTCCCTGCCCCACTCCTGGTTCCTCCCTCTTCCCCCTCCCATCTCCTGGAGAATCCTTTTGTGTGAATACCAAATCGCCCTCTGAGTCCTCCATCCTAGTGAGGGTTCAGTACTCAGTGGCATAGCCAGGAGCCCATTCTTGGGCTTCCTGTTAGTTCGAGAACTCTATTATGACTGTTTAATCCCTTGTCTCTAAGGATCCTACTGCCTGGAGCTTCTCCCCTGTGATCAGTGCTAGAATATGGGGGGACGTTGACTTGTCAGCCGTTGTGCAGGTCAGGCAAAGTCCAATTCTGGCTGCTGCAACCCTAACTTGTGTGGTGTACCTTGTATATCATCATTGGTCCTCCCCATCTTTAGGCTCTTACAATCTTGCCTCCCCCTTCACAAGGTTCCCTGAGCTTTAGATGCGGAGAGATTTGGCTGGTCTGGTTCCAAATGACTTTGATGTTCTGAATTATGGTTCATTGTTTTCAGTTTTGCACTGCCCTTGGTTGTATTCCAGTTAGTATCGAAGGTAGCCTCCTAACTAAAGAAAAAAGACTGTTTAGATGAAGATCTTCATATAAGAGGAAACTCAAAGGTTGATGGAAGAATAGGAGTAGGATTAGCAGGAGGGGATCAGTGTCCCATTTGCAGGATGGTTACATTCTATATCATCCTGATTGGTGAGATAAAATCTGTGACCAGGAAGGAAAGTGAGAGTGAACTGCTACACCAGATGTCTCACTACTTACATGGCCTATTTTCTCTACTGAAGCAAGATGCCCTATCTCTTTTCTTTTGAGGTCTTACTTCCCCTTAGCTCCTATTTATAATCCTTTGTAATTACAGTGCGTATTACAGAGATTTACCTTTGAATATGTCATTAAGTGGGTTTAGAACTAGGATCTACTTATTAGGAAGTACATAAGGCATCTAACTTTCTGTGTCTGGGATACTTCACTCAATATAATTTTTCTAATTCCATCCACTTCTTGGCAAATTTCATTAATTCATCTTTTTTGATGGCTGAGTAGTATTCCATTATATAAATATACCACATTTTCATTATCCACTCACCAACTGTTGGGCATTTGGGTTGATTCCATGACTTTGCCATTGTAAATAGTGCTGCAATGAACATAGTGTGCTCTTGTCACTCTAGCGAATTTCTGCATTATGGGGTATTATTCCTTGTAGTGGCAAATCATGGTCATATGGCATTTCAATCTTTAACTTTCTTAGAAATTGCCAGAGTGGTTGTATAAACCTGCCTTCCCACCAACAACGAATGAAAGTTCCCTTTTCTCCACATCCTCTCCAACATTTGGTGTTGTTTGTATTGTATATTTTTGCCATCCTGGCTCAGGGGAGTTTTGATTTGAATTTCCCTGATGGCTAAGGATGTGGTGCATTTATTAAGATATAGAATAGACGTTTCTATTTCATCCCTGGCAATTTTTCTTTTGAGTTCTGAGACCCAGTTTTTGACTGGGCCATTTATTTCCTTGGTGTTCAGTTTTTTTTTAATCCTTTGTTGGCACTGTATCTTAAAGGAGGAAAATTTTTTTAAAGTTTTCTTCACTATATATCTTAGTGGCATGCTATGAATACATTCCGTATTTACCCTGAGAAAAGATTTTTTAAATTCGAGCATTTGTGTAAAGATTCTTTAGTAGCGTCCCACATATAGAACTTGTTAGTACTTAAAAAATACTGTACAGTTGATTATCTCAGCATTAGCAAGAGGTCTGAATGAGATTCGGTTTGTCTTTTTCCTCATTACACTCTGTGGTGCCAATTTCCTACAATATATAATTATATGAGAGTTCAGTAGGCTAATTCTGCATTACCAATGTAGAAGACCATTTGCAAAATGAAAGATTATAAAAATGCTTTTTAAAAAATAATTGTTTTAAACTTGCTAATCAATTATTCATGCATATCATAATATGAATATATCAATTATTCATATATGTAATAATTCACATATATATGTAAATATATATATATATACTCCTCGAGGAAAAACATACAGTATTATTCCACTACATATGCTGTTCTTTTCACTACTTTGTTTCTTTGATGATTAAAAGATTATAATAATTTTATGAGCATGCATGCAATATCAAGATAAAATCAGCACTTTCACACTTCATGTAGCAAATGATAAATATTATTACTCTGAAAGATTAGAATTTCTTCAAAATTCATATATATTTTTATGGTATTATGCTTACAGTGATAAATATAATTTATCCCACGGTATGATGATGATTCTTAATACAGAAGTGAAAAGATCTACCAAGTGAAAGACTGAAAGAAGTACTGAGAAAGATGATTTGCAAAGAGCAAAAATATGGATAAGCTACAAGCTTGTGCTGATGAAATAGCTGGCCAATATTCATCAATGGTTGCAATGTAATAGAGAAAAAAATCAAATTTGAGCAACAATGTAGTTTTCATATAAATGACAACAGAGCGAATAATATTTTGGAAAAATAAAAAACTGAACAGTAATATTCCATGAAAGGTCAAAGAAACTCAAGGTTTTATTCCAAATTCCTTACTATCGTGATCATTTCTTTATATTTTTATTTGTATTAGTATTTCATATTTTCATTCATACAATAAGGGTTAAATAACTTTGATAGATATTTCAGATATAACCTTAAAATTCAAATACAGTGAATAGCATCATATATATTCATTGGAAAAATACACGGCATATACTTTAAAATTTTAAAAAGTTGCAAGGAATTATTCTTGTATATAAAAGAACAATGCATGTATATATAGCATATATAAATATGTAGCATATATAAATGAATATGTACATACGTAGGTTCTTAAAAAGGTATTCTGCACAGATTTACTCATGAATTTAGCAGGCCGAATCTGAAAGTGTGCCTATGCTTTGAAAATTTTCACTAACCGCTTTATTTTTCTGTAATATTTTAGTGTCTTCAGTATTTTTTTTTAAATTCCATGATCCTTGATGGTAGAGGGTGGATTTGTGGATGTGATCCACATTCACATGTTTTTACATGTAGGCAGATGATAGTGTATAATGTGCATGAGTGTTTGTGTGTGTGTGTAGAACAGGGGACTGTGTATGCATGCCCAAGGGTGACTTCGGGAATTATCTTGGATTGCTGTAATATCTTACTGCTTTACTCTGAGACTTCCCAGACTCTTCCTTTCAGTACTGGAAGCACAATTTCCATTCCAGAAAACACCATTTCTGCCGTGTTTTTGCATGGAATCAGAGATCTGAACTCAGGTCCTTCTGCTTGAGAGGCAAAGGGTTAAGCCCTGAGATATGACAAAAATTATCTTCTTAAATTAGACAGCACACAAAAATTATCTTCTTAAATTAGACAGGTGTCAAAAGATTTGAAATGCTTCCCCCATACACACACACACACACACACACACACACACACACACACACACTGGACTCATATAGGCATCTTATATTAAGCTAGCAGTGGAAGTTCTGGAAATTTTGCACATGAGGTCTCTCTGAAGTATGGATGTAGGGTGCAGGAATGAATCTCTAGAACATGGTCCCCTTGGCATAATTTATTCCTGGTATGTCCTGGGTTGTTCTCTCTTCTTACATTCCCCTTAGCGCCTCTTCCATGGTGTTTCCTGACCTGGGCTGGGGAGGTGACTTGGATGCCTTGTTTAGGGCCCAATAGTCCACAATCACTGATCAGCTCCACTTTTTTCACACTAGATTGTATCAGAGTTCTTCTATTGGAAAAGAAAATTATGTCAAATGCTGAGAGATATTCTAATCCAGTGGGTATAATGGCAAGTGTTTGAGAGTTAGTTTAATATCAAATCCTTCTACCTAAGCTAGCAAAATGCTCCCAAATAAGAACACAGAAGGTTTCTTTCAGAAGTAACAAAAATATGGTATCCTTCCTCCCTCCACAAATTCTTGGTCTGGTTTGCAGTACCAAGAATGTGTTTTCCTGTTAAAGAGCAGACCTTAAATTCCATCATGGAAAGTTGGCACCTTAAGTATTAGTTGATTATTTAATCTTTTATTTTAATGAAAGGCATCAGATCATCATAAAAGTTATGATATACTAGTCCTAATCCCAAAACATTTCATCTGCAGCAGTGACATACAATCTATAAACCAAGGTCAGATCATGTTCCCACGCTTATGTGTTCATTACTGATCAGGACTCTTTTTCAATGAGCTATCAATCAAACTATCATCAGGATGTAATCATGTTCTAAGAATAAGAGATGAGTTTTGACAATGATTTACATTAATAAATAATCTACTCCAGACGCTAAGTGCTTCAATTTAACATAGAGCTCTTCATGGATAGAATGCAAGTTACAGGAACAACTTCTTCGGCTTGCTGTTTGAAAAAGGTCATGAAAGGTTACTTCTGCTTTTTTAATACATTTCTGAAATTTATAAAAGAGATATACATATTAAGATCATGAGAATTATTCCTTCAGAAACAGGGTCAACTGTTGTGATGTCTACTTTTTATCATATTCACTCGTTTTATTATGATTTTTCACACATCTTTTCTTGGTGGTGACAGTAATAATTTTAATTTGAATCAGGATATTGTTGAGAATTATGGGGTTCTGCCTATAACTGAAGTGACACAATAGTTATACCAAAGCTCTAGAGCAAAATAAGGCTGACAGTAACCTATAAATACATTTCTCTCTTTAACAATTGTCCCCATGCTTCATATTTCAAGAAAATCACGTATTGTTATCATACTTCTATCAAACATCAGTAGGAAGTAGATTATTACCACTATGAGAATGCTTGATCTTTTAATATAATAGTAAAGCTTAAATTAAGAAGATGAGGCTATAGTTTAGATCATCATCAGACCAGGAGTGGACTCTGAGATGCTGCTCATTATAATGCTGAGTATTTCATCTATCAGGAAATTTGGTATTTTGTCAAAGCCTCAAAAGTTTCGAGAGATAATATGCTATTTTTCCCATTGTTTTACTTTATCTCCTCTTACCCACTCCTTCCCTTTAAGCAAACTTTGCTGCCTGCTGAAGTCAACTGATAGCTCATCTAGTTATTTCTGCCTTACTTTAAATCTTATCTTTCTCCCAGAGTTTAGTTTCAATGAAAATTTTCTCAACTTTTTCAAAATTTGCATATAAGAGGTAAATGCTAACACTATTACAATACTTTCCATATTTTAAAGGAAAAATAACAGCTAAAAGGCAAGGTAGCTGAAATTCACAAAGTTAGCTCAGCTATATCTCCAGCCTATTTAATGAAAAAGTTCTAAGTTTTGTCAGGGGATTAGTTTCAGGCTAATGATGCTTTCTCTCCATTTCCTAGGAGATGGTTCATTCAATAAAGTGCTTACTACAAGAGCCTTAGGATCTTGAGTTCATATTGTCAGGCTAATGTGGGAGCTAACCTACATAATCCAAGCACTGACAAGGTAGCAACGGGGAATCCTGTGGCAAGCTGGTTAGGTAGTCTAGCTGAATGCAAAGGTTCTTGGTTCAAACAAGAGACCCTTCATCATAATTTAAGGTGTAGAACTACCATTGAAGACACCCAAAGTCAGTCTTTGCCTTCACATGCACAAACATACACATACAAATATATTCTCCCATATGAGTATTCACATGCACCCATGTGAATATGCACACATGACTGCCACACATGGGAGCATAGATGGATATGTAAAAAGTACTCATTCATTCAATGGAGCTTAATATAGTTTAGATCTGTGCTGAAGATGCAAAGTATAAGAAAACTGTTTCTGTCTCAAGGCACAAGAAGAACGACAAAGCACAGGGTAAGGAAAGAGCCTAATATAAAGGCACTTGAACCCAAAACTTGAGTGTGCAGAGCTGCATATGACTAGAATCTCAATACGTGTGGAGTGATGACAGCTGTCCAAAGCAGAATGCTCAGGGAGTGAGAGGTACACAGATAAGAGTGAAGAGTTGTGGGTGTGTTTGAGCAAGAACTAACTAAGATATTTTGGAAGAACACTCATACTCAGGTCTCATGCAACAAAGCTAATTACATTGGTAGTATAAACACTTTAATTAGAATACCAGAGAACATATTTAAAGCCTAATTGAAGACCCTCTGAGACAAGAAAGGAGTATTGAATACATCCAACAACAGAAAAGATCATTCATATATCTGTACATAGAGTTAGATGCCCCAAAATAACTTGAGTGGTGGGCCTTTGAGCTTCAGTGGTTCTAATAAGCATAATTTTCAAAGACTAGAACTTGAATGCAAGACTTTTTTCATAAAATTAGGAACTGACCTTTGGCTACGTTACCTGGTTATCAAGATGCAAAATTTAAAAAATTGGATTTGATGATATCCGCAAACAAATAAAAATTCAGGTTAATTTTTGCATATCTTAGGCCACAAATGATTCCTGTGCAAATATTGTTGATGCATCAATAAAAACAATAAAAGACATGGATTTTCCATAATTCATGATTAGTACGGGCTTCAACAGCAATATAGCTGTGACTAAACTCTATATTGTCCTAAAAATGTCACTACAAATGACCCAATCTTTTCATTCAAGGGGTGCTAAATTCAAATTGTCAATACCTTTTTAGCAGTATCTCAGTTAAAGCAAATGTTGATTTACATGTTTCTTTTCACTTGCATAGAAGAGCATGTCAGCAAGAAGAGCAGGTATATTTATCTGTGTATTGTCTATAGAGTATAATATTGCAACAAAACATTAAAATATTAAACAAATCAAACTAAAACAAATGGACAACAGAGATGCGACAGCTAAATTATTTCAGTTATAGCTTGTTGAATCTCTCTTAAAAATTCTATTTTGTCATTGCTAAGAATGTGACTGTCTATTATAATTTCTTTGCTTGGGTATTTTTCTGTATTCACTGAAAGTAAGCAAAGACATTTAATCTCAGATTCCTTCTCCATTCATGTTCATGTTTTGATAGTTTATCCCAAAGTCTTTAATAACCATCATATGACTTCAACTCCTACCTAACCATGTGGAGAACAAGCTAGAAGAAAAATTGACATAATCACCTAGAAATTATTTATATTCTCAATCCCTCACTCAAGAATTTCTTCATATCTTGATCTTTATACCTACAGAATCATCAGTCAACTATTGTTTTAAAAATGATTTATGCTCCCTTGCTGCCACCACCAAAAGCATTTTCAAAAGAAGAAAAAAATAAAGTTAGGACCATTAAATAAACTTTTCTTCCATTTCTTTTAACTGTACAAACTTTATTCTATGCTGTCTTGGTTGAAAGAATATAAATATTACAGTTAGCTCAGAATGATAGTTTTATATTATTAACTCTTTTACTTTGTTTTAAATAATCATTTCAATTAATGTGGTAGTTTCATGAATATCAAATCACTTGGCAAATTTTCCTACATGGGATTAATCAATGACAATTTGTCTGCATATTTTGCATCTGAACTTCCTCTACATGGTAAGCCTGGTTAGATGAAAATTTGTTATTCATTCCTTCCTCCCCATATAGTATCTCACAGAAGACTAATACAAAATAGATGCTCAGTCAGTAAATCTCTGTGGAATGAATAATTGCAGATGCACATGCTTTAAAATAGCTATGTCCTCTGGGACAAATAGCAATCAGTATGTTACTTAAATTCTGGGGGGATAATATTTTTCATGGTTTAAAAAAATTTGAAAGCATTCAAATCATGATTTTAGATTGTTCTTTAAGTGTTGGACAGTTATAGAGTATCCAAAATTATTTTTCCAATTAATATTGCATTTAATAAAATAAAATCTATGCATACATTACCACAAGCATTATTTAATTTAAAAATAATAATTTTGAATATTTTGCTGAAAATTTACATCTGCTGGTTACTCTGAATTATTGAAATATTTCACAAATATCTTTACAAAATTCTAATGTAACTATACTGGTTACTCTTCTGTGTTGCTCTGAGAGAACACCCAAAGTCAAACAACTTAAAGGAGATTAATTTAGCTTATGGTTCCAGAGAGTAGATTCAGTCTTTCATGGTGGAAGTAGTGTGGCTGGCAGCAAAAGCTGGAGGAGACTTTGGTCACATCCATGTAAGGAGTCTGAGAGCTGATAGACTGTGAGCAGCAAGAGCAAACCTCTCCTGAAGTAGGGTGGGCTTAATCTATCTTAAGGCCCACCCCCTGTGACTTCCTTCCTCCAGCAAGGTTCCAGCATCCTAAAGGTGTCATGATTTTTCCAACACATGAACCTGTGGGGGACACATTTCAAATCGTAAACAGACAAAAACATTAAGACTTTGAAGTTTTCTGGTTTATTATTAGTTAAGAATTTTAATTCCTATTCCATCAACCTCCCTCTCCTCCACGTTTGTCTTTTACTTTCTGCTGTTAAAAGATGCATTCTCCTTATATGTACTCCTTCCCTCTCTTTTGCCTTCCTGAAGTCTTCTCATTACTTCAGTTATAAATCTTATTTTTCACAACTAATTGTAAAGTTAATTCCTATGAATCCTTCCTTCTCATCAAATGACTCTGTTCCTTTGTCTATAGTTTGTTCCTAAGATCTACTCTACTTTTTTATTCAACTGTTTTTCTTCTCATTACAAGGCATTTGTAGCTCTTTCTTGGGGTTTATTAACTTGACAATTTTCTATCTAACTTCACCAGACAGACACAAATGTTAACTCCTGGAGGAGTAATAGTAATGAAAAACCCAGACCACATACATTTTCTCATGTCCTGCGCACTCCAGAGAAAATAATTGTCTCAATACACCTCTCTAAGGTATTATTATCTGAATTACATATGTGCAAATCTCAATAAAAACACTAAAAGTTTCCTTAAAGTCAAAGAGCAGTGTTAGCTTGAAACTGAAATTAGAATTTAATTATTATTGTTTAGAGTCAATACTGTTCATTGGTATTTTACTTTTTTTATTGCAGCTCTTTTGTCTTCCCTCAGTAAAACTAACATAATCTCATCTTAAAATACAATGGTTATACTAGTAGTAAATACATTGATCCTAATAGAATTTTTATTACTTCGTAATCAAGTTAGAATTTAATAATCCTCACCTTTTGTCTCTACTAGTTATTATTTCAGTTGCTCAGATCGATGTTAGAAAATTAAGTTTTATACTTACTTTCAATCATATTGAGGCTATTCTTAATTTTAAGTACATACTCTACATATATAAACACTATTCTGTATTTATCAGTTTTCTCAGTAGAACATAGAATATAATTGTCCAATGAAGAATTTATTTCACATTCATCTTGAAAATATTTGCAAAGCATTTTGTGGAAAACTGATGAATTCAAATTCTGTTCTATTAAGACAGAACAGAAATACAAACATTTACCTATTGATATAAAACATTCATTCATTTAATAATATGGCCAATTTGAGTGAAAATTCTATCTAGATTTTGCTTTTCTTTGCTGTTAAATGTGGAAGCTGGGGTATTTATTGTTTGTTTCATTGAAGGAACTATTATCTTAGTAGGATACAATATTGTTTACTATGGTCCCTTTTAAATTGTTTAGAAAAAATAGGCTAAAGGGGAACACAAAAAAGAGCTCTATGCAATGCCACTGAGTCCTTACATCTCATCAGAGAAGAGGACCCAGAGGAAAGTTTGACATGCACACTAAAGGATGTTCCAGGAAAGGGGGTGGAGAGAGCACTGGGAGAAAGGGAGGAAGGAGGGAAAGGAAAGGGAAAAGGGGGAGGGAGCAAGGAGATGTAAGAAGGGGTGAAGGGAGAGGTGGAGGGAGGGAGGGGAATTGAGGTACTTATCAACTTTGTATGAGTTGAAGAAATAAATTTTAAAAAAGTAGATAGAAGAATAGAAGAGTTAGGACACAGCAGTGGGCAGAGGGGTCAGTGTCCCATTCTACCCTAAAAGAACCTTATCTCATCTGAAGATACATTTTAAAGGAAATATTGGAATTGGAAATATTGGGTTATGGATCCAGATTTATAGGTTAAGACCATGAGTATACATCCAGAATCTCAGCTATTTGCAATTTTCTGTTTTTTAGGCTCTGAAAAATTGACTCACACTGTCACTTCTAGCTTTAAAGTTTTGTCTATAGTATTTTGCTCTAAAGTCCTCAAGACCAGACTGGCTAGCTGAGGCTTACTGGTCCAGCATGTACTCAACATGCACACACACCTGGGTTCAATTCCCAGCAAGAGAAGAGCTTGTCATGGTTTGAAATGTGTCTCCCACAGTCCCACATGCCAGGTCATGGTATCTTGAGAAATGGAGCCACACTACCTCCAGGAGAAGTCTGCCTTTGAGGCAAGCAATCTTGCAACTCTCAACCTCCAAGATGTGTGCAGTGACATAGCCTCTTCCAGCTTTGGCCAGCCAGCCATGCCACCTCAGCCATAAGAAATAACATCTCCCCTCTGGAACCATAAGATGAATAAATCTCTCTTTCTCCCTTAAAAAAATAGAGTTAGGGAAATATTCCTGGGAGGGTCTAATGAATGAAATAAAATGTTATATACTTAATTGAAATAAGTAAAATTTTCCAAATGTATATTTGTAAACATTTTAAGAGAAACCTTGCCATTGATTAATCCAGATTAAATGGAAATAAATTGTATGATATTATGATATTTTAATAGGTGTATATCGAACTCCAAGGGAGAAAAAACTTATTTTACACTGATGAATTTAATATCTGTTCTGATAATCAACTTTCACATAGTTAACTATTCGTTTCTTAAGAAAAGACTTAATTAAAATAATTTGCAGAAATAATTTTTGATTGACATAGATTTTCTGAAGTAAATTGAGATAAAATCTGTTTAATATCATCTGAGGTCCATTTAATTCAACGATGGAACAAATGAAAAGGGAACACAAGTATATTTCCCCAATCCCTTTTTATGCTAACCAAAGCAAAGGTGAATATATCTAGTGTGTAGCAATGTTCTGTTGTTAAGTTGACAAATGTACAATTTGATTTTTCTATATGTTGATGGCACAAAATAATGAATGTTTTCTCTTGCACTATAGTGATTTTAAGATGATATCTGAGCACCAATGCCAAATGATAATAATGAATGATTAATATTTCCATTGCTTCTGAGGTTTGGTACGACCACATAAAAATGGCTTTGACATTAGTCAGTTTAATCATAGCTCCTTTGTACAAGCTCAAGTCAGAGTTACAGTGATATTTGCATGGATGAAGAAACATCACAAATACAAATACATTCTTGTGTAGAAATTCATATTGATGACTTCATGGACAGAATCTGGAAAAGTTTTGCGACACAGTCTTATAGTGTCAGTCCTTTCAGAGAATTGACTTCTAAGATATCCACATCTGTCAAAATTGTTAGTTTTCTTTCATTGATATATCTTGCAAATGTATTTTATACTGTATAATGTCTGTACTTTCAGATAATTGAGCTTAATTCAATGAATTATCTATTTGAGCCTCATTTGGGAATTGTTGCTTGAAGAAGTTGAACCTGATAATTTCTCTGGAACAAAAATCTTTGTGGCAAAAAAGTCAACGTATATGAAATATCTTATAGGATACATGTAGCAGGACCTTACAGGATTATAAACAATCAGCAGTGTGTGGGCATATAATTAGAAAATGTGTTAGGATTTTGCTAATAGGCAATTATTTTACACTATCTGTGGGTATAGTCAATATAGTACACATTCAGCAGCTCAGAGAAAGTTGAAGTAGCTTACCTCACTTTTAGGACCAATTTATCACTTACAATTAAACTATTAGAACAGGAGAATTGGTTGACTGAAAGATTAATGTTACTTATTGGAAATAGTTACTTTCTTGAATATATCATACAAACACTAATGTTACTAAAACAGCATTAATTTAAAGAATGCTTTGTTTTGTACTCTGAACAATGTAATAATTAAGGAGAAAGAGAGGCCTTGGTTTGGAATTTTTTTATACAGTTTTTATTATTTCCGCTCATACAGACTTAATAGGTAGACACGTTCCCTCCCTCCCTCCTCCTCCCTCCGAACCCCCTGCTCCCCCTCCCCGCTCCCCTTCCCCTCCCTCCCCAGCCCCCAGTGCCTCCAGCCCAATTCCCAGAGAGTCCTTTATTGTGTATGCCTGACTCTCCTCTGGGTCCTCCTCTCCGATGACGTACAAGGACCCAGTGGCATTTCCCTGAACCCTTTCTCGTGTTCCCCTTAAGCATAGGAACACTACTGTGGCTGTCAATCCCTTGCCTCCAAGGATCTTGGTGCCTTTAGCAGGTGGTAGACTTTGTGAGGTCAATAGTGTGTTGGACATTGCGCAGGGCATGCAAAGTCCTATTATGATTGCTTCGACCTTAACTAGTGTGGAGAATCTTACAAATCATTGCTCCTCCCATCCTTTTGCTCTTACAATCTTACCGCCCCTCTTCCGCAAATGGCCCTGAGCTTCAGGATGGGGAGAGATTAGGCTGGCCTAGTTCTATGTAGTTGATAAAGAGTCTCTGAAGTTCTGGATTGTGGTTTGTTGATTTTCTTTTGCAGTTTTGCTGCTCCTGCAATGCCCTTCACTCCATCCTGATGGGCACTGTATGTCACCCCTGGCTTGGAATTTAATCACTGAAGAGAACAGATTTGTTTTTCCATTTTCCTGCTTGCATATCCTGAGAGTCAATGGAATTAAGTTTTTGTTTGTTTGTTTGTTTTGTTTTGTTTTGTTTTTGTTTATAGTTGTGGTAAGTTCTTTTTTTGCTTTTTTAAATTATATTTATTTATTTTTCCCAATCATACAAGCTTAATAGGCACCCCAGTCCCCTCCCTCCCTCCATCCCTCCCCAGTCCCCCTTGCACCCTCCCCCTTTTTCCCTTTCCTTTCACCCCCTCCCTCCTTTTCTCCCAGTGCCCCCCTCTTCCTCCCTCCCATTCCCTGGAGCATTCTTTAGTGTGAACGTGAAACTTCCCTCAGCGTCCTCCACTCTAGTAAGGTGTAAGGACTCAGTGGCATTACCCAGAGCCCTTTCTTGTGCTCCCTTTTAGTATGAACACTATTATGACTGCTAATCCCTTGCCTCTAAGGATCCTAGTGCCTATGATTGATGCTAGACTTTGGGGGGTCATTGACATGTCAGTCTTGCGCGGTCATGAAAAGTCCGATTATGACTACTGCGGCCCTAACTTGTGTGGAGTATCTTGCATATCGTTGCACCTCCCCATCTTTAGGCTCTTACGATCTTAACACTCCCTCTTCCGCAAATTTCCCTGAGTTTTAGGATGGGGAGAGATTCGGCTGGTCTGGTTCCAGATGATTAATGTATTGTCTCTGATGTTCTGAATTATGGCTTTTGTTGTTTTCAGTTTTGCTGTTCCTGCACTGCTCTTGGTTCCATCCTGATTAGTATTGGAGGTCACTGTGTAACCAGAGATAAAAGGCTATTTAAATGGAATCTTACTATAAGAGTAGATTCAAAGGTAGATGGAACAGGAATAGGAGACCACAATGAAGGGGGGGAGGTTAGTCTCCCATTTGCAGGATGGCTACCATCTACCTATATCTTTCCTGATTGGTGAGATCAAACCCACTCAGTCACAAGTGACCAGGAAAGAAAGCAAGTGAGCTTAACCAGATGTCTCACTACTTACTTGCAATACTTGTTGGTGACCTATTTTTTCTATTGTAGCATGATCCCCTGTCTACTTATTTCTGGGGGTAGGGGCTCCTTCTCTCCTGTTTATAATCTGGGCAATTACTGTAGGTATTACAGAGATCTTTGAATATATCACTAAGTGGGTTTGGTACTAGGACCCACCTATCAGGAAGTACATATGGACTTTTTGTGTCTGGGATACTTCACTCAATATAATTTTTCTAATTCCATCCATTTCCTGGCAAATTTCATTAATTCATCTTTTTTGATGGTTGAGTAGTATTCCATTGTATAAATGTACCGCAATTTTCTTATCCACTTGTCAACTGTTGGGCATTTAGATTGATTCCATGACTTTGCTATCATAAATAGTGCTGCTATGAACATGGTTGTGCTTTTGTTATTGAAGTGAATTTTTGCTCTATGGGGGATTATTCCCAGTAGTGGCATAGCAAGGTCATATGGCATTTCGATTTTTAGGTTTTTTAAAAATTGGCAGACTGATTGCCAGAGTGGTTGTATAAGCCTGCATAACCACAAGCAATGTAGGAAAGTTCCCTTCTCTCCACATCCTCTCCAGCATTTGGTGTTGTTTGTATTGTGGATTTTTGCCATCCTGACCGGAATAAGATGATATCTCAGGGAGGTTTTGATTTACATTCCCTGATGGCTAAAGATGCGGAGCATTTTTTAAGATATTTGTTAAATATTTCAATTTCATCCCTGGAAAAGTTTATTTTGAGTTCCTGGGCCCATTATTTAATTGGGCCATTTATTTCCTTGGTGTTAAATTTTCTAAGTTCTTCGTGCACTCTGAATAATAGAGATCTTTCAGATACGTGGTTAGTGAAGATTTTCTCTCTCTCATTCTGTGGGTTGCCACATTTTGCTTGGTTTACAATCTCTTTATCTGAACAGAAGCTCTTTAACTTCATAAGATTTCATTTGTTGAGTATTGGTTGTAGTGACTGTGCTATTGGATTTCTGTTTAGGAACTGATAGCCTAGTTCAATCAGCTCCAGGGAGTTCCCTACCCTTTGGACTAGGGTTTTAGAGTCTGGACTTAAATTTTAATACTATCCACTGTACTTTGGAAAGAACTCAGAACAGTTTGCCTCAGATTTTTATTATTATTTATTCAATTTTGCGTGTGTGTGTGTGCAGAACCATGGGCGAATTCAGGAACTACCATGGACCTCCTCCACCTCCTCCTTGTTTACTCTGCCCCGGGATTCACAGGTTCTGCCCTACCAGGACCAGAAATGCAGGCCGCCCGGCTTCTGCCTGGCATCTATACATGGGATCTAGGATCTGAACTCAGGACCTTTTGCCTGCAAGGCAGAAGCTTAACCCCTGAGCCACCTCTCCAGCCCCCAATTTTTTTAAATGATTATAATTTATATTATTTAGAGCTTTACACCTATATTAACATCCTTTTTACCCCTTATTACCTAATCTCAATCCCATTTATGTCATTTCTTGCTTTTTTCTTTCCCTCCTACCTCCCTTCTGTTTTAATACATTTCTGTGTTTATGACTTAATTCCCATATGGAGTCCTGGTAATGGGTTGTGACTGATCACTTGACAGAGCAAGTACAATATACCAGTAAGCATAATCCTGGGGAGAGTTGCTCTCTCGTCCAATCTAATCCTTAGTAATCTCTGAGGGAACTGTAGTGCTATCTAGATAGGCGAAATCTGGTGATCTTGTGGAAGCATACTCAGTTGAACTAAGTTCATGGTTACAAAGACACCAACATTTCTGGAAGATGCTAGTTGACTATGTTCCTACCCCATTAATCCAGATTTATTTCTAATGGGAATGCCTTCTGATATAAAGGCATACATACCAGTGCAAATTGCATAACTGTGTACATAGTACAAACCTAAGGGGAGAGCCAGTCTTATGACACCTCTGAGATTGATTTTTCTTACCTTCTCATTTTCAGTTCTCTCATTATGTAACTTTGGCCACATAATACCTGACGATAATGATCAGCAGCAATAATTATATTTACAAAGAAATATCTAGTGTGATTTTCTAGGCTATTATCTTCCTTCCTGCACCTCACAAAAATATGATTAAATTATTCAGAAACTCAATATAGTTTCCTTAAATTTATATCAACTATTTCCTTTCCTTTTACATCCAGTTTAGATTCATGTTCTATCCTTTCTTATTAACTGTCACATTAAAAAAAAGAATAAAAAGATAGAAAGGAAATGTACACGTTCCTTTTTTCTCACTATACCTATATGAAGCCTCTTGCAACATCTAGCCATTACTGATATCCTGCCTTTAGATCACATACTGATATCAACTTACTTTATTTCAAACTCATAGCTAGAAACTTCAATGCTAATTTGAACAATTTATCACTATCGAACAATTTAATATTCTTGGATAGCACATTTCCCTAGTGAAGCAGTGATCTGAGGTTCCTACTTTCCTAGTATGACAGATCATCACTAATATGTTGATTTTAAACACCAATTTTATTCACTCAGTGTTCTATTTCAGTGAGGTTATAGTCCCCTCTCGGGACTATACACAGGGGCAAAGCAGTGTTTTACAATTTCCAGAAGCTTCCTCAGGGTTTCTGTCCTAAAGTCACTTTTGTCTCCACAGTAAGTTACTTCCTGTTGCCTCCATCTTAGGACACTAGTAGCATCCTTGAGATCTGCATTGATAATTCAGCAAGAACTCTACATATAAAAATTGTTCAATTATTTTCATATACAAACACTGATTTCTTGAAACAGGTATTATCATTAAATTCCAGAGGTTGCATGTGGTGAAAGTTCTTTTGTTTTGGGTCATTTGTTTGCCACAACCAACATTCTTCTTTTACATTATGAGCAGGGTTTCCTAACTTATTCTACATCTTCACATTTCTCTTATTCCTTTTTCCTTCTTCAGACAAAAACCTGCTGATAGTCATCTTTCTTACTGTGTTCAGAAAACAATAACTTTCTTGCTGGGTGATTGCTCCAAGGTTAAAACCTTTGCCTTGGCAAACAAAATTTATGAAAAAAAATGGCTGCAGTTGGTACTTCAGGCCCTGTAAAACAGAAATTCTAAAATCCCAGAGCAAAGCATTAAGGAGGTAAAGTAACACAGCATGATTCTCAGTGTCACACAGATACTCAAGTGGCCTCTGGTTCACAGAACACACACACAAACATGCGCACACACACAGACACACACACACGAGAAATAGCTACTTTTAGTCAAATGGCTGTTGAGTTATCTGCTACCTAATTATCTACATAACAAGTTGGTTGTATTACAGTCCTTATTGCCTGGGCTATCTGTTAAAAATTGGAAAGGCCTTCCCCTGGTGCTTGTCTGCACCTGTCTACACTCCTATGCTGGTGTTCACAAGCTCTCACCTTCACGATCCTGTTTCCTGCACCATCAATGCGCAAAGAACTTGATAAAGTCTTCGGGGAATATTTGGAAAAGAATGTAGGAAAAACATAACTTTTGACTTTACTTCTGTAAACTTATATGCTACTCAGATTCAGAGTCTCAAAATTATGATATTTGCCAGGGATCTATGTGAAAGGAACAGTAATAAAACTCCAAATACACAGAATGTATTTTAAAATATTAAATATTTGACAAAAACTTTCATCAGTATCTGTTGTGGCAGCATCAGAACGTTAAAACCAAGTCATATTTTTTCAAAATAACAGCGAAATCAAGCAGAATGTATAGGAATAAAGCAAACTGTATTAGCAGTTCTCCTTACAAAAACATAGACTATTACTTGCTGTGGACACAACATTTATACATATACATATATTTATACATATATATTATTTTTGTTATTTTAGTAACATTATTGTAAAAAGATAAAATATATTTAAGTCGTGCATTGTTTGTTCAGTATTTTGAAATTTTATTATTTTCATTTATGGTTCAAATTCTGCAGCCATTCATCTAATACATTTCCTTATGTTGTTAAGGTGTCATAATCAGATTATTGAATTGAGAACCCTTTATGTTATCTTTTTGGATGGAATGGAGCCATTGAGCTAGCAAGACCTTATGGCTTCCAAGGGGAAGGCTAGTCAGTCATATGAATGCCTCCAATTAGCTATAGTGTTAATGTCTTTTATTTTAATCATAAGCAACAAGGGAATGTTTATCAGAAAATGAAGCAAACATTGCAACCGATCATTTCTTAATGATGCCAATGCAGTGCAGGAGTTTACAATCTGTAAAAAATGATAGTCAGGTTTGCAACACTAAGATTTAATTGCCTGACACATTCAATCATCATTCCTTCTGGTTAATGAAATGGCTTCATTTATCGTGAATCCACATTTTAAATAACTTTTCCATGCTATTTAGAATTCATAATATTTTACTCTTTCACTTTCTTTGAATAAAGTTAGAATAAAATTTTCTGATTTCAAAAATGCAATATAAAATATACTAAATGCTATATAAATATCTCTAGATCTCAGTATGTATATATTGGCTTATCACGAGCATTTTGCTAAAAACAGTTTTCAAATCAGGAAGGAATACCATGCTACTTCTTTCAAAATCATTAAGAGTCTTGAAACAGTATGTAAAAGTCTCCAAGATTAGTCCTTGGAGTTTCGATGTTCAATCATCCCTTTTGTTCATTTAATTCAGCAGCAAAAAATCTTTTTCACACACTAAACTGAATTTAGAATGAAGCCACAGAGGGTTATGTTTACTCAATAATGGAAATATTTTACGTGCACGTCATTTTGCTCATAATCTCTCATCTGTAATTCTGTAACCTCTTAAATATATTATAACAATTTGGTAGAATCAGATTTGGCTCAAGATTTATGTTTTCTTATTAACTATTGGATAGTTTATACTTTTGACATTCCCTCCACTGAGACAATTAAAAAGTTTATGTGTATATCATGAAAAATGCAACTAAACAAAATAATTACACTTTACTATTTTTAACATTCATTCAAAATTTATTTTGCATCAAGAAAAGTAGTAATTTTCAACAGCATGATGAATGATTTCTTAGTAAAGCTTTGTTTTTAGTTTATGAAAATAAAAAATTAGATAATAAAATTTAAACGTTTTAATAATCCCTTACCTCTGGAATGATATGCTTCTGATTTTTATCTTTATTCACATGATAATGAAGCATTTTGCTAATTACTATTATTGATAAACACTAATTTAATACCATACATCACTTATCAAATCACCCTTTGTAGCTTTATTTAAATTAATGAATTGTCTATAATACTTTGGTTATCTTCAATCACTATGTCATCTTAACTGCCTGAATAAATGTAAAAGCAAAAGGAGAATTCCAAGTGTAAAAACAAAAATTCTGTTGGTTAGATGCTTGAGACTTTCTCTTCTAAAGTGAAACTCCACATTTAATCAGTGAGCACTAATGTTGCTCTACCATGGTCCAACCAGTCTGTTCACTCATAAGTTTATATGTAAAATTTATTGAACTTTTCTTAGTATCTGTATCTTTGCCAACCCTCTCTCCCATATGCTATTGATTTTCCTCTTCATAAAATTATCCTTGCTGTTGATCAAATGCACAATGAATGACTAAATCCCTAAAATGCATTTGAAATCCAGGTTAATGCAGAAGTGTCCTGTTAATTAATACCATTGGTTTAGAATTTCTATTCTTTACATGGTTACTATTACACCCATAATTAGAAATAGATTACTTAGAACAATCATGCAAAGTTTTAGATTATATATTTTTACTCTTATTTCTGTCTCACTTCACTACTCAAAGCAAGGAAAAACACTTGTTATGGACTAAAATTAAAATTAATTCACACCTTATAACATGTTTTAATGATAGTTAATTGGAAAGGGATGCTTTAAATTCTCTTATGTCTTGTAATTAAGCAGCTTTTGTTATTATTTTTCTACTTTTACAAGCATACTGAGTATTCATCCTGCTTAGGTAGCCTCTTTTTTTTTTTTTTTGATACCATGTTTTGAGAATGTAAAAGCAAACTAAATAAATTTTTGGTCATTCCTCCTTTTCATATGTACAAAAGGGGGGTCAAATGTGCTTCAGTGTATATTGGAAAGAATTTATATAATGAATTTTCCAGAAGTGACTTAGATTCCACCAATTTGTATTCTGTGCATTTACACTGAATTACTGAAGAATGAGTAGAAGATATGATAGTCTCATGGTTTTCCTTGGGTTCCGTCCTATTTAAGAATTAGTAATCTTAAATTAGTAATTCCATCATATCAAAATTTTTCCCTATTTTTCAAGTCTTCCTCCTTATTATTTTAAAAAATTGCTGTTTTGTAACTAAAGTAAGTATTTTTAGAGGTTCTCATGCATAATCAAGATTTCTCCATGTATAGAATCATTTTCATAATCATGTTTCTTATAGAAGAAAAAATAGACATTGCTTCCTTGACAGCTTTCATACCTTGTCTTTTTATTTTCTTATTGAAAATATTTTAATGTTTGAACTTTGTCACTTTTTAGATTTAATCCTGTTAGTCTGTCTGACTTATTTTTTCCTCTGTTCTTAGACCCATTGTTCCAAACACTGTGGCACTGAAACTTATGTCAGAATCCAAGTCCTTCTTTGCCATGATGTGCCTTAATATTCTAGTCTTTATGCACATCTTTATATCTCCGCATTAAATTCTCACTTCATCTCACCACTTTTATCTACTTGATTTCCAGGAAATTTCACACTCTGGGATTTCTCTTATCTTCTTAATTGTTCTTCTATTTTTGCTTGTTGATTTTTACTCAAACTTTGATATATCGATGTGAATGTCAGACAATATCTGAGGCATTTAGAGACACTCCTCATGTTTAAAGCCATTTTCTGCAATTTTACTGCTCCACACTCTCCTCTGCCCAGAAACTTAATGTCCTGATGGTTGATGGCCTGCTTCCTTCTCCATCTCTTTAATAGTTCCATCAAAGACTTCATCAGTTTGGATGGAACTAAATGTCATCTACACCTCATTTCACAAGTACTTTGCCTGCCAAAGAATCATGCTGGAGCTGCAAGCACATAGACATTTTTTGTCATCACTGTTTAGATAAAAAGGAGCCTTCCCATATTCAGTTTTGTTCCTACCAAGTAACATTACTTACAGTATTCTGCATCTCACTTGATTGCAATGTCATTTTTCAGTACCTCAATTAAAATTTATTAAAGTAAATTCTTTCTTTCATTGTCTCATCTGACTTCACTTTAAAAATTCAGCCAAAATCCATTCCCATATGGCCAATGGTAATGGGAATATACTGCCAAACTCACCATTACCTAAATCATGGCAATAACCTTCTAGCTAATTTCTTTCATGCTACTTATTGCAGAAATTTTGATCTAGGCACATATTGCCAAGCTTTGAGTGCCTTTCCCTTCATTTTGCATTTTTATTTTTTGCATATCCATGGACATATATGCGCATGTGTGTGTATAAGGCACTGTGTGTGTCTATTTGAAGCCTTAACCTGGAGAAACACTTTCCTATGAACCTAACTTTGAGGAGAAAAGAACTGTTTCATCTTAGACTCTTTCTCTAAAAGAATTTTGTGATATCAGGACATTTTCCAATATCCAAGTGAAGAATAACAGGATTTTCTCCAACGCCAAGAATTTCTGCAACATCAATGGCTGCTCTTCTTTCTATATTCTCTTTTTTTGAAATTTAAAGCTTATCAACACAATCTACTTCCATCAAATAAATCAGTCCATTATCTTTAAACTTTCTGTTTCTGAGATTTCAAACTTGCTTACACAATCTTTTTCCATCAAAATAAATTAGCTCACTACCTTCAACATCAACTTCACTCAGATTCTCAACATTTACTTGGATTAAAGTCAGATCATAGCCTAAACATCGCATGAATGGACGACAAATATCAAAGTCTGTGTTTCTCTCAAAACTTCAGGAGTTAAAGACTCTACTGTTCATATTGCTGTCAGCACTACTATCTTCTAAACTCCCACTACAACAGTTTCTTATGCACTGCTTCTAGTACTCAACAGTTTTGGTAGTCCACAGTTCCACTAACAGCACATTCTCCTCAAACATAACCAGGCTGATTCCAGAAATGACCCTACTTCTCTTGATACTAAATTGTCTAAGTCATTACTTTGTGGGACAAATATTCCACAAAAGCAAAATAGAGAGTAAATTATGATCTAGTCCAACATTCTAGATTGAAGTTCATCATGGGAAGGGAATCATATTATTAGGAGTATGAATTATCACATCCACAATTAAGAGCAGGATGCAGTGGGTAAATGAGCGGATGTCAGTTTACTAGATTAATTTTTCCATCTTCATGCAGCCTATATATTTATTCATATCATCTGCTTAAGGAAAATTATCATGCACCTCCCACTTCAGCTAAATCAGTCATGACAGCTATAGGAATAAGTATGCCCACAGACCCACCTTGCAGGTGTTAAATTGATGGCCGATACTAACTGGAATAAGTATTTATTAGGTAAGTGAATTTATGAATTTATATGCCAGGAAATGCTTGATGTTTAGTACTTTCATCTTGCCAAGAATTCTATGAAGTGGTTATTATAGTATTCCTTCTGGAAAGGATGGTGAAATAGAACCTTGGCAATTATAAGTTATGAACTCAGAGTTACACAGTCAGCAGTAGCAGAGATGTGATTTAAAATCAGGTAGCTGCACCCCAAAGTCAACGCTGCTCTTCTCTGCTGCTTCACGTCTCACCATTGTCTCACTGTTGCATCTGACACATCTTCAGCATGGTAAGTTGAACTCAGAAACCAAGGTTTCTGACAATTCTTATGGAAAATAGTAGTTCTTGTATGATAATGGAAAGTCCTTGTTGTCAACATTTGATGTTTAGAATGTGCCTTACAACTTAATGAAATATGTCAACTAAGCCATTTCTTCATTTTTCGAATATGAACTGTGGCATGCCAGTTCTAATATACTCATAATCTGGCCACTATGCAGTGAAATGCTCTTGACAAATTTATTGAAGTACTTTGATTCTTTAGTGACATAAGGATAGGAAAGTTCTGCCTAGGTTACAAGGATAGTATTTATCCTGCAAGTGATGCTAATATCTTTATCTGAAATCTGAGAAGGATTTTTTAATTAAGAAGTTTGTAAGATTGAGGGGCTGGAGAGGTGGCTCAGGAGTTAAGCCTTCGCCTTGCAGGTGGAAGGTCCTGAATTCAGATCCTAGACTCCACGTATAGATGCCAGGCAGAAGCGGGGGCGGCCTGAGTTTCTGGTCCTGGTAGGGTGGAGCCTGTGAATCCCTGGGCAGAGTAAACAAGGAGGAGGTGGAGGCGGTCCATGGTGGTTCCCGAATTCGCCCGTGGTTCTACACACACACACACACACACCACACACACACACACGTACATATGCACAATTGAATAAATAATAAAACAATTTTTTAAAAAAAGAAGTTTGTTAGATTGGTAATAGCTTTCCTTTCTCTGTGGGTCAAAACCTACTACAAACTGCAAGCGGCTAATATATACAAAAGTAATGTTCTTGGAGTCTCAGATTTTCAAACTAACATGCTAACTCTGCACTTTATATATATAAAGTTTTTAGGTTTTTTGTCACCTATCAAAAACAGTAAATTGTTTCTGGTAGTTAATCACAAAAATAGATTCTTGAAAATTTCAAAAATGTCAATAGTGCCATATTAGTATATACTAGTAATTATATACTAATTACTGTTAAAATATAATGAAATCTGACCTGTTCCATGATGCCTGGTCTTTTGTTATAAATGAATCATTTTTAACACTTAGGGTCCATTTAAGTTTCATTTCTTACCATTGAGCTCTAAATCCCTTAAATCTATTATCTCTGGAACATTTCTCTTCTCTATTTTTTTATCAATAAAGTTTTAGCATATTCAGAAGTTTCCTAATAACTCACTTATAGTTACCATGTAGATCATTCCAATAGTAAATTGGTATGAGTACTAATTATTGAATATTTAGTGCAGTTCCTGATAAGTAATGTATTTTTCCTTTTTTATGTAGTGAAACTGAATTTTCAAACAATGAAATGAGTGGCTAAGTTTTTAAATTTAGCACTTTGCAGTCAGATTTCAAAAGCAAGAAAAAAAGTGGGAGCTGGAACTATGGCTCAACAATTAAGATTCTGCCTCACAAGCAGAAAGTCTTGAGTTCGGATCCCTGGTCCCATGTAAAAAGCAAAAGGCAGATATGGCTACACTTCCGAAACTAGGTGGAGCTTGGGAAATCCCAGAGGAAAGAAAAAGGAGGTAGAAACAATCCAGGATTGTTCTCAAAGTCATCCTTGGTTTCCACAGAGATACACGGTGCCCTTTGATACATATGCAAGTGCACGAATAAATAACTAAATAAATTTAAAGAAAAAATAATAGGTGTCAGAAAACATGCATATAAACTCTGTGAGACACCTGCATCCTAAACAATCAGATCCCTGTTTTTGTAGTTCTATTTGTTAAAACTGTGTACTTTCCACATACAACCTGTAATACAGAAACAGTTCTAAGTCTTCACTAGGTGCTCAAATTTCATTATTAATGAATAATGACCACATTTCACCACATGGAAGGAAAAAAACACAACTGAAAAATGTACAAAAGGCACTTTGTTTGACCAAGGAGAGAGACTGTGAAATTACACTCACTGATAAATATCTGCTATCTACATGTATGTGTCTTATGCAACCTATTTTCCCCAAATCTCTTCTATCGCATAGTTCATATTTTAGCATTTTCCAGGCAGTTATTACTCCATCATTACAGATTGATGAATTTCCATTTTCCTGATGACATTTTGCTGTTTCTATATATGTTGAAGTTGTCAGACTGTCTCAGATAATTGTCAAGTTACATTAATATCCCTAATTAGTAAAGGTGACATTTACTGCTGGTAAAGCATTGTGCTATTTGAGTAGTTCTAAACTAGGACTGTCATTTAAGTTATATATGTGTGTGTGGTATTTTGACAGAGATCATATCTAGTATTAAAACATGACAGTGTTGTAGATGCATTCAGAAATGACTGGAAGGCAGAACAATATGAATTGAGCAAACAGGAAATTTCTATAACTTCCTAACAAATAATTCAGAATGACAAAGTTCTATGTATGAAAATTGCCATTTTCATCAATGACTTATAATGATACTTGACACTTTTTATAGCATGGTGAAGATTAATTGGTAAATCAGTTGAACAAAATATTTTATTGTAAATATGACCTTTCATGCTTTTTATCAGTAAATGTTCATCTGAAAGGAAAACAAATTCTCTACCTACTTTTTATGGAAATAATTTTAATTATATAATTTATCTGTTGAAATGGTTACAAGTCTAGTTGTAGTTCTAATTTATAAGATATATATTACAATCAGTAAGACTGGCAAGTGCTTGGGTGATATGGGAGAGAGCCTAATGGACCACATGTGCAGGGGATCTAGGAGCTGGAGAGAGCTAGCTAAACTGGAGGACAGGAGGAAAAGTGTACTAGGAAGGGGCGTGAAAGAGAGGATGGTGTAGGAAGGGAGGGTGGAGACACGTACATTCGCTCTGTGCATGAAGTACCAAAAAATACTCGGTAAATTTTTAAATGTCAGTAAGAGTAAAAAATTCAAATGAGAATATCATTAAGTTGATAATGCTGTTGATAAATACTTCTATGTAAGAACCAGTGTCTTTGAAGTCAAGGCTGGGCAATGTAAGTTAACAGAAAACCAGGATTTAGGCTTGCCTTCATGGACAGAAGCACAGGGAGGGTTATTGAAACAGCTTCTATGTCTCCCCTAATTTTTAAAATTTACTTCAGTGCACCGAATTGAGTAACTGTAACTCAAAGTTAGACAGTTTATTGATGGTTAAGGAAATCTGTGATGTTTATTTGTTTCTTTAAATATGTAGTAGTGGAACATATATTAGATGAATTCAGAGTAGCTTGAGGTACTTTTTTCTCAGGTGTACCTCACCTGTTATAAGTAATTTTAATCAAAGCATTACTTAGCAGTTTACTCTTAACAAAAATCTCTTTTACTTTTCAGACTTTTCTCTACTGCTCTGAACTGAATTCTTTCTTCCCAAAATGTATATATTGAGGCACTACCTAATATAACAATAGTTGAGAAACAGGCCTTTAAGGAATAATTAAGTCATAAGAATGTAGTCCCACTCTTGTCCCTGCCCCTCCCACGTCTTTCATTCTCTTCTATTTCCATTCTCCCACTTCATGAGGAAGCATCAGGGAAATAATCTTGCATAAGCTGGAAAGTGAACTGAATCTGAGTTTATTCTTGAAATGTCTAATCTTCCAAAAATTGGCAAATAAGTCTTTGAGTCACTCAATCTGTGGTGCTTGAGTACAGTTACACAATGTGAGGTTATGCTTGCTTTCCTTGTTTCTTGACCTGGTTTTGGTTGTATTAAGTTATTGACCTTCCTGCTTTAAAGTACATTCTTTCTAGAAAATACATATAACATACATAGTATTCTACTCATACAAATATCTTCATACTGTCACGCATGTCAGTGACACACACAGAAACACAAATGTGGGGGTCCCCAGGGATCGCAGCCCCATTCTACAGGCCGGTCTGGCGGGTCCTCCACAAGGGGGATCTGGGAAAGGTGAGTGCGCTGTCCACCCACTCCCAGCCCTCCTTCCCAAGGACAATCAGACACGACAGGGAGTCTAGTCAAACAGGAACTCCTTTATTGCAAGTCCACAGCCATCTTATAAAGGTAGAAACCCCAAGAAGAATTCCAGGGTAGGGAAATGGGCAACCAATCATCCTAAAGGTCAAGCCAGCCTTCAGGCTGGATGTAGCAAAATTTCTTCAAAACATCCTGAGCTATGCTCTCCTCACTTCCTCCATCAAAACATCCTGAGCGATTCAGAACATCCTGAGCTGCCCCGTCCTGACTTCCTCCATCAAAACATCTTTGTCTAAGCTTGCCAGATTATTGAGGTCACCTAGACTGAGGCCCCCACACATCCCCCTTTTTTGTTTTGTAATGAGGTGGGCTCAAAAGGTTGTTCCTCAAGTGAACAATCAGGGGAACACCTCATGAAGGTGGCTACACCCTTAGAGTAGTCTTCTCTATCGAGGAACCCAAGCAACCTCTTTGAAGGCCAATTGTATCTAAGGGTCCCTGAGGGCCTCTAGCGGGTGTCTCCTCTTCCATTGGTTGCCCTATGCGAGCATAATCATCTTTTATTGTGAATTTTTTTATATTATCTTTCTTATGGGGTATATAATCCATAGCAAAGCAAGCCCAACAATACAGGCCATGGGCTGAGGGACTAAGTCCCAACCTATCAGTTGCAGCATACTGGGGTTAATTACATAGCTCCAAAGCAATCCTCCCCCAAGTTCTACCTGTAGCAGTAGCAAGAGCATCACAAGTCCATAGTCTTTAAGTCTTCTCTGATGATCCATGAGAATAGCATTAACTATGTCCAGGTGAGGAACACCGCCAAGATGATTTCAGTCTCTCTCAAAAGGTTGAGTTGCTCCCTCCAAGCCGATGGATTAGGTTGGAAGTAGTCAGGAATAGGATCAAAGTAAGCCCCACAACGATGGCCCCTCCAATGAGGATCAATGCAATGGCCCATCCTGCATTCACCATGGCCTGTGGAGAGATAATAAAATCTATCTCCTGGCAATGTTGCCCATGGATCTGGTTAGGTCTGTTTTTCTTTTTTCCCTTCTTCAACCTTTTATGAGTATTAGTCAAGAGCCTTCTAAGCCTGCTGCATAGCCACCATTCGTTTTGTATTTATTAGTCTTTGGTGTTGTCTGACTCTGGTTGGTCGGGGTCATCTTCCCCCTGACAATAGAATTTAAAATTTCTATCAGGCACCCATATGGGATTTGAGTCTCCTATAGGGTAGACACACCCAAAGCCTCGACCCATTGTTAATAATGGGTCTGGGCCCCTCCAATGTTCTGTAATGGGGTCTTTCCATCTTACCTGTATTTTAGGTCTCTGTTCTTGTCACCCCCAATGTTTTTGGAAGTGGGACTCTATTTGATGTTTTTGAAAACTGAGAATGTTAATAGTGAACAAGGCCATATTTAATTGTTGGTGGGGCCTTATTACCCCTTTTGTTTTTGTAATTGGGCCTTAATATTTTGATGATTACATTCTAAAATAGCTTGGCTCTGTGGGTTGTAAGGAATCCCTGTAGTGTGCTGAATCCCCCATAATGTGAAGAAGTCCTGTAGGCTTTTGCTTATAAAACATGCCCCATTATCAGTTTTTATCTTTTGTGGCAATCTTAGTATGACAAAGTATTGAAGGAAGTGGGATGGGACTGAGCATGTCTTGTCCTTTCTCCCATGTGGGCTGTAGCCCAGCAGGCTTGGGAAAATGTGTCAATGGACACCAAGATGTATTAGGCTTTCCAAATGGAGCATAATGTGTGACATCAGTTTGCTATAAAGAGTTGGGTCTCAAACCTCAGGGATTTACCCTGGTAGTTGTAATGGTGGACCTATAAAAGGGGCTGGCAGGACTTTCAGGTATGTACAATCTTTTTTAGGTCTTTTATAGGGATCTGAGGGAACCTCTTATGGAGTCCCCTCCAGTTGACATGAATGAGGTCATGTAGGTCCTAAGCTTTCTTTAGATTGGTGGACAGTATCTGAACAGAAGCCATTTTATCTGCTTTAGCATTACTTTGAGATAGGAAGCCAGGCAAACCTCGATGTCCCCTAAGGTGTTGTAGAAAGATTGGGTTATTCCTTTCTGTAAGAAGTGTCTGGGCTTGGATCATCAGGGGTGTAATGGGATTTCTGTCCAGTCGGATTTGGGAATGTAGTAATCCAGGGAGAAGATTAATTACATAGAGGCTGTCAGAGATTAGGTTCATGGGTCCCCTTACTTTAGTTAATGCCATTGTAACTGCCATAAGTTCTTTGAGTTGGGCTGAACCTTTACAGGTATGAATGTACCTTATTGGCTCCTTGTTGTCCCCAGAGAAAATTGTCATGGCAGACCCATGTCATCCCCCATCAGTAAACACATCAAGTGCTCATGATAATGTTTCCTTAATAAATAATTTAGATGTCTTCCATTAAAGGGCCCAAAAAGTCACCCATTTGTAGGGCCCATAATGGCATTCCAGTTCCCCGAGAAAACCTTCTAGACCTAAGGCTGTTCAGTTGTTGTTTCTGTTTAACCATTCTAGAAGTCTGAGTCAATAAGTGGTGACCAATACCATAATGTGTGAGGGCTAAGTCCCTTCCCTTCTCTATCAGGTTAGCCAGTTGATGTGTAGGTGTGTATACCCTAGGCGTGCCACCCAGGGATGTGTGGACCCATTGAAGAGGCAATCTGTTCTGTAAAAGGGTGGAAGTCATCAATGTCTTACCAGGGAGAACCCATAATTCTAAGGGTTTATCAGGCAAATAGTGAGCTAATTGAACTTGATCTAGTGTCTTTTGAATTGTGTGGAAGATCTCAAGATGTTGTAGGGTCAAAGTAATTAGGTCAGAAGGTTGTTTCCCCTTTAGTAGCTGGAATAAGGGTTCTAATGTTTCAATGGATATTGGTATCCAAAGCTCTCAGCCAATTTATTTCTCCTAGTAATTTTTGGAGCTCCATTAAAGTCAATGGGGTGGCAATGGTCACCTGAGACTTTAGAGGATTCACCTCTTCTAAGTGGAGTTGGGCACCCAATATTTTAAAGGGTTTGGACCTTATCAGCTGATACATGTAGTCCTCCGCTTTGAAGACATTCTTTAGTAACCTTATAAAGTTCTCCCAACAATAAAGGATTGGGTGCCCCCAGGATGATGTCATCTATATAAACATAGAGTGTGACCTTGGGCACTTGTATTGCAGGTTTTAATAGGGCCTTTACATAGTTTTGACAAAATGCTGGACTGTTAGCCATGCCTTGAGTTAAGGCTGTCCATTCATATCTACTGTCAGGCACCTGGTAGTTAGTAGAGGGTACAGAAAAGGCAAATTTCTCATGGTCCTGTGACTGTAACAGTATGGAGAAAAAACAATCTTTAATATCTATTATCATTAGATATAAATCAGAGGAAATGGCAGGAATCCAGAGCATCCCCCTAAGTGGGGCACCTATTAGGGTCATCCTGGCATTGATTTTATGGATCTTATAGCACTCTCCATTTACCAGAGGACTTCTTTTTTTTTAAATTTTTTTATTTATTCAATTGTGCGTGTGTGTGCATGTGTGTGTGTGTATGTATGTATGTGTGTGTATGTATGTGTGTGTGTTTGTGTGTGTAGAACCACAGACGAATTTGGGAACCACCATGGACCACCTCCACCTCCTCTTTGTTTACTCTGCCCTGGGATTCACAGAATCCACCCTACCAGGGCCAGAAACTTAGGCCGCCTCTCCCCCCCTCCCCCCACCCTCTCCCCTTTCACCTGGATTCTATACGTGGGGTCTAGAATCCAAACTTAGGACCTTCCACCTGCAAGGCAGAGGCTTAATCCTTGAGCCACCTCTCCAGCCCCATCCAGAGTACTTCTTGATAACAAAAATGGGAGTTTTCCAGGGGCTTGTGGAAGGTTGGATATGTCCCAATTGCAATTGTTCTTGTATTATCTCTTGTAGGGCCTGTAATTTCTCTTTGGGGAGTGGCCACTGCTCCACCCAAACCAGGGGTCCAGAGGACCATTGGATGGCAGGCATCTGAGGAGCAGTGGTCTCTAGAATTGGGGGTGTACCTGGGGCCTCTGTGGTGAGTCCTCCCATAGTAGAAAACAAAATCTTCTTGAGGGGGAAGTGCAGAGGTTCATTCTTCCATGTCTAAGATATCTCCATAAAAGGCCTTATGGTCAGTGGTAATATAGGCTTGTGCCTCCCCCAGGATGTCCTGTCCTAGGAGATTAGCCAATAAGCCCAGGGCTATTAAAGGACGGATTTCACCTTGAGTCCCGTCTGCATCCTTCCAACAAAGCCAATCCCCCGTTTCCTCTGACTTTGTATTTCCCCCAACCCCTAGAATTTGGGTCCCAGGACCAGGGACAAATGGTGGAGAATTTCTTCTTTCCTAAGTACAGTCCTGTCTGCTCCTGTGTCAATCAAGCATCGAAACCTTTTTCCTTGAATGAAAATATCCATTTTAGGCCATAATCCTGGAACGATAGGAACCGTCCAATTGGCAGAGGGATTTCGAGTGGGCTATGTTATAGGCATTAGGCTTTGGCCAGATGAAGAGCTCTGTTTAATACCTCCTTGGTTTGATGGGGCTGGAGGATGCCCCATAGCTAGTTTAACGGTTTTCCCTCTATGTCAAATTTAGATCTGCAATCTGGTAGCCTTTGTGGCAATGGGGACAGGGGCTTGTGGGGGCCCTTTTGTGGTTCTCTGCCTTTCAGCAACTGCAAGTCTGAGTCACCCCCACCCTTTGGGCAGTTTCTCTTAAAGTGTCCCATTTGGCCACATCTAAAGCATTGTTCTCCATTATTTTTAGAGGGCATCTCAAGTCCTTTTCATTCCCAGGTCAATCCTGCAAAACCCTGCATAATTGCAAAAGTTAAGATTGGGCTTATAGAGCTGTAGTCATGGACTTATTCTGTTGTGACTGAGTCCCTATATCCTTACACGTGATTATCCATTAGCTCATAGATCTATCTTTGAGGCCTGCACAAGCCAATTTATGATCCCTGGTCATTCCTTCCCAGACCAGAAATTTGATAAATTGATCCCTCAGGGGGCCTTGTGGAAGCTTGCGTCTTAAACTTTTTTCAACTCTATGAATTCAGGGAGAGATTCGGTGGGTTTTTGAGTTACCCCCGCAGTAGGAGCTTCTGACAGGCCTTCATCTCGTTTTCCCCATGCAGCCAGCCCCAAGGCACGGACCTGGTCCACATATGGGGGGGGAAGCAATAGCTGCCTGTTGTGACCCATTGGAGTACTGATCTGTTGATCCTGAGAGCATCCTAAATGAAATAGGGATCGGTGGGTTAGCTGCTTGGTTTCTTTCTGCTTGAATGCAACATTCCTCCTTAAAGAGGGCACACCATTTAATGAATGTGGGACTCCAGGCTCTAAAATTGATTTTGATTTGAAATGATAAATGAGATTTGTTTTTAAATTTTTAAAAAGATGGGGAAAGATAGTCATGGATGGATCATTTGAATCTGTGCTCTTCTAAAACTAGTGAAGTAGTAAAAGTTGCCTAAAGATACATGTCTTTATGTGAATGATAAATAGAAATTTTCAAGATGACATAATAGAACATAGGAAATTGAAATTTTCTTCAATTTTTCATTCAGTTCTTCTAGCTTAAGATTGTGGCATCATTAATTTACAAACATAATTTTCCATGTTCACCTTTTCAGCCTCTTTCATTATCTGAACTGGAAGTCACACTTGAAACTCACAGAATTTCAAATGTCAGCATGTTTCAGAGTTCCTCTGTTTTTTCATTCCCTTTGGGGTGATAGGTATCCAGTTTTTTCTGATTGTTTTCCTGTCCTTCATCCTCGTGGATTGGTTGCTAAAGCTCACCGGGATCCACAGACCACTAAAAGACTAGCAGCAGGGTGTAATCTCTTAGTTAGTGATCTTTTAGATATATAAATGCTGAATAGTATTCAGAGAAACAAAGAATAACACTATATATTAGGTTGGATTGGATTTAGTACACTTGTAAATAATTAGTGTAGACTAGGTTTCTAATAAGGCATTGCCTTGGCTCCCAATTATTCTACCTCTGATTTCCCTTATGATTCATAAAACTAGGGAGAAAATAACACATTGGATGCTTCCCATTTCCTGAGTGACAGAAATACAAAAATAATTTAGAAATGTTTTCGGCTCAAAGATTCAACAATTCATTGAACTAGTCCAATTACTCCTACATTTCCCCATGGAGTATATCTTCCTGCCTGTATCCTCTCACAACCCTGAGTTTGTGTAAACTGAGATGCCCTGTCTTTTGGTCTGGCTTTGTTTTCTATTTGAGTGTTAGCCTCCACTCTTTTAGGAAATTACAAGAAAAGCATCTTCACTAGGTAAGAAAGACATTCTTTCCATAAGCACATTTTTATTCTAGTAGACATGAAGACATCACACAGCCAGAAAACAACTTCCTATGGGTTATTTATTATAGCTTATAGCTCAAAACAGAAATTCTACTTTTCTACTGCAATCAAGAAATCATAATTTTAAAGATTTATGCAATTTATGAATATTCACAAAGGAGGTTACTTGTACTTAGCCTCTTTTACTCTTTACTGTTTATTATGTCTCTCCTAGAATATCCTCATCTTCGTCTGCTAAACTAGTTTTTCTCAAACCATAATACAAAATCAATTAAAAAAACAGAAATGAATTTCACTTTTGATACCCATCCGTCACCTTTCATCTCTCTATACACAATCATCTATTTATCATGTGTACATATATCAATAAATTCTGTCTCCATGACTTATCTAACATATATCATCAATTTGTCTGTCATTTAAAGTATGAACACAATGGGAGAAAATATCATTTAATCATAATCCTTTGACAGCATCGAAAGGCTATTCACAAAAGCACTATTCAAAGAAAATTATTTCAGAATGAGCATTAGAGCAGAATGAAATGCATAACTTATACAGCCTGCTGAAGACATCGCACAGAAAAAAAATGTATTTCCCTTTCTGAATAAGCAGAAATGTCAGAGTATTTATATGAATACATAAACTGAAGTGTAACTCAGTTTAATTCTGTTCTAGATGGACTGGGAATACATGAAAGCCATGCAATAATAAACAATTCTTATTAATGTGTAGTTGGTTACAGGGTGAGCTAGCTAGTAGTAGAACATATGTATTTACAAGATAAACAATTTTCTGCATTAGGTAAGGGAGTTCACTTTTTCTCATCACTCATTTTGTGTTCCCTAAAATTTTTGAGAGACATTTGCATAAACCATTGCTATATGCAAATCGAAGTGGGAAACCTCAAACACTTATGACATGAGCTACTTTGGAGACTTCAGTGAGCTAGATCCCTACCCTTTCACAGAAATGGGAGACAGTGTGACCACTTTCTGAAGGATTGTATTTCAGTGGTATGGCTCACTAGTCTTTAAAAATATTAACTTTCAAGAATGACAAGAAACTTTTTTTTAGCTTTTGAAAATATGCAATACATTTGGAAATGAAAGATATGATAATTATCAGATTTCTAAAGTGAAAATTTATCTTATTGTGATCAAGTGAGTCAATCTTATTTTCCTGAGCTGAAGTTAAATTTTTTATATAAGATTACATTTGCATACATCTTGTCCCTTCAGTTTTTAATGAACAAAAGCTTTCATTTTTTGAGCTTTTTGAGGTGTTCCCCATCAAGAAATATCTATGTTTAGGGCAGAACCTAGGTTAAGCTATATTTAGGCTTTAATAGATAAAGAAAAAGTTGTTGCTCAAGAGTAAAGCTAAAGTAAATGATCTTTTGAAAGACTAGAAAGCTGATTTTAGTATTGTTTCCTCTTCCCTTCTCGATGTTAGTATTGTTTTCCTTCTGTTTCTTTGATCTATTATTTCCGAACTAGTATGTTTTAAACTGGACTAAATGGTTAATAAAACAAATCTTTGTTCCAATGTTTTTGTTTGTCAATCATACACTTTTTTCCCAGTAACCTAGATAAAACTTAACAATATCCTTCAAGAGTGTTCCATGAAAGGTGCCAAAAATAGATGACTCTGGGGTCAAGTAAGCTTTAGAAAATCTGTGTACAATTATTGTTCAACATGAAAATCATATTGGAAAGTGAACCATTTAATAATCAAATTATTTGGTCCAGTATTATTTCAATGCAGAGAAAATTTCAGAAGACATTGCCTGTATACTTTTGCAGAATAATAAACTACTTCAGGAAACAGTCTGTAATAATTATGGCTTTATCATGGTACTTAAGCTCGAACCCAGAGGAAGCTAGGCATGCCCTATACCACTGCATCCTTTCTATTATTTTATTGAATATTTTATTTCCTTTATTTTGAGGTAAAGTATATCAGACTGTTTTGATTTGTTCTAAAATTGTGATGCTCCTGTTTTCAGCCTCTTTCTGAGAAACTGGGGTTGTAATTATTTATTTCCATGTTGTATAGTAGCCAGAGAGTGCATATAAATATATAAGAACAATTAGTATGCTTAATTATGTTTTAGAATAATTGTATAAAAAAAGAAATCATATAAGAGGATATGCCAATATTGTAGATATAGGAAGAGGTAGCTAGGTTTGGGACATCTTATCTGATTGCTTTGGACAGCATAGTTTGCTTTCTGAATATATAAATTGGAAAGTAGAGTGTAAGTTTATAAAATGTTCATCTTATTCTGTCCTAATCAATATCAGCAGAATTCATCTCACAGGATGATACTCACAGTTAGTCTCAAAGGGATCAGAAGTGAAGACAAAGAAGAAATAATTCACAGGAGACAAGACAGATAAGAACACCAGGGGGCCAGAGGAATGGAGGAGACCTTACAGTCTCTTGTTTCAAGAACAGGGATGTTTTCTCCCTCCTCCCCCACTTTCTGACACTTTTTTTGTACAGGACTGTAAATAGGAACTAGGGATTAGGTTACAAGCTGGATGAAGTGATTGTGGTCAATGGAAGGAGAGATAAGGAAATTAGAATCCTCTTTAGCTTCCAGCATATGATCAAACAGTCAGTCTTTGACATCAGGAGAAAAAAAGCATTGTGCAAAATTTCTCAAATAATGTGAAATCCCTTTGTCAAGATGGTATCCTAACCACCACTTTCCTCCAGGTGGTGTCCTCCAAAAAGAAAAGTGAAGAGAGTTGTTTAGATGACAGTCTGAAGGACCTTTCTTGTTCTTGTTTGTTATGAAGGCTGTAGTTTGGCTCACTGGACCTAAGTTTCATTTGAGGTCTGGTTTCGTGTGTATCCTTAAGATTAAATACATAAAGTTACCATGTAATTAAACCATGCAACTTCACTTATAATCCACATGCTCTTCCCTTCTGCATTTCTCAGTGCATGTATATTGAAAACAAAGTTTTGTTCCATCTGTATTTTATCCACAAATCAATACCACATATTAGGCCTCATTACAAATACTCCAGTAATTATCCCTAGGTTTTTTTCTTATGTGGGCACTCCTCATAGATTCCTGATAATGTTTCTTTCTGCTACCTCTGTGTCTCTCCATTGTTAGATGCCAATTTCACTATTACACTGTAGAGAATATTCTCCACTCTGTAGTTATAATTTGATTTTCCACTCAGATCTTGAAAAGTTATATTTCAAACTAGTGTGCCTCTTTTTCTTCTTCAGCATATTTACTAATTTCTATTTAAGACATCATTTTAATGCACCAGTGTACATGCACATTTCAATGCCTCTCCTATAATCCACTGCACAACCACTACTAATGGGGAAATAATCTTTTTTTATAACATTTTTATTATTATTTCCGCTCATACAAACTTAATAGGTAGACCAGTTCCCTCCCCACTCCTCGTCCCCCCGAAACCCCTGCTCACCCTCCCTCCCTCCCCATCTCCCAGTACCTCCCCCCCCCCATTCCCAAAGAGTCCTTTATTGCGTATGCCTAACTCTCCTCTTGGTCCTCCTTTCTGATGACGTAAAAGGACCCAGTGGCATTTCCCTGAACCCTTTCTCGTGTTCCCCTTAAGCATAGGAACACTACTGTGGCCATCAATCCCTTGCCTCCAAGGATCTTGGTGCTTTTAGCTGATGTTAGACTTTGTGAGGTCAATAGTGTGAAGGACATGGCGCAGGGCATGCAAAGTCCTATTATGATTGCTTCAGCCCTATCTAGTGTGGAGACTCTTCAAATCATTGCTCCCCCCATCCTTTTGCTCTTACAATCTTACCGCCCCCTCTTCCGCAGATGTCCCTGAGCTTCAGGATGGGGGGAGATTAGGCTGGCTTAGTTCTATGTGGATGATATAGAGTCTCTGAAGTTCTGGATTGTGGTTTGTTGATTTTCTTTTGCAGTTTTGCTGCTCCTGCTATGTCCTTCACTCCATCCTGATGGGCACTGTATGTCACCCCCTGATCAGAGACAAAAAACTGTTAAACTGGAGTCTTGTTATAATAGCACATTCAAGGATAGATGCAATAAAAGCAGGAAACCTCGGTGAGGGAGGGATCAGTCATCCATTTGCAAAATGATCTCTTTTCATCTGCCAGACTATATGCCCTCTCCTTCTGGTGAGATCATACCCCCTCAGTTGTACATGATCAGGAACGAATGTCTGTGAACTTAACCAGGTGTCACATTACTTACTTGTATTCCTTGGAGGTCGATTTTCTCTGCTGTAACATGTTCCCCTCTCTCCTTGTGTCTGGTGTGGCTCTCCAACCCCATCCCTCCTGTTCACAATCCTTGCAATTACCATATTACATAGATTTACCCTTGAGTGTCTCAATGTGGGCTGGGTGAGTTTGGTACTAGGAGCCACCTATTAGGGAGTACATACGGCGCTTAACTTTCTGGGATTGGGATACTTCACTTAATATAATTGTTTCTAATGACATCCATTTCCCAGCAAACTCCAGTAATTCATCATTTTTGATGGCTGAGTAGTACTCCATTGTATAGATGTACCACCTTTTCCTTATCCACTCGTCAACTGTTGCACATTTAGGTTGATTCCATGACTTTGCTATTGTAAACAGTGCTGCTATGAACATAGTCGTGCTGGTGCTATCGAGGCGAACATCTGCTGTATGGGGGGTTATTCCCAAAAGTGGAATAGGAGGGTCATATGGCATTTCAATCTTTAATTTCTTTAAGAATCTCCAGACAGCTCGCCAGAATGGCTGTATGAGTCTGCATTCCCACCAGCAATGTAGCAGGGTTTCCCTCTCTCCACATCCTCTCCAGCACTTGTGGAAATAATCTTTTCTCCTTCTGAATTTCGGAAAATTTCAAATAAATAACATTCCACACATATCACCTCATCTGTAAACTGTGACATATGTTTTATATAAGTAATTTTTCTTATGTAGAATCTGTAATTTGGGTAGTTATATCACTAAATCTTTTTTTTTTATTTCAGCTCATACAAACTTATTAGGTACACCAGTTCCCTCCCTTCCTCCTCCTCCCCCCATACCCCCTGCTCCTCCTCCCCACCCCTCTCCCTCCCCATCCCCCAGTGCCTCCCGCCCCAATTCCCAGAGAGTCCTTTCTTGTGTATGTCTGATTTTCCTCTGGGCCCTCCTCTCCGATGACGTACAAGGACCCAGTGGCCTTTCCCTGAACCCTTTCCCGTGTTCCCCTTAGGCATAGGAACACTGCTGTGGCTGCCAATCCTTTACCTCCAAGGCTCTTGGTGCCTTTAGCAGATGCTAGACTTTGTGAGGTCAACAGTGTGTTGGACAATGCGCAGGGCATGCAAAGTCCAATTATGATTGCTTCAGCCCTAACTAGTATAGAGTATCTTATATATCATTGCTCCTCCCATTCTTTTGCTCTTACACTCTTACCTGCCCCCTCTTCCGCAAATTTCCCTGAGCTTCAAGATGGGGAGAGACTAAGCTGGCCTAGTTCTAGGAGGTATAAATCTTTTGTTTTTTTACAAATCTTACTGTTTTATAAATAATGACACATACCAGATTTTTATTATTCTCCACAGTCTCAAAACAATGTATTCCAAATATAATTTGACATCTATAGTCTCACAACCATGTGCTCCAAATATAGTTTGATATTCTTTTTTTTTAATTTTTTTTATTATTATTTATTCAACTGTGCACATGTGCGTGTGTATGTGTGCGCGTGTGTGTATGTCTGTGTGTGTGTCTGTGTATGTGTAGAACCACGGACGAATTCGTGAACCACCATGGACGCCTCCATCTCCTTCTGCCCCGGGATTCACAGGCTCCGCCCTACCAGGACCAGAAGCGCAGGCCGCCCCAGTTTCCGCCTGGCGTCTATACGTGGGATCTGGGATCCAAACTCAGGACCTTCCGCCTGCAAAGCGGAGGCTTAACCCCTGAGCCACCTCTCCAGCCCCTAGTTTGATATTCTTTTAAATATGGTAGTTGTTTCTTTAACTTGATTGAAGTTGCACAATAACAATTCAAAATATAAATAATTCATGTACCTTTATTTTTCTAGAATAGATTGTTATTGGATATAGTGTCCTACAATTCTGCAAAATAGTCAAATATGATGGAAATGTACTTATCAAGAGAAGTTTAGGGTCGATGGTTCAGTCAATTAAGTGATTCTTTAATCATGAGAAAGTGAATTAGTGTCCTCTGTATGACCATGAGTTTAGAATTATCAACTGAAACCCAGAGGGTCGATTAGTGGATAGACAAGTAAAAATAGTGATGGTCATTTCCTGGCATCCAACTATAGCCAATGCTTCAACAGGTAAAATCTAGTCCCATCGATGCCTGTCAGAGTCATGATTGACTCTTTAAATGAGAATGTGTTTTATAGGAAGAAGTTAAACAATATGTGTGGAAAAAATATGACTTGAGGATATAGGTTACAGGAATTAGACTTTATTACATACATGCATGATATTACTTTAAAAGATAAAAAAGAAAATTGGAAAAATGTAAAGAGAGGAAAAACAATTTTTCTGAACTGTAATAGCAATCAAAGCAAATGGATTTTTCTGAACACAGAACCTTAACTGTTAACAGCCCAACAGTTGCCATCAAAAACTTGAAAACACTATTGTGCTTACTAAATCAACCATATGGCAAAATTGGTACCAGCTTATCATTTATAACCACAGCATCAGGAAGGAAGAGACAGGCAGATTTCTAAGGATCATTGGCCAAGTCACCTCCAAGTATGTGAGAGCTCCACACCAAAAGAGACACTGTTTCAAAATTAATGTGGGTGGTATTCCTGAGAAATGACTTTTAGATTATATTCTGGTCCCCCTACATGTCTATATATATATATATATATATATTCATATACCTACACTTGAGTCGACATGTGTATTATACATACACATTTATATGCATGTACATATAGAATAAAAAACTTTTTTACTCCTAAAATGTATAATTTTGCTAATTCACTGTTTCTATACTCTATAATTTTCTTGACTAAACAGCTAATCCAATGAGTAACTCAGAACATATGGAAGCTTAGTGACTTGATTAGATTGGAAGAGGTTATAGAGGTAGACCAAGACTTTAATTCTCTAAGGACTCACAGGACAAAATGATTATTTTCAAATCAAAGGACTTACTCTGTTCATTTGTTGCTCTTTGGCTTTGCTCCATATGGTCTTTTATATTCATAGGTAAGAGTGGCTGATGATTCTTATCATTACTTATAAAGCCAAGCCCTCATGTAATTATGACTCTTTTGCCATATGGTTAATATAGTAAGCACAATAGTGTTTTGAAGTTTTTGATGGCAACTGTTGGGCTGTTAACAGTCAAGGTTCTGTGTTCAGAAAAATCCATTTGCTTTGATTGCTATTATAGTTCAGAAAATATTGATCTATCCCTGCTTGCAAACTCTTTTAAACAGGTAGCTACAGAGATTCAGACAAAAATCTATATTCCACTTTGTTCTTTCACTCAAGGTACTTCAAAAGAAAATGTTTAAAAAATAGACAGGTTAAGTGAGGTTGCAAGCGAACAATGCTATTTGGAGTCTCTTTATGAAAAGGAGAGTTTCCTGCCACTTTCAATCTACTGGCTGTTATTAAACTTTGTGCACCTAAGAGAGGAGAGGGTCATGTCTTTTAATTGATCCTATACCCCTTTGTTTCCTTTCATATATGAAGGGCTATGGCTGTTGTTATATTTCATTGGTTTCACAAGTAGTTCAAATTGCTTTGTCAGCATTTTCTCTGTTTAAGGAAGGTATTTCAGTGAAAGTATTACTCCCCTACATCTTTCTGATCTCATGTCCCACCTTCTTCTAATCACTCCAAATTACTAGCATCACTTCCTTGCATTTTTCCAAGCATACAAGTTTTTTTGTAAAATCATTCTTTGATCAGAATGCCCTGCCTAAAATACCATTAGATTCTACTACACTTAATACACAACCAGACAAATCAGTGGAATTTCATTTCTATGTCAGATTACATGATGCTTTTACATGTCTCTAATATACATTACTTTAAAAACTATGCTACTTAATTGTTATATGCCTATCTACTTGTCTATTTCCAGTAAACAGCAGAAGTTAAATTTTGCTTATTTATGTAGTCTCAAAATTTTCTCACCCTACCTGAAAAATTTACAATGAACTAATGTAGTTATCTGAATTACTAGATGGTAGCATGTACTAATTTCAGTTTGCACAGTTAATAGCTTTAGAACATTATTTCTAGTTTTCTGAATTTAGTCAGCTGGCTACATTATAGCTACACTCAAAACTGAGGCAATTTATTTGTTTTTTGTTCAGATCTTCAGTACATAAACATTAGACGTGTTTTATGAGTACCACCTCAAGGCAAGTTAGCAAAGAGGATCTACATGTTATGCCATGTATCATGTTTAACAACCTGAAATATATCCACTGAAGGCTTAGTACATGTCCTTAGCCTATAAAATCAATTTACAGTTCTTAAAACATTTTACAGCAAATATGCAGGATATTTTCTTTTTATTCAAGCCACCAATCAAAGAATTTTTTAAGATATGTCTTTTTTTTGTTAGTTAGTATAGACTATGAATGTTGTGAAGTGTGGTGTTCCTTTTCCTTTCTTTTCTTTTCTATCCCTTTCTTTTTCTTTTTCTTTTTCTTTCTTTTTTTTTTTTTAAGGATTGGAGTCCTTCACAAAAAAAAAAAAAAAAATGAAGAAAGCTCAAGTAGACAAAGACAGCAAATCTGTGAAGAAATGACAGGAACAAGGCTTCCTAGCCTAGGGCAGTACAGTTCATGGCACCCATGACATACACTGGGAAAACTGGGTGACATTTATTTCTGCAGCAGCTTTGTGTGGATTCAGTTCACAAGGAATATCAGTATCTAGGGATAAACTTTTATCTTTCTCTCATCAAGGAGCTTGATCAAAAGGATACTTTCATGATCTGCTTAATGATAGTGATATATGGAAATCCTGTCCTACTTGCTGTTTCTCAAATATATTTTGTCTGAAAAAAAATCAGTATTCCAAAGTGGTATATTTTGAAATTTCACATCTTAAAAATTTCTGTGCTTATAGTATCTAGTCCCTTATTCACAATGCATACACAGTATATATTGAATTTGAGTTCAAGAACCTGCATAATTAAGTTGAGATAAATTTTATATTCTCTTAATGCACTTATCAAGAATAATGATATGTGTGTATCTGTGTATGTGTGTGTTTTCAGTTGATTCCCATCACATAACATTAACGATTTTGGACTTAGATAAGATATGCTAGATTAGAACACTACAGTTCAATTATGCATTTATCACATAATATTTCAGACCATTTTAACATTTAAAAATGTGTTATCAATAATAATTGAATTGTATATGAATGCAAATTTTTTCTTTCTGAATCTAATAGCAATGTTAGTCCTGTTATTGTATATTTTAGAGTGTTTCCCTGAGGGTAGTTATGGTCTTGAAAAAACCAGAAAATTTAAATCCATAAGATGTAAAATAATTAGGTTAGAGAAAAATGCTACTTAATTTAATTGAAAATTTGGGTCCTGTGAACGGTGACAAGTTCCTTGAAAGTACTCATTCTCTAATTTATTGATATTTTAGTGTACTCTTAATTCATGAAATGGTCACAACAATTATAAAGTATACAAAAATAAATACATAAATACCACTATGTAAAGTGATCATTAATTTATGCCATTCAATTATTATATATAGAAAAAAGAAAGCATATTATTTTTCTCTAGTCATTATTATATTATTTTATTACATGTTTTATTTTTGCCTAATTATGCAAGCTCAATAGGTCCCATTTCCCCCCTCCTCCTCCCTCCCCTTTCACCCTCCCTCTCTCCCGGTCCCTTCCCCTCTCCTGGTGCCTACCACTTCCATCCTCCCATCCCGCATAGCATCCCTTTATTTGGACAGTGAACCTCCCTGTGAGTCCTGGACCCTGGTGAGGATTCAGGACTCAGTGACATAACTTGGGTCCCCCTCTTTGGGCTGCCAGCTAACATGAGAATTCTATTATGACTGTTTTACCCTTACCTCTAAGGATTCCACAGCCTGAAGCCTTCTTCCCTGTGATCCTTGCTAGACTTTGGGAGTGTCGTTGACATGTCAGCCATTGTGGAAAGGCAAAGTCCAATCATATTGTGGCTATATCCTGGCTGCAGCAGTCCTAACTTGTGTGGAGTATCTTGCATATGGTTAGTCCTCGACATCTTTAGACTATTAGAACCTTGCTGACCCCTCTTCTGCAAGGTTCCCGAGTTTTAGGATGGGGAGAGATTTGACTGGTCTGGTTTCAGATGAATAATGTAGGATCTTTGGTGTTCTGAATTATGGTTCATTGTTGTTTTCAGTTTTGCTTTTCCTGCACTGCCCTTGGCTGCACTCAGATTGGTATGGAAGGTCACCTCCTAACCAAAGATAAAAGACTATTTAAATGAAGATCTTGGGCTGGAGAGGTGGCTCAGGGGTTAAGCCTCTGCCTTGCAGGCGGAAGGTCCTGAGTTCGGATCCTAGACCCCACGTATAGACGCTGGGCGGAAGCGGGGGGCAGCCTGCGTTTCTGGTCCTGGTAGGGCGGAGCCTGTGAATCCCTGGGCAGAGTAAACAAAGAGGAGGTGGAGGAGTCCATGGTGGTTCCTGAATTCGTCCGTGGTTCTACACACACACACACACACACACACACACACACACACACACACACCATTGAATAAATTTAAAAAAAAAAGAAAAAGAAAATATTCTTTAAAAAAAATAAATGAAGATCTTGATATAAGAAAAGACTCAAAGTTAGATGGAAGAATGGGAGTAGGACATAGCAGTATTTGTGTCTGTGTGAGGGAGGTAGTGGGGGGATTGGTCAGTGTTCCATTTGCTGAATGGTTACTGTCTATCTGCCAATCCCTACATCCTCTCTGATTGGTGAAATCAAGTCTGTTCAGTCCCAAATAACCAGGAAGGGAAGTGAGAGTGAGCTGCACCAGATGTCTTGCTACTTACATGAAATACATGACTATCGCCTAATTTCTCTACTGAAGCATGATCCCTTATTGCCTTTCTTTTGAGGTCCTCCTTCCTCTTCTCTCCTGTTTATAATCCTTTGTAATTGCAGTGGGTATCATAGAGATTTATTTTTGAATGTGTCATTAAGTGTGTTTGGCATTAGGATCCACTTATAAGGGAGTACATATGGCATCGAACTTTCTGTGTCTTGCATACGTCATTCAATATAATTTTTTCTAATTCCATTCAGTCTGCTGCAAATTTCATTAATTTATCTTTTTTAATGGCTTAGTAGTAGTATTCCGTTGTGTAAATGTACCACATTTTTTTTATCCATTCATCAACTTTTGGGCATTTGGGTTGATTCTGACTTTGCTATTGTAAATAGTACTGCAAATGAACATAGTTGTGCTTGTATCACTGTACTGAATTGCTGCGTTATTCCCAGTAGTGGTATATATGACATTTCAATTTATAACTCTTTTAGAAAGTGCCATAGTGATCACCAGAGTGGATGTGATCCTGCATTCTCACCATCAGTGTATTATTTTTAAACACTTCCTTTATTTGTAAATCACAAAGTTTGTATAAATAGGAGGTATAAAATGATTCTTTGATTCACTCAAATATAAGTATACATGAAATCTTCAAAGTTATATAACTTTATTAAAAACATTCAAAGTCCTCTCCTTAAGCGTCTTTGAAAAATTAGCGTAGTATTACTATATATAGTCAATTTAATCCACAACATGTCAGGATTAAAGAAATTATAATTCTATTAAACATAACAATCTGAGGCATTGGGAACTGTCAATGTTTTCCTGTGATTATCAATGCTTTCTGCATTTGCTGTTGCATATAGGTTCTTCAGTACTTCTGTTGTACAGTTATGTATTTTCTTCCCCAAATCTCTCTATCTATTAACTTTGGTCTTATTTGTCTCTGAAATTTGAATGTGATACCTGGTTTAACTTACAAGGTCTTTTCTAGCCTTATGGAGCTCTGTTTCACCTCTGTGAGCCCATGACTGAGGGAACGACATTCACAAGAGGCTTCTAAACATTAAGAATCAGCAAAACTGAAAGTCTTACAGCTCACTTTCTTTTAACCTGCACAATTTCTCTGTGAAGTGTTTGAATTACCGTGTCAACTCTTGTCAAGTTAAGAGATTGATCAGTGAGTGGTTCTCTGTCACTTTAAGGCCAGATGTTACTCCTTGGTTGGAAATCTGATTGAATTTAAAATAACAGTTCATTACTTTAGGTGTCAAGGATCAAAGCTAGCTTAGGCACTAAAAATACAACATCAAGATATTGCTGTTTCTACAAATTTTAGCCACTTCCATTGAAACCTACATTTCTAATATGGCTTTTAACACACTGTAGTGCTCTGCTTACATTTCTTCTGACCTCCCATTCTCATTTCTCATCTCTATCTCTCTCTCTGTCTCATTATTTCTTTGGTTGCATAGTGGAAAGAAAGATGAGTAAACCAAGTGTAGCTCTTGAATGCAACCTATGACTCAGTGATTGGTGTTCACTTTTTATTATTATCTATTAACATGGTTGTTTTCTTTTAATTTGTGGTTTTATATTTTTTCATCCTTTTTATTTTTTATTGTTGCATACATGAATATAGTGAATTTATATTTTCATTACTTCATCTCAAATCCCATCTCCCCTTCTTTTTTTCCCTTGCAACCCTTCATCTCCCTTTCCACACTCCCTCCTGTTTTCAAATCTCTTCACTAGTGTGGCCCACTGTGTTTCATCTAGTCTATCTTTCATGACACATGCCTTATATGATTCGTGCTCCATAAAGTATCCTAGATCGGTGGGTATACCATTGAGTAAAAATCCTTCTTTACTTCCCCATCAGCATTAGTACTCATCAGGCTCTCTGAGTAGACTGGAACTTTTGAGATCTTTCTGCTATCATGGAGAGATGTTGATAAGACAGTTATTGTGCAAATCTTGTGAAAATATACATATTTGCCATGAAATCTTGCATTTCATGACTATGTCTTGTCCAGGAAATAATGTTTTCACTATCTTGTCATCCTTCTTAACATAATTGCAAATAATACAAATGATTACATGACACTCAGCAAAGGAAACATTTAACACAAAAAAGCCCAATTTCATTTTATACTCTGAGTGATGAAATTATTACAAGATAATAAAATTAAGAATTAATATGATACTATTTTTTGTTATTGTAGTTGTTGGAATTTTTCTGGTAAATTATATTTTATCAATGAAACCTTCTTGAAAGAAACAAGTGGTTTTATTCACACTATTTACATATGAACAGATCTTAAGGAACACAACAGTGGGTTGTACTTATCCACAGCTAATGGTACTGACAGGACAACCATATGAAGCATACTGCTGGCATAATCTTGATTTTCAGTGATGTGGTATAGCAGTTCATGACTCAGAAGAAAGCACAGAAATGTCTTGTAGTCTCCTTCTGACATATTCACCCCAATCAAGTATCAAAATGGCAAACCCTTGACCTTGTACAAAGATTGCTAGATAGCACAGGAACAAGTCAATGATGGATGCAGGTGAATTAGATTTCACTCTCACCCTATAGAGAGAGTATAACATACAGCAGAATGAGGGAAGGAAAATGAACTATATCAAGTATCTTACTTACATTCATCTACTTCATGATTACCAAGTTTAATATGATCAAGACATCACTGATACATGATTGTTCTATGATTTTTTCCATGTGGGTAGTTACTATATACCTGTGTCATTTTGTGCTTGGTTGTACTGTTTGTTATTAGGGTCCTATTCTTTAACTTGTTAACTATTCCTTTGTGTGCATCAACTACTAGTTCTTTTTTAAAAATATTTATTTAGTGTGTGTGTGTGTGTGTGTGTGTGTGTGTGTGTGTGTGTGTGTGTCAGAGGGCATTTTGTGCACCTGTGAAGGAGCAAGAGTGACTTGAGGGATCATCCTAGATTGGTTCTACTTCCTTTTTGTTTTGCTTTGCGATTTCCCAGGCTCTGCCCACCAGCGCCTGAAGTGCAGGCAGCTGCTATTTCTGCTTGTCCATTTTACATGGGATCTGTGATCCAAACTCAGGACCTTCTGTTTGTGAGACAGTGTTACTAAGCCATCTCTGTATCCTGACATCTAGTTCTTCAATATTAGATTTTGAAAGGAAGTGTAGTGTTAAATACTCATATACTGGAACCATGTAAATAGAAGCCTGAAATGTGAGGGTGGTATGAGAGAAGGCATATGTCTAAATTAAAACATAAAAATAAAATATAGGGACAAATGTATACACACACCAACACACTAACAAAAAGAAACTTGCTCACATGATTAGGGCAATCTTTTGCAAGTGTTATAATTAGAGCTAAGAAATTAATAAAAATTCTTCTGGGTTTTACACTTCACTCAATTGTTTGGATAGTGTTTGAATGTGTTTTATTTTCTCTAGTGGTTCAAATGTAGGATTCCTGTCCCATAATGTTAATGTGGGAGCAGGTAGCAATGTCAGGAATGGGGCCTGTAGGAGTTGATTATGTTATTGGACACATGTCCATGCTATCTCACATTAATTCTGATAGTTTTAAGTTAGGGCTAGATAACTCTCTGACTTCTTTTTCACTAGGAAATCTCTTCTTGGATGCATGCTAGTGTCATTAAGACAACCTCACCCGAAAAAAGGAAATGTACAATGTCTTTGCTTAAATGTACTAAATATGTTTCATAAACACAGGGTGATTGAGAAACAGCTAAGTTCTTCAACTTATAGAGATTGTGAAATTAGGCTGGGTTCACTTTACTCACCTTCTATTTCCTTATCTGCAAATGAAGGGAAGACTAGTACCTTCATAATTATATTTTGAATATTAAATATGAATATTAAAATATTTTCCCATGCCATCACAATTTCAATATTATATGAAAATCAGTGACCATTTTTAATTTAACTTTGGACATATCTTTTTTTTATTCATTAATTTATTCATAAACAAACTGGGTGTGCATTTTTGCCCTGATCCTCTTCCCCACTTCATTTCGCTCCCACCCCTCTACTCCATCCATCCACTCTGAGTTGTCCTACCTCCCCCAACCCTTGTCCTTTTGCTTATATCACAGCACTTCCTTTGCATTACTTGTGTAGTAAGAAAGTTAGATTTAAGTTGAACTTTAAGTGACTCTTCAGTAGGTAAAGTCATAAGTGGGGAGATTCCTCTTTCCTTTTCTAGAACCTTTCTCTGAGATACTCTCTAGAGCAAATCTTTCTTCTCAGATCCTAGTTAGTCCTTGGGGAAATGTTCATAAGTCAGTCATTGTGTAGATTTGATGGTAGAAGCTGTCACTACAGGGACCTTCTGGGTACCCCTGTCTTGGTGGAGTGTGTTGATCAGGAGTACCTCATCTTTGGACTCAGAATGTTAATGCTCCCTCTTCCATAGAGTTCCCTAAGCCTTGCTGTGGAATAAGATTTTGATGGACTAATTACAGCTGAGTATTCCAGTTTCCATGATATTCTGAACTCTGACCTTATATGATTTTCTACCTCACAAGTCTTCCATTAAAATAGGGTATAACTTGGTTGAGATCTGAGAGCTTATCTCATCTGTGTTCCTTTGTCTCCACTCTCTTGGGGGTCTTCTTTTCTCTACCCACCAAGTTATGTTCCTTTGTGGTTATACTGGTTATTGTAGAAATTTCCCCCCTTGAGTACATAATTTTGAGGGCTTACTAATAGGTTCCACTCATAAGGGAGAACATGGGATGTCTATCTTTCTGTGTCTGGGAAACTTCACTTACAATAACTTCTTCAAACTCCACCTGTTTACAAGCAAATTCCATTAATTCATTTTTCTTGATAGCTAACCAGGATTCTATTGTGTATATGTGTCACATTTTCATTATCCATTTGTCTACTGTAGGACATTTAGACTGATTCCATGACTTTACTATTTTGTATGGAGCTGCAATGTACATGAATGTATGTGTCTCATCTTTATAGTAAGATGAAACATTCTTCAGGAATAGTGTCAGGAATGGGTCACGTAGAATTTCAATTTTTAATATTTTAAGAAATTGACATACTAAATCTTCAGGGTTGTTGTACAAGTTTTCTTTCCCACTTGCAATGTGTGAGGGTTCCCTTCTCCCTGCATCTTCCAGCAATTTTTTTGTTGTTCGCGTCTTGGATTTTAGCCATTCTGACCAAGGTAAGATGACATCACAGGGTGGTTTTGATTTACATCTCCTTAATAGTTAGGGAGGTTAATATTTTTAAAGGTTAGACATTTTCAATTTATCATGGGAAAAAAAATTTTTTAAAATATTTTTTATTTCATTTTTGTTCAATTGTGCGTGTGTGCGTGTGTGTGTATGTATGTGTATGTATGTGTGTGTACGGACGAATTCGGGAACCATAATGGACTGCCTCCACCTCCTCCTTGTTTACTCTGCCCCGGGATTCACAGGCTCCACCCTACCAGGACCAGAAACGCAGGCCGCCCCCGCTTCCGCCCGGCTTCTGTACGTGGGGTCTAGGATCCAAACTCAGGACCTTCCGCCTTCAAGGCAGAGGCTTAACCTCTGAGCCACCTCTCCATCCCCTACTTTTTCTACTATCAGACTTGCATCCAGAGTAGAAAACTTTTATTTCCAGGACAGCAATGTATATTTTTTACTCATATCATTTTTTGTTTATTTTATTTGACTTGTTGGTAATTTCATACATTTTTACCCACCGCATATCATTTGTGATTTATTTTATTTTATTTTTGGCAGTTTCTATATATATAATAGGTAGTTTAATCCATATGTCCCCCACTAGTTATTCCTATCCCTTATTGTTTTTCTGTTTACAGTGGGGATTACTGAAGCTTCAAATGTATACTTTTATTTAGAAACATGTTCTTAATTTTAAAGAAAGATGCACTTTGGAACAAAAATGCACATTTACTTCAAAGTAATAGATTCATATCTTAGACTAATCATACAAATGATGGAAAATATGTAAAATATAAGAATCCTTAAGAATAGAAAGAGACCATTCTATTTTATGAGTAGGGCATCTCTAAGTAAAATAAGAAAAAATAACACATAAAAGAGTATAGAAAGTGGAATTAGACTGGAAATGTTACAAATGGAGCCACACTACTACCACTTATACACACTACATTATTTTCTGCTATATTCTCCACAGCCTATTATGTATTCTCCACAACAGGGGCTAATAGCATCCTGAGAAGATGAATTACAGAGATAAAATTACATCATCTACAGACCTATAATGTTTAATACACATTGGCAACCTGAGTGGATTTAGAATTATCTGGAAATTACTGAGGCACACCTCTCAGTATGTCTGTGATTAACTGAGGGGTCAGTGATCCACAGTGAATGCAGTGGCACCATCCCATGCATTAGTAGTCCAGATGGAATGAAAGAGACAACAAAACCAAATAGTAAAGAGCATAAGGTACCTTTTGGTCTTGGTTTCCCTGTTCATATCATCTGAACTGCGACTCACCAAGTTTTCCCAGATATGCAGTATTGAAGTATCTGAATACATTTGCCAAAATAAACTTTGGTGTTATTTCTGTCAAGCATTGCAATAATAGTAATGCAAATTAACTATTACAAAACTAGAGCCCAAAGGAAGAACAGGTCCAAGGCAGCTGTCAAGTTATATGATGATTCTGAAATGGAAAACACCAAAGATCACAGAGGAAAGAACATGTCATGTCCAGAAGCACATGATGTTCAAATAAGAGCAAATAAACCTGAAAATGACATGAAGAAGGAAAGTGGGTAGATCAAATATTGCACAGTTTCAAAGAAGCCAGAAAATAATAGCATGTTTGACACTTAATCAAAAACACAGTTTTAATTTTCCCCTGGCTACTTTTCCTGTGCTTTTTTATCCCATGTTTAATAACTATTGAAATTCACCAAATATGTTTTCTAATATGTTGCATTGAAAGCAAGTTTACTAGAGCTATTATCTAAGTTCATTCCTCCTCATGAATAAGGATACAGAGCTAAAACAGCCCCTAGAAAACAATTTCAAATTAGTATGCTCAATATTTACAAAATAAATATAAATATTAGATTCATGAAAAATAACAAGAATATGAAACAGAGATGGTAGCAATTATTTAACGATAGGAAATGATAGTATATTCCCCTCACATGTGCACCCATATACATGTGATGACACACTCCATGATATATCTATCAGAGACTTATTTATACAACATGGTATTTTAGGCTACTACACGTTTATTATTTATTTTGTTGTTTCACACCCAGGTTAATTTTAGGAATTTAGGAACTGTAATTATAGGTATAATAACAAATGTTTGTAAGGCAGTATTAAATAGTATTTTAGGCTAAATTTTAATAGTCTGCACCCTCCCTAGGGCCTATGTTCTCCTATTTCATAAACTTTATTCTGATTTGCAACACCAAGAATGTGATACCTGTGAAAAAGTGAATACTGTTCTGTCAAGACAGCTACTAACAAGATTTTTTGGGATATGATGATGAAATATGACCAACACTGTAACAGTACTAGAATCTTTCGTGTATCTTGATACAATTCAAAAATGTATATTTTTAACTTATTTATTGCATGTGTGAGTGTAGGTGTGCATCAGAGGACACTATCCCTGTCAAGGACCAAGGATGACTTTGGGAATCATCCTAGATTGCTTCTTCTTCCTTTTTGCTTCCCTCTGGTATTTCCCAGGCTCAGTCCACCAGTTCCAGAAGTGCAGATTGTCTAGCCTATAGTGGGTGGGACTAGGCCTGAAGAGATAAATAAAATACAGAGAGCTGGTTGAGAAAGTTGGCATCCTTGTGTATACTTGGCCAGACATGTTGGTCTGGCAAGTAAGGATCTTCCCATTCTCAGCCATTACCTAGAGATGGTGTGGCCAGTTCCCTTGGCCTTGATATTGTTGCATGCTCTCCTATCAAATTGGACTGAGAACTGAAACCAGAAAATCTTTAAGAAAATAAATCTCTTGTTCCCTGTCATAGTTAGGCACAGGTGTCAACTTGACAGTTGAGGGTTTGAGCTCTGTTCACATTTGTAGAGAGTTAATAGTTGAGTTAAGCCGAGAGCAAACCTGCAAGAGATTGTCTGGCTGATGAAGGTCCAACCCATGGTGGGTGGGATTAGGCCCTGGAATAAATCTCAGAGAGCTAGTTGAGAGAGTCTGAATCCTTTTGTACACTTGGCCAGACATGCTGGTCTGGCAAGTAAGGATCATCCATCTCTCAGCCATTATGTAAAGATCGTGTGGCCAGTTCTCTTGACCCTGGTGTGGTGCATGCTCTTCCATCAAGCTGGACTGAGAACTGTAACTGGACTGTCTTAAAGAAATAAACCCCTTTTCCCTTAAGCCACCTGATGGTCATTTATCAGCAACCATGCAGGCAGACTGCAACAAGTGCATATGAGGTACTTGGATGAGGTACATGTCATAGGCATCCGACCCTTTAACTTTTGGCTTCTGTTTTGCAGAAATTGAGAAGGAAAGTTGTGGAGATCCTGGAACACCCTTATATGGAATTAGAGAAGGAGATGGTTTTTCTAATCGTGATGTTTTAAGGTTTGAATGCCAGTTTGGATTTGAATTAATTGGAGAGAAATCCATTGTTTGTCAAGAGAATAACCAATGGTCTGCAAACATACCCATCTGTATCTGTGAGTACCAAATGCTTTGCTTCTCAGTGGCATATGTTACCCTGCCCTTGCATATAATTGCTTTTGTAATTAATTGCAAAGAGCTGGAACCATGTAATTATTTTCAAACGAGTGGCACTCTGTGATACTATCTTTAACAAGTGTGCTCATGCCAAATTATAAATTTCTTTGCAGATTTAAGTAAAGTTACCATAGTTCACTTGTTAATTGCAAAATATATATTACATACATTCTTATAATTCTCATTTCAGTGGCATCTCATATTTTGTAGATAGCATACTTTTAAGGCAGTAATATATCTTGCTAATTCTAATAGACTCATTTATTTTAACAATACAGCATATACTTATTTGCATTTAAATACATAAAGATCATATTCTGTTTATAATGAATCTATTTATTTTTGGAATGTTATTCTCCACACTTATGCACAAAACACACAAGTTGAAATGCATTCATTTTAGTGCCATACATTACACTTGAACTAAAAAAATATTTTCCAAGGACATTAAGATTTTTTTCAGATTTGCTACAGAAAGCACATAATTTGTATTGTCTGTTGACATTATATTACCTACTCACATACTTCTGAGTCCAAGTAAATACTGTCTTCATTATGTAACAACAAAATATGACTTTTAACTTGCTAGAAATATCTTTAATATATTATGTTCTCTGATATATCATGGTTCTCTTCAGAAAATCTAGCAAATAAAGAGAGCACAAATCAACCTCTCAGGAAACTTTTAATTTGGGGATAATTCTTTTTTCTTTTTTTTCCCCCAATCATACAAGCACAACAAGTACCCGGGTCCTCTCCTCCTCCCTCCACCCCTCCCCAGTCCCCCTTTGCACTCTTCCCTCCTTTCCCCCTCCCTTTCACCCCCTTTCTCCCCTTCTCCCAGTACCTTCCCCTTCTCCCCTCTTATTCCCTGAAGCATCCTTTTTTGTGAATGCCAAACTTATGAGTACTCCACCCTAGTGAGGTATAAGGACTCAATGTCATAGCCGGGAACCCTTTCTTGGGCTTTGGGCATAATTCTTATACCTAACCCAGATCAGTTTCTGTTGCCAGAGAAGAAAAGACATTAAGATTGTGATTTTGATCTGAAAATATCTTATAAAATATAGTAACACTTCAAAAGATCTTAATTAAGCCCAGAGATATTGTGTCATGGATAAAGGTTTTGTCCAGCTTGCTGACAAGAAACCACGTAAACCCAGGCAGCCAGTCTGTCTATAATCCCAGCATTATGGGAGTAAAAACACAGCCTCTCCAGCACTAGCTGCCTTGGTATAGTATTTGGCATGTTTAGGGTTCATTTGAGAGAAAACACCTTAATAATTAAAGCAAGGCATGATAAAAAGATACCTCTATATAGATTCTGTGCCTCTAAATGCAGGTGGACATATGCACATTTGCCCAAACATGCAAACAAAAGTATGCACTCAAAAAATAATTAAAATTCTGAGTAGTCTTCCAGGAAGACTAGAGAATGTAGTAACATAATAAATATCACCAAGAATGAAAGCAAAAACATGGTTTTAAAGATTGAACCCAGGACCTTCAATGCATTAATCAAGTATTCCATCATTAATCTATATTCTCCATTCAAAAATGGAATTAACAGAAGCTAAAATATGTAATTCTAATATTAAGATTATTGGTGATTAAAATAAGCTAAAATTTCTTCAAAATCTTGTGAAATTCTTTTCTCTTCTTTTTTTTACTTTTTGAAACAGGGCCTTATATTACAACCCTTGGCTGTTCTGGTACTTGTTGAATTGTCCAGGACTGGCTGAAAGTTACAGTAATCCTCCTGGTTCTGACTTCTACATTGTAGGGTTATAGAAATGTATCAAGACAAAAAGTTTAATGAACATCTTTTACTATTAATATGTCTAACATCAATAAGCCAAATAGCCTAGCATGCAATGATACTGTAGCAGTCAGTATTTTATATACAGACAATAGCTAGTTTCAGGTACATTTGACAAAATATATTCAGAAAAAAGTATAAAATTTAAGAAATAGAAATTTTATGAATTAAATGCTCACATCTGGTATTGATTGTATGAATTGTACCGAAGTTGCTTGTTATTTCAATGAGATACCTAAAAACAGTTTTTTTTTTCTGAGAACATGGAAATGGATCAAAGATTCTACATAAAAAATTTTGCACTGCACTTGGTAAAATTAAAATCATTATGAAGATTAATATTGCAATTATGCTATAAATTTCTCCTTACCTGATGAGTATACTATGGGTGATGACTTTGGTCAGCCTCTAACCCTTTGTGAATCACTTAAGATCAGAGATGGCAAAATGATGCTGTCTCAATCTCATTGCTTTATAGCAACAGAAAATATGCATCCTCATATATTAATTTACCTTCATTTCTGCCATAAATGAAGAACTGAGTAATCTCAATGTAGATCTCTTGGTTTTCAAAACTAAAAATAGTGTTCCTTTAGAGAAGCACTTTTGTGATTTCTGATATGAATCAGAGGTTATAGAGTCTAAGTTCCCAGAATTCAGGTAAATTCATATTGAAGTGTACAGCAGATAAGCAGAGGGAACCTAGAGTAAATTAGCTTTTCGAGAGAAGCTAGGAAACAAGACATGAGTTCCCTATTCTCTGGGGCCTAATTTGGAGAATTAAAATTGAATTGGATATGATCTATATACTGTGAAAAAAGAAGTATTAACTTTCATGTATTTTTCTCCTTAAATGTGAAATATATATATTTTAGATATGTTTTCAAATTTTTGAGGAAGAAGATTTAAAAGGAACCAAGATAGACTCAATTGCAGTAGCAACTCAGGCAACGGCTATAAAATGTACTGATAATACAAAAATATATCTTCTTTAGTATATAATCAATGCAACAATATAAAGATTCTTTGAATTATCATATTGAAGCAAACTATTCGTAATAACTTATATTAAAAATAATATGTAAATGGGGCTGGAGAGGTGGCTCAGGGGTTAAGCCTCTGCCTTGCAGGTGGAAGGTCCAGAGTTCGGATCCTAGACACCACGTATAAAAGCTGGGCGGAAGTGGGGGCCGCCTGCGTTTCTGGTCCTGGTAGGGCGGAGCCTCTGAATCTCTGGGCCGAGTAAACAAGAGGTGGAGGCGTCCATGGTGGTTCCCGAATTCGTCTGTGGTTCTATACACCCACACATACATACACACGTGCACACATGCATACACGCACAATTTAATAAATAATAAAAATTAAAAAAATAATATGGTAAATGACTGTAACTGAAGTGTTCATAAACTTCAATGAATTACCCAGATTTCCTGAATTAATGGTTCAAATAAAAAATGAAAATATATGATAACAAATGGAGAATTTTAACTTCATTAGTACTTGATAGAAGCAAATTAGATGTCAATTTTCTTATCAATTTAAGGAATATGAAAATGAAAAGGAAGTGAGTCATTTAATATATTTCCATTTAAATTAATGTAACTTAACTAAGAAATTTTGCAAAATGTTTTGAGGCTTGAATACCATAACTTTTACAGATATATTTTAAAAATATATTTCAAAGAAACATTAATTAAAGAATATTTTATTACATTTCAAAAAACATTTTAACTAACATGCAATGACAAAAGCTGAACATAAAAAAAAATCAGATTTTTTACATCCATGTAAAAGCATTATATGATGTGTTTTAAATCATGAACATAACTTATATTAAATGAATTGAAAAATTTATATAGTAAGTAAAGGCAACAAGTTGTGATGTGCATCTCTAATCCCAGTACTTGAGCTAAGGAAGGAAAACAGTGTGTTGTAAATCATCAGTGTGGACTGCATAGCAAAACAATGTCTTGAAACAAAGCACAGCACACACACACACACACACACACACACACACACATAATATACATATATGTATATTATTAAATGTGAATATGTACAAATATATCTAACCATAAGAATTTGGTACAAATTTGTAGGAATTGAATTTTGATTATAATGTTTAACAACAGGAGAAGAATCCTATAAATTGCTTTAATTTGATTGCCTTTTCCTATGGCCATACCATCCTAAAAGTTCCTGATCTTGTCTGATCCATTTTGAGTGACTGATAAACTTTTTTTCTCCATTTTGTCCTCCCTTTGCATTATGAATACAATGATTTAACATTTAAGTCTGACATTTTTAAAGGTTCAAAGGGGAAACAGGGAAGAATATGATACCTCATTTTAGTGTCTTGAGGACTTATGTTTCTGTTCTTCTGGGCTTCATAACCAATGACAACTGTTATAAATATTAATTCATCATTTATTAATCCTTATTGATATTGAAAACTATTACAGTATGCTTTGGATATGGTATAAATGAACCTCATCCAATCACATGTACTTTAATTATTTTTCCTGAGCTTTAAATGCCTACTTCAGTTTCTATCCATAATATAGTTTCTGAAATCAATCATTTTATTAACCTCCTCTGGGTTCTTACATTCATTTCTCTGACATTGTTTTAAGCTTAGAAACTAAAAATGTCAAGTGCTATAACATAAACAGGATTTGCTTCTAACCTGGTGTAATGACTCATGCATATAATCCTAGTATTCATGAGGCTGAGATAGGTTTGCTTGAGTTCCAGACTAGACTATTCTAAATGAGTTCTAAGTATTCTAGGCTACAGAGTAAGAACTGAATCAAAAACAAACAAACAAACACTGTTGCTATTATTTTCTGTAGCAATTTTGTGCACATTTACACATGAATTTTTAAATTTGTCAAAGAACTACTTGCTGTTTCTAAAAGGTAAAATGAAGGCTGAGGGTACAGGTCAACAGTATTGTGATTTTCCTACAATACATGAAACTCTATTTAATCCTGTATAACACATAAAAAAGATTGAAGAATAATGTGTAAATGGTAACATTTTGTCTTATAGAAAAATTTGATTTATTCTTTTAGCAGCTAATTTATTATCTTATCTGTAGATTTTCACATAATTTGCTTATACTACTTTTGAATATTGATTGTGCTTTGTAATCTTCCTCTTTTGCCAGTCCCTTGCCTGTCTAACTTTACTGCCCCAATGGGAACAGTGCTCTCCCCTGACTACCCTGAAGGTTATGGAAACAATTTAAATTGCATCTGGACCATCATCTCTGATCCAGGAAGCCGGATCCACCTTTCATTCAATGACTTTGATTTGGAATCTCAGTTTGACTTTCTTGCTGTGAAAGATGGCGACTCTCCAGATCTCCTATTCTTGGAACTTTTACTGGGGCCGAGGTTCCTTCTCATCTTACAAGTAACAGTCATATACTTAGACTGGAATTTCAAGCAGATCACTCCATGTCAGGACGTGGCTTTAACATCACTTACAATAGTAAGGATTTTGTTTGGTTGTTTTTCCATAAAGCATATCAATTTAAGACTGCTCTCTTGTTTCAGAGATGAGGAAACATGAACAAGCCATATGGATAGTTATTTAATACTTAACATCTCAACATGTTCCTTCCCTACTTCATCATTTTTATTTGTAAGAGGCCCTGCATTAAAGAAATGTATTCCTACTACCTTTACTGTGTCAGAGAAAATATTAGCTCATTCTAAAAAGACATCATAAATTCAAGCTGTTATACACTACGTATATTCTTGCTGGTAACATATGCAACACACAAGTAAAACAGGTTTTTCTTCAAGATATTCACAAGCTAATAGACAAATATAAACCATACTGATAGTACAGGATTGGAATTCCAAAGGAAAAAAATTTCACAAGGCCACAGGAAAACTTTAGGAAATAATTAACTCTGAGAAAAATACCTTGACTTTTTTTTTAAAGTGCCCTGTCCAAAGTCAAACAATAGAATAATGAATCTTTTCATTCATGCACATCTGAGCCACAGTGTTCACACCAGTGGAAACATGTTCTATTGATGTAGGAATAAACTAGGCCATCTAAACGATGATATCTAGCCAGTGCTCAATAACCTCTAGCTGCTGCTTTATTTCACTGGCGTCTGGGTATTGCCATTTAGAAAGAATTTCCTCTCAGTCTCCCTGTCATATGGTCCATGGTGAACTCTGACACTTAGTGAAAAAAGCATCTTTAATTGCCTTTTCACATTTTCGTTAGTCATGTAAACTGTTACTTAAAAGGTTGTCAACTCATAACATATAATTGCACCTCATTTGTTCTAAACTGGCTGTGAAATTTTTTCGTAGAGACTTTCTACATAAAATGACTTTTCTATCTAAAAACTATTCTACACATGTACATATACAAACATGGAAATATTCATGTAGTATTTATGATTATTAGTTTTAATTAATAGAATGATACTTTTAGTTTTAATATTCATGCAGCTTTGAGATAGTATGTTCTTCTGTTTCTACAATAGCTAATATTTTGGATCACATATAACATTACATATTTAATACTTTCCATTTTCATTCTTTTTTATGAACATGGTATTTGGACAATATATATTAAAATATATTTTAAAATTACATTCATAAAACCATAATAAATGTGCCTATGAGATATATTTAGATATTTTTGAATTTCATTTCATATTATTTTGTCTAACTTATAAACATGATAAAACATTATTCAAATTCTGAGCAACAAAAAATGGTATGTCCTGAAAAATTTGTAATAATAGCATTAGTGCCATACAGTTATATCTCAGAATATTTTATGATTATTTGTTTAATCATATTACAACAGAGAAAACGTATGCGTTCACATTTTATAATATTTGTCACAGTAAACACATGCCACTCTATATTTTCTTCTTGCTAAATAGAGACCGTAAAGAGTATAGGTGTGGCTATAAGTTGAAAAATTCAAATTCATCTGAAACATATCTGACATGAGATAATTCACACAAGTTGTAACAGGTAAAGAGAAAAGAATTAAAATCTAGGACAGATGATATATTGCAGTTCTAGTAAATTTATTGCTATGACTGGGAGCAATCCATTTATCTTTTTTCTGAACCTCTCACTACTTACTGTTGATGCTAATTCTTTTCTTTCAGACTTTCTAGATACTAAAACAGAGAGCATATTCTAATGACTAGGACACCAACATTGAAAACAGCCAATTCACCTTCAATTTCATGATGCATGAAAGTAAAAATAATATAAAATTATTTTTTAAAAAAGCGAAAGATTTATACTTGATTGAAATTTCCATTTCACTCACAAGGAAATTTTTCATTGCCAGCAGATTAAATCATGGATATTACAAGTGATATCACTAACATGCTAAAATTTACATTAATTAGAATTGAAACCACTTATATTGGAAATTATTGTGTGGATTTACCCTAATGATAACTAAAATTATCCAGAAAATAATTTTTTATATTTTATGTACTATGGAGCAACTTTATTTGAAAGTAATCGTATTTATTACATATCCAGATGTGGCAAAGGAAAGTACCTGAATCTTTAAAAAATAATAAATTGTTCTAAAGAAAAACAATAAAACACAATGATTTGTAACAGTCACTCTTTCTCATCCCCAATCTGTGAAACACTTCTCTTATACTGACAATGTGCTTTTCTGTGTCCTCTTTAAGCTTTCGGCCACAACGAGTGCCCTGATCCTGGAATACCCATCAATGCTCGACGCTTTGGGGACAATTTTCAGTTAGGAAGTTCAATTTCAGTTATTTGTGAAGAAGGCTTTATTAAAACTCAAGGGACAGAAACAATCACATGTATTCTGATGGATGGAAAAGTAATGTGGAGTGGACCAATTCCACGATGCGGAGGTAAGTGCAGTGGTCAGTGAGAAATGTTATCTGACTTAGAGTGTTCTTTACTCATAGCAGACAAGCGTTGTACTTCCACAGAGATTCTGATCATTGTCTCATAACGTTTCTCATGTTAAATCACTCATTTTTTATTTTTAAATTTTGATAACAAGAATTCAGGTGCTGCCTTTTGACAAAAGTTCTGTTTGGCAAGACATCTCAGTAAAACATGTATATAAAATGTCAAATGTTATTTGCATACATAAATTGCCTGTAGTTCACTGTGCAGTTGAATTTTTAGTCGTATTTAGAAAGTTAATTGGTTCATAGTTATAGTTTGTACTTTCTAGTTTTATTTGTATTTGAATTCTTGTGCATAATTATTTTAAAAAATATATTAAGAATAAATACTGAAATACGTTTAAACTTTTGTATTTTTATATTGTATATATTTTATAATTGTGGTTAAGTAATCTGTTTCAAATATACTACATGATCATTTTAAAAATAATACATAGTAAAAATAGTTTAGAAGTATAAATGTATATTTATAACTATAATGTATTCATGTGGTATGTACAATATTTAGCTAGTATTCATTAGCCCCAATTCATGCTGGCAAGAAAAATAATTCTACTTAAATTAAAATGCATCAATTATACAGTTTAGAGTAAAATACATATTTAGAGTACTATATAAGTTTAGGTGTAGCATTGTTGAGAATTGCCAGAGTAATATCCTAAATTCCAGTTTTCTTTTGCCAGGCCATTATATAAAGATACCCATTTACAAATAATATGAATGAGCTACAACAATGGAACAATGTTATGATGTAACTAGTATACACATTTTGCTTTTGGTACTGTAGTAGAATCCTTAGTCTGGGAATGCTACGCCAATACTCTAATACATCTGATCCACATCTCCAGCCCAATTATTGCCTATTTACAATGTCTCATAAAGAGGTAATTTCAGATTGTGTAAATGTTTTACCATAAATCTTTTCTATTACATACTTCCTGTTAATCATGCTGTCATTTCTGAAATTACTAGGATGAACTCAATGATTTATCAAACTTTAAGTGTTATGCAAATATGATAGTCTATTTTGGCAATAATAACCATTATAAGATTACTTTAAATTTTAACAGAACTGCACAAATGAAGTACTGACATAAAAGACAGAGATATGTCAATGTTTAATCAATGCATCACACTTTTCCTTGAGCTTATTCCTTCCCTCATCATGGTCCCTCCCCAGCCAGGAAGTCCTGCATCAGCATGCAAAGAAACCTTAGTGTATGGGAGGAATGGTGGTTTCAGGTAGAAGGAACAGCACCCATTTCATGTGACACTGGAGGGCGGAGGAACAGGGGTCTGAAGAACATGTACAAAAACCTGGAGAAAGACTGCCTCTAAAAGCAATGCTAACTACTTCCCATGAGATCTTGAGACATTTCACAAGCGACATGGTTGGAGCTGTCTCTCCCTTACCTGGATGTTGGCTTCAGGTTTGAGTGGACAGACATAAAATATATCCCATGGTAATTAATTGTTGAATCTTGTTGGGTAGTCATTTGCCTAACTAGGAGTTGATGTTAGAGCTGATTGATGCTTAACTCCACAGGGACCTAAACTAATGCAATAATGACAAATGATTTTATGAGTCACTGGTAATTCAGGGAAGGCAATTTTCTACTACCTGTGAAAAGCAAATAAATTTTAATTTTCAAAAGTAAGGCAAAATTTTCAGGACTCTAATAATCACAGGCCATTCTAAATAGAAATTTTATGAAGTTTCTGAAGAAGAAGAATATGCTTTTATCTGTGTGGGTTAATGAAAAAACATGTCCTTGGCTCACCTGTGTGCCCATGTTGCCAACACAGAGGAAATAGTACACTAAAGAAGAGGTGGAAGCCAAGAATGGCAGAATCAAGGTGGGCTTAAAGCAGCCTTCCTTTGGTCCTTGCCAGACTGTATCCATATCCAAGACCACCCTTTGATTCAGCTTACACACAGATAAGTAGAGGGCTGCCGACTCTGTTCTAACTAGGAAAAGAGAAAAAACTGAATCTTACACTCTAATGGCATTTTCATTTATGTCCTGAAGTTTTGTTCCCGTTTTACATAGGTACCAAAATCCCAAGACTAGGTAAACAAAGATATTTTCCCAATTTTGAAATATTTTCCTCCTCTTCCAAAAAGCTGTGAAACATCTGCTCAGATTTGGTACCAAATGTGCTAGAAGTTCTCTCTTCTTATTTCTTTGGTTCTGTACATATTATTATTTTGATGAACTTTTAGTAATTATTTATTTAAGTCTGTCTTTTAGGGAAGCCTCTAAGATAAATTTGAAATTTCCATTAAAACTTCTTTTTATATTAATTATAAATGATACATTTAGAAAAATATTATGAGTATGCTTGCAGTTTTTCCTGTAAGGTCAACTAAGTTTCTGTATTTTATTCTATTCTTACAATTCATTTCAAGACAAATTGCATTCTTAAAAGTTACTTATGAATATGGAATGTCATATATTAAAAATTAGAAAGGACGAATTATTTGTTAATCAGAACTTTCAGAAAAGTGGAAGTCAATTTGATTAGATGCTATCTAAAGATGAGTTTTTGAAGGTTTCTCTGTCAAAGAAGTATCTTTAATTCGTGAAGAATGTGGAGTTAATTGCTTTGGGCTAGCATAGGTATTTCATAAAGGGATCCGCAGAAATTTTGCTTAAATTTTCCTTTTCCTCTCTCTTGACTAATTTTTCATATTTGCAGCATGCACAGTCTTAACTCTCTGGCTCTGTGTTTCTCAAAATGCTCAGATCTCATATTTATCTTTATTTCTGATATTGGTATACAAAGCCCGTATTACTTCTGAATCCCTTTGTTGTATTCATTTCTCATCTCTTTCACCTTAGAATTCTTTGTTTCCATACTCTAAACTTATGGTTTTGTCTGACCAGATTACTCGTAGGAACTTTTATGAGCATTGTATGACACACCTGCATTATGCCTTCCAACATTCTTTTATCCCTGCAAATGCTACAGTGTTTGAAAAATGGGAGAAAAGAACACAACACAATTGTATTCTATTTGTCTTTCATCTGAATATGTTCATTGGAATCTCGTGAACCATTACTGTTCCCTTACTGAGAGAAAGAACTGAGAAGAAACAATTTAAAGAAGGAAGGTTTATTTTGGGCTACGATTTAAGGTTATAGCTCATCCTGGCAAAAAGTCAGACTCTTGTCTATCCTGTCAAAAATATCAAGCTCTTGAGGGAACATCTAGTTACATCACAATTGCAATCAAAGCAAAGAACGATGAATACTAATTCTCAACTCACTTTCTTCATTTTATACAGTCCATACTTTCCACCCATGAAATAGATCTGACCCCAGTTACCATGAGTCTTCACAACTCAGCATAATCTAAGTAATCTTTCACAGGCATTTGACTGTGAATACTATGAATCAGTATGAAGCATCACACATGGGTAAGATGCTGCCTCACTTCATTCACCTTTATAAGGAAGCAATGTATCATTAGATTCTATTGAACATACCAAGCTATGAAAATAAGAGTGATCCTTAAACCAATATTCTGGGACCTTTGATTATTCAGCAAGTTGTCATAGAACTTGGAGTCACTTGGATTTTTCTAATAGCCAATACTTTATATGGAAACTCTAAGGAATTTCAGAGTTAGTCAGTGGATGTCCATCTGGGACTTGAGGAGGTCCTTTACCTCTGTCTATCCTGACAAACACCAAGAGGACAAGACAAGCTGCCTGCCTTACTCCTGCTGAAAAAAAATGTTTGCTTCAATCTACACCTCAGATGATCTAGGCATCACTACTCTTCCTTCTTTATTAAATTCTATTTTACTTGATTATTTTCGTCTTAATTTTCATTTGCTTTGCCAGAGTCACTAGACCCCATTGTAATGATGAATATGTCTGTGACAATTTGAGAAATGGTTTTTAAGTCATTCTGCCCTGTTACAGGTGCCTGTGATCTTCCAATATTTTTTGTTCTTCATCTTGGTTGATGTTTTCCTCTGAACATTTTCCATGAGTTCCACTCATAGGAAAAATATTTATTTTTAACACTTGCACAGAGATCCACACACCATGGTGGCAAAGGAATATCATTAGATGAACATTTTGATAGATCTGAGTCACAAATTTCATCTAATGCACAGTATGGGAGTAGGTACAATGGCTTCAGGTCCCTACAAGATCAGAAAAGTAACATTAATAAATTCATAATGCAAAATAAAATGGTCTGTGCCCATAAAGAAGGTTCTCATACTTTGTAAACCCCATGATTTTAGGTAATTTCTCTACTTAACAGTAATCCCTAGATAAAAACATTACTGAGAACTGACATTGTAATTTCCTTCAGTCCATACCGTTTCTTTATTAACACAGGAAAAGGGAAACGTACTAGAAAGAAATGACCTAAACTAGTGCTTCCTAAAATTGTGTAATTGAAAATTCAGCACTTGTTACCAAGCCCACTAGGAAGGTGATAAGTGAGTCTTCTTTCTTTAATTTTTTTTTATTATTATTATTTATTCAACTGTGCGCATGTACATGTGTATGCGCTCCTGCGTGTGTGTCTGTGTGTGTGTAGAACCACGGACAAACTCGCGAACCACCATGGACGCCTCCACCTCCTTCTGCCCGGGGATTCACAGGCTCCGCCCTACCAGGACCAGAAGCGCAGGCCGCCCCCGCTTCCGCCTGGCGTCTATACGTGGGATCTGGGATCCGAACTCAGGACCTTCCGCCTGCAAGGCGGAGGCTAAACCCCTGAGCCACCTCTCCAGCCCCGAAGTCTTCTTTCTTGAGAAAGAGAAATATCATGAGATCATCTAGTTTCAAGAAATGGTCGGATTTTTGGATTACTCAGAATTGTCTTTCACAGAGTTATGAAGAATTTTTTTTCTAGTTCTCATTCTTTCATTTTTAATATATTTATATAATTACTTCAGCTCATACAAACTTATTAGGTACACCAGTTCCCTTCCTCCCTCCTCCTCCCCCCGAACCACCTACTCCCCCTCCCTTCACCCCTCCCTGCTCATCCCCCAGTGCCTCCTGCCCCAATTCCCAGAGAGTCCTTTCTTGTGCATGCCTGACTCACCGCTGGGACCTCCTCTCCGATGACGTACAAGGACCCAGTAGCATTTCTCTGAACCCTTTCCCGTGTTCCCCCTAAGCATAGGAACACTGCTGTGGCTGCCAATCCCTTGCCTCCCAGGATCTTGGTGCCTTTAGCAGATGCTAGGACTTTGTGAGGTCAATAGTGTGTTGGACATTTCGCAGGGCATGCAAAGTCCAATTATGATTGCTTCAGCCCTAACTTGTGTGGAGTATCTTGCAAATCATTGCTCCTTCCATCCTTTTTTTTTTTAACATTTTTATTATTATTTCTGCTCATACAAACTTAATAGGTAGACCAGTTCCATCCCCCCTCCTACTACCCCCGAACCCCCTACTCCCCCTCCCTCCCTCCCCATCTCCCAGTGCCTCCCCCCCAATTCCCAGAGAGTCCTTTATTGTGTATGCCTAACTCTCCTCTTGGTCCTCCTTTCCGATGACGTAAAAGGACCAAGTGGCATTTCCCTGAACCCTTTCTTGTGTTCCCCTTAAGCATAGGAACACTACTGTGGCCATCAATCCCTTGCCTCCAAGGATCTTGGTGCCTTTAGCTGATGTTAGACTTTGTGAGGTCAATAGTGTGTTGGACATTGCGCAGGGCATGCAAAGTCCTATTATGATTGCTTCAGCCCTATCTAGTGTGGAGACTCTTCAAATCAGTTGCTCCCCCCATCCTTTTGCGCTTACAATCTTACCGCCCCCTCTTCGGCAAATGTCCCTGAGCTTCAGGATGGGGGGAGATTAGGCTGACTTAACTCTATGTGGATGATATAGAGTCTCTGAAGTTCTGGATTGTGGTTTGTTGATTTTCTTTTGCAGTTTTGTTGCTCCTGCAATGCTCTTCACTCCATCCTGATGGGCACTGTATGTCACCCCCTGGCCAGAGACAAAAAGCTGTTAAACTGGAGTCTTATTATAAAAGCACATTCAAGAGTAGATGTATTAAAAGTAGGAAACCTCAGTGAGGGAGGGGTAAATCACCATTTGCAAAATGGTTACTTTTTATCTGCCAGACTATATGCCCTCCCCTTCTGTTGAGATCATACCCCCTTAGTTGTAAATGATCAGGAACGAACGTCTGTGAACTTAACCAGGGTCACATTACTTACTTGCAGTCCTTGATGGAGGCCTATTTTCTCTACTGTAACATGGTCACTTCTCTCCTTGCTTCTGGTGTGACCCTCCAACCCCATCCCTCCTGTTCATAATCCTTGCATTTACTGTAGGTAATACATAGATTTACCTATGAGTGTCTCAAGGTGGGCTGGGTGGGTTTGGTACTAGGAGCCACCTATTAGGCGCTTAAATTTCTGGGTTTGGGATACTTCACTTAATATAATTGTTTCTAATGACATCCATTTCCCGGCAAATTCCAGTAATTCATCATTTTTGATGGCTGAGTAGTACTCCATTGTATAGATGTACCACAGTTTCCTTATCCACTCGTCAACTGTTGGACTTTTGGGTTGATTCCATGACTTTGCTATTGTAAACAGTGCTGCTATGAACATGGTCGAGCTTGTGCTATCGAGGTGAACCTCTGCTGTATGGGGGGTTATTCCCAAAAGTGGAATAGCAGGATCATATGGCATTTCAATCTTTAATTTCTTTAAGAATCTCCAGACGGCTCGCCAGAGTGGCTGTATGAGACTGCATTCCCACCAGCAATGTAGGAGAGTTCCCCTCTCCCCACATCCTCTCCAGCATTTGGTGTTGTTTGTATTGTGTATTTTTGCCATCTTAATTGGGGTGAGATGATATCTCAGGGAAGTTTTGATTTGCATTTCCCCGATGGATTAAGAAGTGGAGCATTTTTTAAGATATTTGTTAGACATTTTAATTTCGTTCCTGGTAAAGTTTCTTTTGAGTTCCAGGGCCCACTTTTTAATTGGGCCATTGGTTTCCTTGGTGTTTAGTTTTCTAAGTTCTTTGTGCACTCTGGACAGCAGAGTTCTATCAGATGTGTGGATTATTGAAAATTTTCTCCCATTCTGTGGGTTGCCTTTGAGCTTGTGTTACAATCTCTTTATCTGAACAGAAGCTCTTTAATTTCTCAAGGTCCCAACTGTTGAGAGTTGGTAGCAGTGACTGTGCCATTGGATGTCTGTTTAGGAACTGTTGGCCTAGCCCACTCAGCTCGAGGGAGTTCCCTATCCTTTCAACTATGGTTTTTATAGTCTCTGGCCTGATATCAAGGTCCTTGATCCATTTGGAATTAAGTCTTGTACATGGTGACAAGTACGGGTCCAGCTTTAATCTTCTGCATGTGGAGATCCAGTTTTTCCAGCACCATTTGTTGAAGATGCTGTTCTTTTTCCATTGGATTCTTTGGGCCCCTTTGTCGAAGACCAAATGGCTATAACTTTGTGGGCTTATATCTGGGGCTCCAATCCTTATCCATTGATCTGTGTGTCTCTTTTGGAGCCAGTACCAGGCTGTCTTCATAACTATGGATTTGTAGTATAGACTTAGGTTTGGTATGTTAATACCTCCAGCAGTGTTTTTGTTACTCAGGATTGTCTTTGCTATCCCGGGTCTTTTGTGCCTCCATATGAACTTTGAGATTGTTTGGTCAACTTCTTTGAAGAATTGCTTAGGGATTTTAATTGGTATAGCATTGAATTTGTATATTGCCTTTGGTAGGATGGTCATTTTTACGATGTTGATTCTGCCAATCCAGGAACAAGGGAGGTCTTTCCACCTTCTGGTGTCTTCTGCTATTTCTTACTTTAGGGTTTTAAAGTTTTCATTGTAAAGGTCTTTTACCTCCTTGGTTAGGTTTATACCAAGGTATTTCATTTTTTTAGGGGCTATAGTAAATGGGATTGTTTCTCTCAAGGCTTTTTCACTTCTTTCATTCTGGGCATATAGGAAGGCCTCTGATTTTTGCACATTTATTTTGTATCCTGCCACCCTGCTGAACTTCTCAATTAGTTCCAGGAGCTTCCTGGTGGAGTTTTTGGGATCACTTAGGTGTAAGATCATGTCATCTGCAAATAGGGATAGCTTGACTTCTTCCTTGCCGATTTGAATCCCTCTTATGTCCCTTTCTTGTCTTATGGCTTTGGCTAAGACTTCAAGTACAGTATTGAATAGAAGTGGTGAGAGTGGACAACCTTGTCTAGTTCCTGATCGAAGTGGGAATGTTTCCAATTGTTCCCCATTGAGCATAATCCTTGCTGTGGGCTTGTTATATATAGCTTTTATTATATTGATAAAGGTTCCTTCCATTCCTACTGTCTCTAGCGTTTTCATCATAAAAGGCTGTTGGATCTTGTCAAAAGCTTTTTCTGCATCTATCGAGAGTATCATGTGGTCTTGGACTTTGGACTGGTTTACATGATGAATTACATTTATTTATTTACGTATGTTGAACCAACCTTGTGTGCCCGGGATGAAGCCTACTTGGTCCCCGAGAAAGATCTTTTTAAAGTGTTTTTGAATCCGATTTGCTAAGACTTTGTTGAGAATCTTTGCATCTGTGTTCATCAGAGAGATCGACCTTTTTTAAGTGAGTCTTTATTAGGTTTTGGGATTAAAATGATATTAGCTTCATAGAAGGAATTTGGTAGTGTTCCTTACTTTGCTATTTGATGGAACAGTTTAAGGAGTATTGGTGTTATTAACTCCTTAAATATCTGGTAGAACTCTGTGCTGAATCCATCTGGTCCTGGACATTTTTTGGTGGGAAGATTTGAGATTATTTCCTCAATTTCCTTATATGTTATAAGACTATTTAAATAATTGACAACTTTCTGATTCAATTTAGGTAAGTTGTGTTTACTTAGAAATTCATCCATCTCTTTTTTGTTGTCAAACTTCACAGAGTGCGAGTTTTTGAAATATGATGTTATAATTCTCTGGATTTCTTGGGTATCAGTAGTGATAACTCCATGTTCATTTCTAATTTTGTTAATTTGGGTTTTCTCTCTCTTGCTTTTGGTTAATTTAGCTAGGGGTGTATCAGTCTTATTGATTTTTTCAAAGAACCAGCTTTTTGACTGGTTGATTTTTTCTATTATTTTCTTAATCTCGATTTCAGATATTTCTCCCCTCAATTTGCTAATCTCCTCTCTTCTACTACTTTTGGGATCAGATTGCTCTAGTTTCTCTAAAGCTTTAAGCTGCATTGTTAAGTTGTTTATTTCTCATGTTTCCATTTTTTTGATGTAGGCATTAAGAGCTCTGAACTTACCTCTTAGAACAGCTTTCATTGTGTCCTAGACATTTTGGTAAGTTGTATTTTCATTATCATTCGCTATCAGGAAATCTTGAACTTCTTTTTAATTTCTTCCTGAATCTAGTTCTCATTCAGCATCATATTGTTAAGTTTCCAGGAGGTAGTGTATTTTCTCTTGTTTGTTGTGGATGTCCAGCTTTTGGCCGTGGTGATCGGACAGGGCACAGGTTAGAATTTCAACTTTTTTGTATATGTGTAGATTAATTTGGTGCCCAATATGTGATCTATTTTGGAGAAAGTTCCGTGTGCTGCTGAGAAAAATGTGTATTCTTTGGTGCGTGGGTGAAAAGTTTGATAGAGATCTGTAAGGTCCATTTCTTTAAGGGTTTGATTAGGTCCAAAGTGTCTCTGTTAAGCTTTTGACCTGTTGATCTATCCCATGTTGAGAGGGAGGTGTTGAAGTCCCCAAGAATTATCGTTTGGGGGTTGATTTCTTGCTTTAGATGCTTGGATGCATATATGTTCAGTATTGTGAAGTCTTCCTGGTGAATTGTACCTGTGACTAAAATGTAGTATCCATCCATGTCTCTTATAATTTTCTTTGGTTTGAAGTCCACTTTGTCTGATATCATAATGGCTACCCCTACCTGTTTTCTGCTTCCATTAGCTTGTAGAATTGTTGACCAGCCTTTTATTTTTAGAGCATGCCTATCTTTTGTGGTGAGATGGGTTTCCTGCAGGCAGCAGATTGATGGATTGTGATTTTTAATCCAAATTTGTAATCTGTGTCTCTTGATCGGTGAGTTAATTCCATTAACGTTTAGTGTTATAATGGAGAAACTATTTTTAATTCCAGACATTTATTATGTTTAGCAGTTTTTATAAGTATATTGCTTCACTTTATAGGTGTTATACTTGCCTTCTGTTTTCCTGGATATGCCTGTTTTTTTCTTCAAGCTTGAGTATCATTTCTAGCATTTTTTGAAGGCCTGGTTTGGTGGTCATGTATCCCTTAAAGTTGTCTTTGTGCTGGAAGATTTTTCTTTCTCCCTCGATCATGACGGATAGTTTTGCAGGGTAAAACAGCCTGGGTTGACATTTTTGCTCATTCAATACTTGAAGTATGTCTCTCCAAGCTCTTCTTACTTTTACTGTTTTGTCTGAGAAATCATTTGTTACTTTAATAGGTTTACCTTTAAAGTGACTTGTTTTTTCTCCCTTGAAGCTCTCAGCACCATTTCTTTATCTTGAATGTGGAGTGTTTTGACTATTATTTGCCGTGGCGAGCTTCTGTTTTGGTCATATCTGTTTGGGGTGCGGAATGCCTCTTGTATATCGATGGGCCTCTCTTTTTTAGATGAGGAAAGTTTTCCTTGATGATCGTTTGAAAAATTTCCTCAGGAGTGGTATTTTGAGATTCTTGCTCTGGTATTCCATGAATACGCATGTTAGGCTTCTTCAGGGTGTCCCATATCTCTTGGATATTTCTCTCAAGTATCTTTTTGGCTTTAACAACCTCTTCCATTGAGCTGGTTAGTACTCCCAGTTTATCTTCAAGGTCTGAGATTCTGTTTTCTGCTTTGTTAGTTCTGCTGATAAGACTCTCTGTGGAGTTCTGGGTTGAAGATATCTTGTCTTTTAGCTCAGTTTTAAACTCTGCTTGAGTCTGCTTTAACTGCTCTATGCCAGTTTTTGTTTCTGGCACTGTTTTTCTCAACTCCTCCAAATGTTTGTTGTGTTCCTCTTCAAAGCGATTTATTCGATTATGTAATTCCTCCCAGATTTCCTCTTTCATAGTATTGAACATGGTAATGATCATATTTTGAAGGTCGTTATCCTGGGTCAGGCTTTCTTGGCCATTTTTCATGGGTTTCTTCTGGTTGGAGTCTAGGTTCCTCGGTGAGGCCTGGCTGGTCCGTGCGCGCATACCGGGCGGCGGAGTGGAGGGAAGGGCTGAAGAATTTCCTTGAATTTCACTTTAATGAAGTTATATAACAAACACTTCTTAAGTAACATTTTCTAGTGCCAGGAGTAATTTGGTAATAAGATCTAGGTGAAATCAGAAAGCATATTGAGGTATTTAGAAGTAATTGTTAATAGCATAGAATTTCATATTGACTTTCGTATGGTTGCAAGGATTGTGTATGGTAAACAGAAAAGTTTCACAGATATCTTTCTAAACTAACCCAGAATTCATGTCCATCTAAAAACCATATCATAATCATCATTTTCTCCCTTTCATTTTCTCTCATACTTACATTTACAATTATTCATTTCTTTTTTCCCTTTCTATTTTTCCTTTTCCTTTTATGATTTTGTTTACCTATGCCCAATACTTTTGATTTATATATAACAAAGTTAGCAAAAATTCATTCTGCAGTATACTGGCCAAGGAAATATTAGTTCATCCAATTCTTATGGCAAGAAAAAAGGTTTTGACATGTCTTCTCAAGTGTTCTCCAAACTGAATTCTCACTTTATAAATGCTAGTTTATTTATTTTCTGATAAAAACTAGCCAATTAATTCTAGATGAACTTTAAACTTATATGCCATGAGATGTGGAATAATGCAAGCACTCTCTCTTGAGGTATTAAGCAATGAGTTTTTGGTCATCCAGTACATTCTCTTTAAAAAATGTCAACTCACTTGAATATAGATTAATTTTCATATGTTTGTTGCAATCACAAAAACAAATGTTTCCTTATGATAATTTATTATCCATTGGTAAATTTCATTTTAAAAATATTTCATATTATGAATAATATTAAGGTAGTCTTTTAATTTTTAGAATATTTCTTGTTGTATATGTGTATGCGTGGGGGGAGTGTGGGGTATGTTCAAGAAGACTTTTGAACTTATATACCTGTGGAGGCACAAAGGTGCCTTATGGAATTATCTTGGATTCAACTACTCCCTTATTGCTTTGATCTGGCTCTGCTTTCCAAAATCTGAATTACAGGGTGCCACTGTTTCTGCCCACCTTTTTTTATGTGGATTTGGGATCTGACCTCAGATCCTTTTGTTTGTAAAGCAAAGGCTTTAATCCCTAAACTGTCCCTTGAACCCTTTTATATGAAATCTTAAATAATACTTACAAAAGTGAATGGGTTTTTCTTTTTGCAAATATGTTATAAAATATGAAATTCATATAGCTTGCTTTCTATTTCATTAATTAAATTATTATTTATTATCACATGTGTTGTTATGTGGGGGTTAGAATATGCCTTTGCCACAATGTACAGCAGGAGGTCGGAGGAAAACATTCAGATGTCATTTCTCTCCTTCCAACTTGTTGAGACAAGATCTCTTCTTTTTTTTTCTGCTGCTCTTTGTTCTCCAGGCTGGCTGGCCTGTGAGCTTTCAAGTGATCCTCCCATCTCCCTGTAGGAGCAATGGGATTGCAGGACTGAGACAACCCTTCTGTTTTTTTCCTGAACTCTGGTTGTCAGACCTATGTGGAAAGCTCTTTCCCCAGTTAAGCCATCACTCTGACCCATACCAATCAAAATTTAAAGTTTAAAATAACGTAATTTTACTAAAAAAAAGATTAGATATGTCTAACAATGAAATTGCACTTTATTTGTTGTCATATTTTCTGGTTTCTTATCTCTGTAATTATTATTTTATTATTTTGGTGAGTGTCTCAGTACTGGGTCTTGAATATTGTATTGTACTCTGGGCAGTTTATCATTGATTTTTAAAAATCCAGCATCTTACTTTTACAAAAACTGTATTCTGATATATCTCTGTACTGTTTGTAATATACCAGTCAAATTAATTGACTATCATTTACTAAATAAATGTACTTGTTCTTTGAAGAATTCTGTTCTTGAAAAGCACCTGTGATTTCTTTCCAAATACCAATCAGATAGTAGGGTGTATATTTCAAATTTAAGTATGAATCAAATTGTTGCTCATTTATCTAAGTTTATTTCCTAGAGTCTTCATAATACTACTTTGTCTGCGTTCCAGAAGGCTCTGATCCACACATAATTTCCTGAAGCTCTTTTCCTGGCTGTCAACTTCCTTTGCCAGTAACACTGTAGTAAGCAGTGCCCTCTTTAATCTAAAACAATTTTCCCAGCAAAAAAAAAAATGGTAGTGGAATATTGGACTTCAGGATTACATGGTCATGTTCTTGAATACGATTAGAACATTAAAACATTCACTGAATTCTTATAGATAAAAAGGGTTTCATTTGGCCTAATGTATGAGAAGAGTCATATGACTGCTATTGACTAAAAGTTGATAATTTAATTAAGGTGCTGAGTTAAAACTGACTAAAGCATAATTTCTCTTGTTCTTTTGAAGATTAATATACCATCTAACAATATTGTCTTTGTATTCTTTTTAAAATTGAAAGAAATATGAACAAATGTGTTAACATGAAAAACCAGTTTCCTTACTGCTGATTTTTGGTACTTAGAACTTCAGCATATGGAACGAGTACCAATATTCTTCTCTATAAAAAATTGAAACCTATATATCCTACCTATCATTTATACATCAACTTTTGTGTATCAGAAATAATTATAGTCACCCCATTCCCAATGTATATAACCAGAAGTAAGGAAAGTCTATGTATCTTTCCTTGTAAATATGTGTGTATCTGTAACTATTGGACATATAAGTTGTTGAGGCAGGAGGCAGGATGGTAGTCATCTTCAATCCAAACTCAGCACATATACTTTAAGATGCTTTCTCATAGAATATGGAAATCCACGCAAGAGACAATCGAGGAAATGATGAAATCTCTGGGAAAACCAGACAAAGGAGAGCCATCCAGTTCACCAAGCTTGACAAGCAAATGATAAGAATGCCTTTTGCATCCAATGAATAGCAAAGGCAGTTCTGAAATTCACTACTTTGGAAAGGGAGTACAGAAATGGACTATGACTTTGAGGCTGTGAGGAAAGGAAGCAGAGGCCTTAAAAGTGTTGAGCTTTCTGTCATGAATTCTCAGCTTCTCATCAGGAATACAGCTTGGGAATCACCTCCCTTTCCTCTTGTGCTTTCCAAACAATTCTTTAGTGATTCTTCTGATGAGAAAGCAAGAATTTCAATACCTGATGACACCAACAGCAACCAAGAGAGATATGGAGATATGACAGCAGTCTGTCTGACAAAGCCTAACTTGTCACCAAAAAAGGAGGTCTTCCCTTTAAACTACCCTAACAGGCAATTTCAGTAACTGGATGAAGGAAATTATAGAAGAATTCTGAATTGAGATGGCCCAAGTCTTTTTTTTCTAATGCTGAAAATGATTAGAAGTTAGAAAGTGTTGTAAGAAAAAAAACTGTTATGAGAGGAATATTAAGCAGTGTATGTATGAGGCAAATTTTAGAAAAAAGTCTAAAGAATAAACCAGCATCTATTTTTGCAGCAATGGTCTCAGAATATTCCACAAAATGCTTACTCGACCAAAAAGTTGTATGCCCTCAGAATAGATCTTCATGAATTACCACGGTTCATGTTCTCTTCTACTCCCTAGTGAGACATTTGAGAAAATACTTCAAATGAATAGGATGGAACTAGAGTCCCTAGAGAACTGTTTGGAAACAAAGCAGACTTGCATACGCAATGAACATTCCCATTGAAGACAAGGAACTTTCTCCTGAATCTCAATGAGCCTCTGAGGGAAGGGAGTCCTCTTATTTAAACATATCACATTCACTTTGAATAGAGTTCTTTCCAGGGAACAAGTAGTAATAATCTAATATATACATTAGAAGGGATTTGTGGTTAATAAATCAATAAAATTTGTATTGATACACGGATACACATGTGGATGAAAAAATGTATATAGATAAACCACATTTAACCATATGCATTCATCCTACATTGAATTTTTCAGGGCTGAATGACTTAATTTAAAGAAAATAATAGCCATTGACTTTAAATCTTTGCTTTCTGCTGAAATAAGTTCATAAAGTAGAAGAGGTTATGGAAATAGAATAAGGGACAGAATTAGGAATCGAGTTTCTGTATTATACTTGTTCTTCAGTTCCTATAAGTCTGTCTTCCTCATTTTACTCAGAATTCAAATATAAATTTCCTTTAATTTTCATTGAACCATTAGTCAGCCTGCAAAGATTAGAGTGAGCTAGAGATTAGTAATCTACCTGCAATCCTAAAGTCATATGTGGAATAATAGAAAAAATGGAAGCCAGATGAGTAAATAAATGGAAGAATTAATGTATGATGAGATGACATCATGAGTGTAAACAAGTATCTCTTTATAAATACAGTGTATTTATCAGGTCAAATGTTCCAATACTGGCCACTTTGATTCACTTGTTATCAGATTTTTGTGATAGACTTCATCATTCAGTCCACAATTCCATTCTGAGCACCAAAGTACCATTTTTTTCTCGTGGCAAGTCATCTCCTGATTTGAGACCTTTAACTTCCTTAGCATGTTATTCATAATATATTTTTAAACACAGTCTGAGGACTTCAGATGTCAAAGAGCTCTGGTACTCTCATTCTAGTCTTTAAAAAAAAAAACAAAGAAATGAGCCATTACTCCAACACAAAATATTTATAGGTGGCTTCATGCATTAGAAGAATAAAATTGGATAAATGAACTGTGTCTCCTTATAATGCTTAGATGATCTGTTATCATTGCTGCAAAAGGAAGATTAGAAGTGGCAAGCTGCATCACTAATGTTTCCAAATAAATTTCCTGTTCACAAAATCTTAAGAGAATATTTAACAGAATATCAGATGTAGAGACATACTTCTAAATTCTTTTTATTCCACCTTGGAGTCTCTGGTGATGTAATGATTTAAATAAACAAAAGGATCAAGATAAAGATTCTGTTAACATTGAGAATTTTTGTCACAATTTACATTGCTAGAGAGGCACTCTGAGAAACTGCATTTTAATGTGCTTGTTAGGTATCCACTAGTTAGACAGGTTTTCTTTTGATAATGGCTACACAAAATTAAATTGCTCAATGAACTTACTTCTTCAATAACTATAAAGTGTAGCCTTTCCCACACTTATGTTAGAACTTCTCTTTCCCAGGGGCTCACTGTCTCTCTCTCGCTCCTCTATTTTTCCTATGAGTGAGTGTGCTCTTGACAAAGTTTCCTCCCTTAAATTAGATCTACTTCATGATGCTGGAGTAGTTACCTCTCCTGTATTTCAAGATTCTCTCAGATCAGGCAAGTATTTACTTTATTTCATGTTTGACACATATCTTTCTTGGAAAAAAATGCATGTCTCCTTATGGAAGATATAATGTCATACATGGGACTGGAAAAATGGCCCAGAGGTTAGACTCTGCTAGCAAGCAAAAGTTCCAGAGTTTGGATCCCAGGTCCCACATAAAAGTGCCTGGCAGAAACCACTGTGGCCTGTATTTCTTGCCCTGGTGGGTGGAGCCTGGAAAAACGCAAAGCAAAGCAAGAAGGAGGTAGAAACAATCCAGGATGATTTCTAAAGTCACCCTTGGTCCTGCACAGGAACACACAGTGCCCTCTGATACACACATACACACATATACACGCACACACGCACACGCGCGCACGCACAGAGAGAGATACACACATACAGAGTAAATAATTAAAAATAAAATATTTTAAAAAGTCATGCAGATTTTTTCTGAGAAAACTTCAGCAACTAAGGTAATATTAGCAAACAGCAGATATAAAATTAGTTAATTACTACATGAAGAAAAAATTTACCATTGAAAGAGCATTTTAGTAGAGTGTTTCAAAGCTGACACTTAGACCTTTGGATTCAATGTTCTATTCTCACTTCCCATCACTCTCCTTTACAACTAAGCATTTTGTAAAAGCAAAAAGAAATGATTAGATAAATGTCTTCCACGGAAAATTAATTGTTTAAACCTATAATGGAAGTAGTGTCTAACTTGGAATTTAAAGATCTTTCCCTTAAGTTTCAGCACTATGACTACATATACTTATTTTGGTTCAAATCATACAATTAACAATTTTTCTACCTGTGAAATATAAAAAGAAAGAATAATTACCTTTAAAGGCAAGTAAAATCATAATATTTTTAACCTACCGTGTACTGTAGCTCTCTCAATTCATAAGACAAAAACTACTGATTGTAGCTGAAATGGACATATGCTCCAAGTAAAGAAGGTGAGTTGAATGTTAAAAATGTCAGTTTATTGTCATCAGTCTTGTGAGCCTAGGAAAAGACGACTGACCTGGTAACAGGTTCAGCTCTCCATATTCCAAGAGAAATAAAAGAATAATCCATCAAGAAATATAAACAAGGTAGAATTAATTCAGATTATTGTGATGGAGATGATAAATTGAAATTAACTACTTAGAATTTTTAAGTACTGTAGTGAGAAAGTTTATAAGTATTGGTAGATGCAAACAGGAAGGATGGCCAGTATTACTGGTCATTTGCATTTTTCAGTTGGAATTTATTGGACTTAATTCCTTCTTTCTCACTGTGATTGAAGCCAGCTTTGATTTTTTTTTTCTTTAGAGGAACAATATCTTTCCTAGGTTGTAAAATAATAGTGAAAGTCTGGGTGAACAGGTGAGACACTATTTATATCTCAGAGACATAAATAATTGTGTTTTCTAAAGGAAATGGAAGGGAGGTTGAAAAGAGACAGTTTATTAGGAAGTAAAAATGTATGTTAAGTTTAAGTAAACTAAGCTTGTGTAGGTCAGGTAGAAATAAACTACCTGACACACAATAAAGTTTGGGATATATTTTAATAGCTATTTTTTCCCAGTCACACATATAGGAAACAGAAAGTCTCCAACAAGAAGTCCACTCAATGCACAGGAGTCATTCAACCCACATTGGGACTCCAAATAATTGACCTGAGTCAAGAGTGATTCATATGACAAGAGTCTGGAGTTTGTTTGTCCATTATTTGATTTTTTTTTGCACAAACCCTCCAAGCTCAGTGCTGCATTTCTAGCGACCTAATGTAATTCTTCTATACTTTGTGTTCTGCATTTTTGTGGATGAATTCACCATCCATTTTGGTTCTCATGTCATGAGTCCTAGGGTCAATTGAGGTTTCTCCTCATTATTAGGTTATAAAGAGCGTCGACAAAAGATTTTCATGCTAGGGGCTGGAGAGGTGGCTCAGCGTTTAATACTCTGTCTTCAGGCGGAAGGTCCTAGACCCCAGGTATAGACGCCAGACAGAAGTGGGGACGGCCTGCGTTTCTAGTCCTGGTAGGGAGGAGCCTGTGAATCCTGGGGCAGAGTAAAGAAGGAGGAGGTGGAGGCGTCCATGGTGGTTCCAGAGTTCGCCCGTGGTTCTACACAAACACACACACACACACACACACACACACACACACACACACACACACATGCACACATGCACAATTAAATAAAAAAAAGGTTTTCATGTTGGTTCTTAATATCTTCTTCACTCCTCCCTAAAATTTCACCGTGCAGCTGGTACTGATCAGTAAGTCCTTAACAGTCTTCCTGCCCCTTCTGCAAGATTCCCTGAGTCTTAGGTTCATGGGTGATTTTGATGGCCCATTTAAGGCCGAGCACAACACTCGCTCTGTGGCACACTCTGGCCAGATGTGATACTCTGCGTTATACATCTTCCATTACAGCAGGATAATTCACCTGCTGAGAGCTTTCCTTAACTAAGGGTAAAATAAAAAATATTTAGATAGTAGTTTACTGTCAACTATTTACAATAAAACAATAAAATGTCTGGCCCCTTCTAGGGTCTACAGTCTCCCCTTCCACTCATATTTGGATAGGTCACAGTAACAGAAATATGTTCCATGGTGAGAAGTGGGCCTTTAATGCTATTTAAGCAACGTTTGGTTATCCAGCACATTATACACTAGTATTACATCACTGGACTCTTCTTGCCAACATTGTTGTTATTGTTACTTGCAGCATTCACAGCTGGGTGAAGCTGTTGAGAGCTTTTCTTCCACAGCCACCTATATTATTGCACCTACCCCCACTATAGTTTAAACCATTGCTTCTTTCCTCTTTAAAATTTTCCTTCCATAATTGCCTTTTTCAACTTCTTGCCTGTGTTCTTTTACCTAGATTCTTTTAGGATATTCTGTATCATCTCCTGCCTTCACTTATATTTCTTTTTAGTTTGAAGATGTTATAGAAATATCTATTATATTTCTTTTTAGTTTGAAGATGTTATAAAAGTGTCTATTTCAGAAGGTTCAATGCTAGCCTCCAATTACAAGAGAGAAAATGTGGTGTCTGTCTTTCTATGTTTGGGATGTCTTGCTCAGTATAATTTCTTCCAATTTCATAATATTATAAGCAAATTTTATGAATTCATTTTCCTTGACAGCTGAATTACTGTAGTATTTCATTGTGTATATGTACCACACTTTCATTATCCATTCATCTATTGTTGGATATATAGACTGATTCCATTTCTTTGCTATTGGGGTAATAAACCTGAATCTAGAATTGTCTCTGTAATAATATTTAATGTCTTTTGGGAATATTCCCAGTAGAATAGCTGGGCCATTTGGTACTTCAATTTTCAGGTTTTTTTTGAGGAAAATCCATAATGATTGTTACAGAGGTATTTCAAGCTTATATTCCCACCAACAATGAGTAGGAGGTAAAATTCCTAGAAGAAAAAAACAGGAAATACATTTGGCTTCATTGGCATAGGTAAATATTTTCTCAATATAGCACCATTTGCCCAAGAAATATGACCAATATTCAAAGGTAAGGTTTCATGAAACAAACAAGAAACAAAACCTGTTACACAAGAAAGCAACCCACAAAATGGAAGAAAAAGCTTTGCTAACTGTACAACTGATAAAGGATTAATAACTCATAAAAGGCTGGACAGATGACTCAAGAGTTAAGACTTTGCTTCACAAACAGAAGGTCCTGAGTTTGGATCCCAGGTTCCACGTAAAAATGTCAGGTGGACCGCTGAACATACATTTCTGGCCTTGGTGGGCAAAGCCTGCAAAATCCCAGAAAGAAACAAAAAGAAGGTAGAATCCAGGATCATTTCTGAAGTCACTCTTGGTCCCCCACAGGGACACACAGTGCCCCCCCCCTCACACACACACACAAATGAATACATAAATAAAGTGTAAAAATTTAAAAGTATACAATGAATTAAAAAATTAGATATCAACTATCAAAGAAATAGGCTTTGGAAGTAAAAAAAAATCACATGTAAAAATTCAAATATTTGACATATATTTTATAGATAGTTCTACCTCTTTATACATAAGGAAAATGCAAGTCAAAACTGTTCTGATATATCACCTTGCCCAAGTCAAAATGACTAAAATCAAAACACAAATAACAACAGTTCTGGTGAGAATAGGAACTGTTACCTTTTTTTTTTCTTTTTATTTCAGCTCATACAAACTTATTAGGTACACCAGTTCCCTCCCTCCCTCCTCCTCCCCCCATACCCCTGCTACCCCTCCCTATCCCTCTCCCTCCCCATCCCCCAGTGCCTCCCGCCCCAATTCCCAGAGAGTCCTTTCTTGTGCATGTCTGATTTTCCTCTGGGCCCTCCTCTCTGATGATGTACAAGGACCCAGTGGCCTTTCCCTGAACCCTTTCCCGTGTTCCCCTTAGGTATAGGAACACTGCTGTGGCTGCCAATCCTTTACCTCCAAGGATCTTGGTGCCTTTAGCAGATGCTAGACTTTGTGAGGTCAACAGTGTGTTGGACAATGCGCAGGGCATGCAAAGTTCAATTATGATTGCTTGAGCCCTAACTAGTATGGAGTATCTTACATATCATTGCTCCTCCCATCCTTTTGCTCTTACACTCTTACCGCCCCCTCTTCTGCAAATGTCCCTGAGCTTCAAGATGGGGAGAGACTAAGCTGGCCTAGTTCTAGGTGGTTGATATAGAGTCTCTGAAGTTCTGGATTGTGGTTTGTTGATTTTCTTTTGCAGGTTTGCTGCTCCTGCAATGCCCTTCACTCCATCCTACTGGGCATTGTATGTTACCCCCTGGCCAGAGACAAAAAGCTGTTAGAGTCTTGTGATAAAAGCATATTCAAAGGTAGATGTAATAAAAGTGGGAAACCACAGTAAGGGAGGGGTCTATCACCCATTTGCAAAATGGTTACTTTTTATCTGCCAGACTATATGCCCTCCTCTTCTGGTGAGATCACGCCCCCTCAGTAGTAAACGATCAGGAAAAAAAGTCTGTGAACTTAATCAGATGTCTCATTACTTATTTGGGTCCTTGGTGGAGGCCTATTTTCCCTACTGTAACATGGTCCCTTCTCTCCTTGTTTCTGGTGTGGCCCTCCAACCCCATCCCTCCTGTTCATAATCCTTGGAATTACTGTCTTTAGGTGGGCTGGGTGGGTTTGGTACTAGGAGCCACTTATTAGGGAGTACATACGTCGCTTAATTTTCTGGGTCTGGGATAATTCACTTAATATAATTGTTTCTAATGACATCCATTTCCTGGCAAATTCCAGTAATTCATCATTTTTGATGGCTGAGTAGTACTCCATTGTATAGATGTACCACTGTTTCCTTATCCACTCGTCAACTGTTGGACATTTGGGCTGATTCCATGACTTTGCTATTGTAAACAGTGCTGCTATGAGCATGGTCGTGCTTGTGCTATCGAGGTGAACCTCTGCTGTATGGGGGGTAATTCCCAAAAGTGGAATAGCAGGGTCATATGGCATTTCAATCTTTAATTTCTTTAAGAATCTCCAGATGGCTCGCCAGAGTGGCTATATGAGCCTGCATTCCCACCAGCAATGTAGGCGAGTTCCCCTCTCTCCACATGCTCTCCAACATTTGTTGTTGTTTGTATTGTGGATTTTTGCCATCCTGACCGGGGTGAGATGATATCTCAGGGAAGTTTTGATTTGCATTTCCCTGATGGCTAAGGAAGTGGAGCATTTTTTCAGATATTTGTTAGACATTTTAATTTCGTTCCTGGTAAAGTTTCTTTTGAGTTCCAGGGCCCATTTTTTAAATGGGCCATTGGTTTCCTTGGTGTTTAGTTTTCTAAGTTCTTTGTGCACTCTGGACAGCAGAGTTCTATCAGATGTGTGGTTAGTGAAGATTTTCTCCCATTCTGTGGGTTGCCTTTGAGCTTGTGTTACAATCTCTTTATCTGAACAGAAGCTCCTTAATTTCACAAGATCCCAACTGTTGAGAGTTGGTAGCAGTGACTGTGCCATTGGATGTCTGTTTAGGAACTGTTGGCCTAGTCCAATCAGCTCGAGGGAGTTCCCTATCCTTTCAACTATGGTTTTTAAAGTCTCTGGCCTGATATCAAGGTCCTTGATCCATTTGGAATTAAGTCTTGTACATGGTGACAAGTACGGGTCCAGCTTTAATCTTCTGCATGTGGAGATCCAGTTTTGCCAGCACCATTTATTGAAGATGCTGTTCTTTTTCCATTGAATTTTTTGGGCCCCTTTGTCAAAGACCAAATGGCTATAACTTTGTGGGCTTATATCTGGGTCTTCAATCCTTATCCATTGATCTGTGTGTCTATTTTGGAGCCAGTGCCAGGCTGTCTTTATAACTATGGATTTGTAGTATAGACTAAGGTTTGGTATGGCAATACCTCCAGCTGTGTTTTTTGTTACTCAGGATTGTTTTTGCTATCCTGGGTCTTTTGTGCCTCCATATGAACTTTGAGATTGTTTGGTTAACTTCTTTGAAGAATTGCTTTGGGATTTTAATTGGTATAGCATTGAATCTGTATATTGCCTTTGGTAGGATGGTCATTTTTACGATGTTGATTCTGCCAATCCAGGAACAAGGGAGGTCTTTCCACCTTCTGGTGTCTTCTGCTATTTCTTTCTTTAGGGTTTTAAAGTTTTCATTGTAAAGGTCTTTTACCTCCTTGGTTAGGTTTATACCAAGGTATTACATTTTTTTAGAGGTTATAGTAAATGGGATTGTTTCTCTCAAGGCTTTTTCACTTCTTTCATTCTGGGAATATAGGAAGGCCTCTGATTTTTGCACATTTATTTTGGATCCTGCCACCCTGCTGTTCAATTCACCCTGCTTCTCAATTAGTTCCAGGAGCTTCCTGGTGGAGTTTTTGGGATCACTCAGGTATAAGATCATGTCATCTGCAAATAGGGATAGCTTGACTTCTTCCTTGCTGATTTGAATCCCTCTTATGTCCCTTTCTTGTCTTATGGCTTCAGCTAAGACTTCAAGTACAATATTGAATAAAAGTGGTGAGAGTGGACAGCCTTGTCTAGTTCCTGATCGAAGTGGGCATGTTTCCAATTGTTCCCCATTGAGCATAATCCTTGCTGTGGGCTTGTTGTATACAGCTTTTATTATATTGATAAAGGTTCCTTCCATTCCTACTGTCTCTAGCGTTTTCATCATAAAAGGCTGTTGGATCTTGTCAAAAGCTTTTTCTGCATCTATCAAGAGTATCATGTGGTCTTGGACTTTGGACTGGTTTACATGATGAATTACATTTATTGATTTGCCTATGTTGAACCAACCTTGTGTGCCGGGGATGAAGCCTACTTGGTCCCCGTGAATGATCTTTTTAATGTGTTTTTGAATCCGATTTGCTAAGACTTTGTTGAGAATCTTTGCATCTGTGTTCATCAGGGAGATAGGCCTATAGTGTTCTTTTTTAAGTGAGTCTTTATTAGGTTTTGGGATTAAAATGATATTAGCTTCATAGAAGGAATTTGGTAGTGTTCCTTCCTTTGCTATTTGATGGAACAGTTTAAGGAGTATTGGTGTTATTAACTCCTTAAATGTCTGGTAGAACTCTGTGCTGAATCCATCTGGTCCAGGACATTTTTTGGTGGAAATATTCGAGATTACTTCCTCAATTTCCTTATATGTTATAGGACTATTTAAATAATTCACAACTTCCTGATTCAATTTAGGTAGGTTGTGTTTACTTAGAGATTCATCCATCTCTTTTGTGTTGTCAGACTTCACAGAGTATAAGTTTTTGAAATATGATGTTATAATTCTCTGGATTTCTTGGGTATCAGTAGTGATAACTCCATGTTCATTTCTAATTTTGTTAATTTGGGTTTTCTCTCTCTTTCTTTTGGTTAATTTAGCTAGGGGTGTATCAGTCTTATTGATTTTTTCAAAGAACCAGCTTTTTGACTGGTTGATTTTTTCTATCATTTTCTTAATCTCGATTTCAGATATTTCTCCCCTTATTTTGCTAATCTCCTCTCTTCTACTGCTCTTGGGATCAGATTGCTCTAGTTTCTCTAAAGCTTTAAGCTGCATTGTTAAGTTGTTTATTTCTGATGTTTCCATTTTTTTGATGTAGGCATTAAGAGCTATGAACTTACCTCTTAGAACAGCTTTCATTGTGTCCCAGAGATTTTGGTAAGTTGTATTTTCGTTATCATTCACTTTCAGGAAATCTTGAATTTCCTTTTTAATTTCTTCCTGAATCCAGTTCTCATTCAGCATCATGTTGTTAAGTTTCCAGGAGTTAGTGTATTTTCTCTTGTTTGATGTGTTGTGGATGTCCAGCTTTAGGCCGTGGTGGTCTGATAGGACACAGGTTAGAATTTCAACTTTCTTGTATATGTGTAGATTCATTTTGTGGCCCAATATGTGATCTATTTTGAAGAAAGTTCCGTGTGCTGCTGAGAAAAATGTGTATTCTTTGATGCGTGGGTGAAAAGTTCGATAGAGATCTGTAAGGTCCATTCCTTTCAGGGTTTGATTAAGTTCCAAAGTGTCTCTGTTAAGCTTTTGACCTGTTGATCTATCCCATGTTGAGAGGACAGTGTTGAAGTCCCCAAGAATTATCGTTTGGGAGTTGATTTCTTGCTTTAGATGCTGTAGGGTTTTCTTAATGAATGTGGCGGGGCCCGTATTGGGTGCATATATGTTCAGTATTATGAAGTTTTCCTGGTGAATTGTACCTGTGACTAAAATGTAGTATCCATCTGTGTCTCTTATAATTTTCTTTGGTTTGAAATCCACTTTGTCTGATAGCATAATGGCTACCCCTGCCTGTTTTCTGCTTCCATTTGCTTGTAGAATTGTTGACCAGCCTTTTATTTTTAGAGCATGCCTGTCTTTTGTGGTGAGATGGGTTTCCTGCAGGCAGCAGATTGATGGATTGTGATTTTTAATCCAAGTTTGTAATCTGTGTCTCTTGATTGGTGAATTAATTCCATTAACATTTAGTGTTATAATGGAGAGACTATTGTGAATTCCAGACATTTATTATGTTTAGTAGCCTTTATAACTATATTGCTTCGCTTTTAATGGTGTTATATTCGCCTTCTGTTCTCCTGGATATGCCTGTTTTTTTCTTCACGCTTGAGTATCATTTCTAGCAATTTTTGAAGGCCTGGTTTGGTGGACATGTATCCCTTAAAGTTGTCTTTGTGCTGGAAAATTTTTCTTTCTCCCTCGATCATGACTGATAGTTTTGCAGGGTAAATCAGCCTGGGTTGACATTTTTGCTCATTCAATACTTGAAGTATGTCTCTCCAAGCTCTTCTTGCTTTTAGTGTTTCCATTGAGAAGTCATTTGTTATTTTAATAGGTTTACCTTTAAAAGTGACTTGTTTTTTCTTCCTTGAAGCTCTCAGCACCAGTTCTTTATCTTGAATGTGGAGTGTTTTAACTATTATTTGCCGTGGCGTGCTTCTATTTTGGTCGTATCTGTTTGGAGTGTGGAATGCCTCTTGTATATGGATGGGCCTCTCTTTTTTTAGATGAGGAAAGTTTTCCTTGATGATCGTTTGAAAAATTTCCTCAGGAGTGGTATTTTGAGATTCTTGCTCTGGTATTCCATGAATACGCATGTTAGGCTTCTTCAGGGTGTCCCATATCTCTTGGATATTTCTCTCAAGTATCTTTTTGGCTTTAACAACCTCTTCCATTGAGCTGGTTAGTACTCCCACTTTATCTTCAAGGTCTGAAATTCTGTTTTCTGCTTCGTTAGTTCTGTTGATAAGACTCTCTGTGGCGTTCTGGGTTGAAGATAACTTGTCTTTTAGCTCAGTTTTAAATTCTGCTTGAGTCTGCTTTAACTGCTCTATGTGACTTTTTGTTTCTTGCACTGTTTTTCTCAACTCCTCCAGATGTCTATTGTGTTCCTCTTTAAAGCGATTGATTTGATTATGTAATTCCTCCCGGATATCCTCTTTCATAGTATTGGACATGGTAATGATCATATTTTGAAAGTCTTTATCCTGGGTGAGGCTTTCTTGGCCTTTTTCCGCCGGTTTGTTCTGGTTGGAGTCTAACATTATGGGATTAATTTCTTCAGTCGAAATTTGTTTACTTGAGTGTTGCTTCTCATGGATTTGCACTTTGACTTTGGCATTGTCATTTTAACTCTTAAGATCTCTCAATTTCACTAAACTGAATTATTTGGCCTGGGGTCCTGGTGGGCGAGCGGGGGCGGATTCTTACCTAGGGCGTGGGGTGAGAGGCCCAGCTGGACCGCGTGCGCGCAACCCGACTGGCGGCTGTTACCATTTTTTAAAAAAATTTGTGACTTAGTCTTCCAAACTGTCCCACCTTCTGCTGCCCCCTTACATCTTCTCTTTTCTTCTAAGGAGTTCTTCCGCCTTCCTAAAGCTTCAGGCTAATTATCTTCTGTGAGTCTTTGTTTTACCAACCATGGATGTATCTTTGTCACAGAACTTAATTACATGCAACCATTTAAGTCTTTGTTTACCAATAAATGTAGCAAACCTTTGTGAGGAAAGAAAGACAAAGTAACTTAATAGCACTTGGAAAGTTTCTAGAGTTAGTTTCAAATCAGGATTGCTAATGTTCCAATTATGCTTATTCATTAAGCTAAAATTGTTGAAAATGATAAAGAAACCTTCTCTCATCCCTCCTCTCTCTTGCTCTCCCTTCCCCTCCTCTCCTTTTCTTTTTTTCTTTCCTCCTCCACTCTTCCTCCTTTTTCTCTTCCTGCCCCCCTCAGACAAAGTCTCATTTATCACATGCTGATCTTGAACTCACTGTGTAATGATGTCATTAATTTTCAGTTAATATTTTTCCCTGTACCATGGTCTGGGATTACAGCTGTGTGGTATCACCACAGATTATAACCATTCCAGACACCATTCCAGAGCTACATATATCACCAGGCCTTCTATTTGATTGTTCTATTTTTTTCTTTTTGTATTGCCTTGCTATGCAGCCCAGTTGATGGGACTTACATTACTCTTGTTTCTAGTCTCCATTTACTTACCATGAGAGATTGTAACACAATCTGAGGGGGTGTCACCATGCTAGACTTAACATAGTACTTTTTATATAAGAACCATTCAATAAATTGCTAGCATGTTATGCAACTGAAATATGATCAAATAAATGGATGCACGAATGATATCTTTAAGAATCCCTCATTGTGGTCTTGTTACTCTATTATTGTTGTGGGGGCATTTGAGAGGGCCCCCTACCTTGGAATGATACAAAGTTACACCAAAGCCAGCACATAACATATAATGGAGATTTATTGTCAAGTAAGCAGGAGGACCAAATAGGCAAGCAGCATTTGGCATGGCTGTAAACAGAGGAGTAGAGAGACAGAGAGAGGCAGAGAGAGACAGGCAAAGAGAAAGGCAGAGGGAGGGAGAGAGAGACAGAGAGACACACAGAGAGAGAATCTAGTGAATCTAGTTTTTGGGGTCTGTTTTTGGATGTGGTCATGTGATAGGGATGAAATGGGGAGTAAGAGAATAATTATAGGCCAGGGGCGTGTACTGAGATGGAAAGGAGGGGTTTACACTGGATGGGTAAAAATCCTTGGAGGAATGTACCAGCTTATCTTAGTTGTAGGTATACTGAGGCTGTGAAGGGGCTGTGGAATTGCCCTTAGCAGGGTGGATCTGTTTTATCTAAGTGAACTGTGAGAGGTTCTTTGTCTGAACACCTACATTGAAGCATGGGGGCAGCTTTTTTTTAGATTTTGTGTTTAACATGCCTAATATCTAATAGTTATGGCTATTGCTTTCAGATTCTGTCCTTTACTGAAGGCTATTTAAACTGAAGATATATGGAAAATATATGAAATTATATATTCTGGTTGTAAAATGTATATACATATTTTAAATTTCAATAACAAGTACTTTTCAGCAATTTGCTTTGATTAATAAATGTTTTGATTGATAATAACACCTAGACAAGTCAAGTGATATTTTAAGCTAAAAATAAAAAGTCTATTTGCAGAATACTTTTTGAATAATACACTAAGAGAATTAAATGATATACATGGTATATCAAATTGAAAGTTTTAAATAACTAATTATATTTCTGTTGTAATATGTAACACTCATATGATAGATGACTTCCTCCACAGAGCCTTCCTTTTTACTAACATTAGATAGTGGTTTCAAAGTTCTGTGCTTTCCCTGTACTCTATACTACTTTCTATACTGAACTGAATTCTTCATTTGGTTTCCTTTACCTCATTGTATCTACGCTGTGCCCATTCTGTTTTTTGATGTGGTTATAGTGAAACTAGCTTTCCTGCTAAATGCCTGATCACCTCTTTTATCAGGAGATTTGACTGACTGATACATATGAACCAAACTCTCTTCTCTTAGATTCAGACCTTCTAGTAAGTCTGTTTCTATACTTTTAGAATTACAATATTGTGTGAAATGGAAGCTGTTTTAGAGAAGGAAATAAAGATAATCCTCTGTTTACAGTGACACTACCCAGGAAACACAATGATAACTTTATTTTAATCTCTTCCTTATGCCTCCCATGGAAAGGTCAGGCAATGTGTTTCTCTGTACTTCCCAATTTAATCCTTTATGGCCTATTGTTCATTTTTTAATTGTATTACTAACTGTTTCATCTCACGATTATTGGACTGAATTTAGCAGTTTTCATAAAACAATATGATTTCACAATTCCTGGACTGGGGGGATTACTCAAGGTTGCCTTTGTTTTACAAGTAATAAAAAGCAACCTGAGTTTTGATCCACAGATCCCACATCAAAATTCCATACAAAAATAGTGGAAATTTTTAATTTACACCCTCAAAACCCCAGAGGAATAAATAAATAAGTGAATAAATAAAATAAAATAAAAATGCCAAATATGTTCACGTCATTGCTCAACTCTGACTTTTAAGTTATATTCCTTTAAATGACTTCTAGGCACATCACTTTTACATATATAATAAACATTCATGAAACCAAATTATGCCTCATCATAATGGGAAAAATGAGTAATACTCATGAAATTGTTTCTTTAGAAAGCTATTTAGGAAACAATATTAAATTTTGCTAAGGAAGAGAATTTAGTTTTTTCAATGAGCATTCTCTCTCAGACAAATAGGAAATTTGACAATTTGACCTAGAAAATGCAACCCAGATCTCATGGCAGAAAATTTATTCAAGTCAGATCTCATAGAAGCAACATATAATTCCAACACTAGAGAGGCTGAAAGATGGGTAAATTCCAATTCAGTCTGGTATGCATAAAGATTTTGTCTCAAAATACACAATCCAATTTATGCAAATGGTTACTCTATACTCTCATGCTTTCTTTCTAAACCTGAATTTCACATACTTACTGGGTATTTGTTGCTTGTGTTATTTCAATTTATTTAAAGGATGACAGTTTAAACTAGTGTCAAGAGTAATAGGTTTTAAAAGTTCTGTAAGGTAAAATAGACAGGAATCAAAAAGCAAACACACACAGTAAAGTTTCTTTGGTTTCGTGTCTTTGTTTTTATAAGCAGGACTTGCTATAGTCCACATGGATCTCAAACTTGCAATCTTTCTACTAGATTTACAGTTATTGGTCACTACAACTAGCTAGAAGAAAGCTTAAATTTTAAAGAAAAATCCACCCCTCTATCAGATATTTAAAGTTATTTAAAGAAAATAATTCTAATGAGTGGAAGAGTTGATGAAGAATATAGAAATTTTGTGATTCTTCATAAATTTCTACATTTTTGTGTGTATATATAGGACGTGCAAGCACATGTGCATGTGTGTGTATGTATATGTGTAATACATGTATGCCATATAATACCCTGCCAGAGAAATCCTCTACTATTGTGTAGGTATTTGTAGCAGTCTGCCCATGTTGATGCTGTTAAATTCATGAACAATCAGATTGGAGTGTAACATGGAGTTTTATTCTCTTTTACAATTGTGCAGATGCTAGGTATGAGATACCAGCGAGATATGAGAGTCCACACCAATACTAGAGGCCAAGTAAGCTGTCCAAATGATATCCATATATCTGTAAGAATACCGAATTTGCAACCCATAACCTCCATCTTATTCAGCTGCCCAAGGATTAGTCCCACTCATCATTGTTTGAGTCTTTCTCATCAATTAGACATTCTCTTCCAGATTTGTTCAGGACTTACTCAACTAATTTCTCAAAACTATGCCCAGAGCTCAGAGCCTTCAGTTACCAATTTGAAATCAGCATCTGTGACAGTAGTGAAATCTCCAAATTGGTTTCATTTCTGGACTTCTTTATTCTTTCATTTATGTCTGTATAATACGTGTGCACACATGCATGTGTGTGCATGTGTATGTGTATGTGTTTACATGTGCATGAATACACTTTAAGTGTTTGTACATGTGGAGATACAAAGGTGATATTGGGAGTCATCCTCCATTGCTCTTCCCACCACTCTGGATCTCTAATCTGGGTCCCAGAGCATGCCATTTTGGGAAGTCTTTGTAGCCAACTGGCTCTGGGGATTTCCAGGCTCTGCATTCTAGGGCTAGAATTACAAGCCAGCTGAATCACTTGCCAAATATTGTTCTGTGGAGTTTGTAGATCTGAACTCAGGTCCTTTTGTTTATAAGTCAAGAGCTTGAAACACTAAGTCACTACTCCTTCACCTTTTTCTACATTTTAGAAACTTTTATTTGCTTATTTTTTTCACTTTATGCAGTAGAACGTGCTACTGTTATTAAGCCATAAAGTAAAAGAATTTCAGTGCATAGGAAATAGGTATTCCAACAGGTCAATATGGAAAGAATACATAGTAGATTTGGGAAATGTCTATATATTTAAACAAAAAGAAAATATACAACCTGATATAGCATTTGCTATAATCTATGGATTTAGGAATCTATGTGGATCTATGAATTTAGGAATATGTATTTGAACTACAGAAATAAGAATATGGAAATTCAAAATAAGATGGTACCATAGAAATAAGGGTCACCTTACGAATCAATTGAATGTAAAAATAACTGGTAAGATAATGTAAGAATAAAAATGAATCTATCTCATTTTATAGTGATGTAATTAATGGAAAATATAGTTTTCTCCTAGATAGGTGGTGACTTTACTCACCAATTCAGAAATAATGAAGTAGCTTAAGATTTGAGGTATATTGAATAAAATTGTGAGTGCTTTGAAATTTTATGTCCTTAGTAACTTTAGCCAGTTACTCTGTCTGACAATTGACTTGCTCATTTAAAAAATGAGCTGTTTACACAAAATGACAAGGTCACTTAAAACATTGGAACAACAATGTGATTTCCATTGTGTTTGAATTAGAGGAAATACAGAAAATTAAACACAAAAACAATTATAATGATGAGCAGAGATTTAAAATCTATGTCAAAAATATGGCAGATCAAAATACAGGTCTACCAAAAGCATAACATTTCTAAGAAACAGAATGACAATGATAAAATATGAAAGACAGCTGAAATGATAAATTAGCTGGTGAGAAATAGTATAAATGTCTGAATTGATAATAGTATAAATTATTGCAGAGACTCTGGAATGAGGCAAACTCAAAATGTAGACCACCCATAAGAGGAATCTTCAGGATTTAAAACCACAAAAAAAATTACAGGGAGGGAGGGGTCAAACGAATAGAAGAGGGAGAAGTAAGAAGAGGAGGAAGAGGAGCAAAACTGCAAAGATTTCTTTTCCCAAAACTTTGAAGATGAAGAACATAAAGAAGGTATGGGGGATATACTTCAGTGAAATGCAGAGATTTGAGGATAATCAGATTTCTAGCTAACAAGCTAAGTGTAACTATTTCATATCTTTATAACTCAATTATGGGTTGGTGACATGGCTCAGGGAGTTAAGCCTTTACCTTTTAAGCTAAAGGACCTTTGTTTAAAACCCATATAAGAACTGTGGACAGAAATGGTGCAAACTGTACTTCTGGCCTTGGAAATCTAAGGATATGTGAAACCCCTGAACAAAACAATAAGAAGTAGAACAATCTGGGGTGATTCCTGAAGTCAACCTTCAGTCTTTACAGGCACACAGAATGCCCTCTTCCACACATGCCCACACATAACCACACACACACAAACACACACACACACACACACACACACACACACACACACACACACATATATACCCCACACCATACACATGCAAACTAAATTACCTCTTTAAGGAGAAATGATCATCAATTGACTAAATGTGTCTTTGCTTTCAAAATTAGTATTAGTTGTGCTGTATATAGAGGTGCATGAGTACCATGAAGATTTCTGTGACCTGCACACTTACCTTGCTATCCTGGTAGGTACCATAGTGGGATCAGCAAGAATTGAATCAGGATAGGTTAAGAGTTGATCTTGGAAAAGCTGAAACCAAGTCAAGTTTATTGTGGAATCTAATCCCTTATATATATATATGTAGGGGGTGATGTCTGTACACTGTGTAGAGTGATGATGTCAATAGTGGCAGACAGACTACCTGTGCCAGGTCAGCAATAGGTGGAGCCATCACCAACAATACATTCCTGCCAATCCTTAGACATGTTATTATGCCCTAATGGCCCCATTCATTGTGGAGGAAGAACAGGCTATTAATATGTACAAAGATCAGCAACTTGGTGATACAATTACAGTGATAAAGCTCTGTGCCTTTAGATGTGCTAATGTCTAGATGGCTTCCAAATAATAGGAAATATTAAAAAAAAAAAAAACTTCTGCCCTCAACCCCATTTCAAGACAGGACAAGATCCATCTCTGCCCTTTGCAGGAAAGTCAATAGGAGTCAGCCTTTATTGCTGGCAATAGGTGGCACACTGCAACTATGACTGCAAGGAATGCCCTTGACATCTGTCTTCTAGAAATGGAGATTTTGGAGCTTGAATGTTCCCTACAGTACCATGCCAGTATTTGAGAGGCCTGAAGCAGAAGTTTCTTCTGAGGTAAAGTATATCTTGAGGCTTGAAGCAGAAGCTTTTTATGAGGTAAAGTATAGCTTGAGGTATACATTAAGTAGGGATGTAGTCAAGGTTGAGTAACACCTGTCTTAAATAAATGAATAAACTAATAAACAAAAATTAAATTATTCCTGTTATGAAAACAATTCATGCACTTTATTCTAACAATGTTGTTCTTGTGATATTCTGTTTCATTTTTCAGCTCCATGTGGTGGTCACTTTTCTGCTCCAAGTGGAGTGATTCTCTCTCCCGGCTGGCCAGGATACTATAAAGACTCTTTGAATTGTGAGTGGGTGATCGAAGCTGAACCTGGACACTCTATCAAAATTACATTTGAAAGGTCTCTGTGAATACTATTTTCTACCATTGAAGACAGTGTTATGTAGGACAATAATTGACATTTACTGTTGATAACATCAATGAATAATTGTATTGTCCATTGCTGGGCCTTGATTGCTTTATAGAGTTTGGTCCCTTTGGATCTTTCAACTTGTTTTCAATTTAATTTTCTATTTAGTAGTGTTGCAGCCACACTATTAAGGGGTGTAGGACTGAAATATTTTTAAGTATATACACAATGCTGATATATGAATATATGACCTTTGATTTAATGAGTTTAGTTGTACTATATTTCAAATTGTGAATTCTAACATTCATAATATTCACCATGAATATTGCTTTGCAAAATTTCAGAAAGCAAAGATGCTATAAACAAATTTAAATAGATCTTAGATCGCATCCCAAGACATTGATGGGTATCATGCATATAGCCATACTTGGGTCTCCCTAAAAATAATTAGGTAAACTATGATTTTAGGACTGGACAACTGATGTATTTACCCTTTAAAATCAACTTTTCGATAATATAATAATCTATATAATAGAATACTGCAAGACTCGGCAATTTAAAAACTGAAAAATGAATCTTGAGATGTTTTGTTGGATCACAACCACAAGTCAAAACAGAATGATCTATGTAATTTCCTAATTGCATTGTTAAAGTTCATCTCACAATTCCTTTCTTTTTTTAAAACATTTTTATTATCATTTCTGCTCATACAAACTTAATAGGTATACCACTTCTCTCCCTCCCTTCTCCTCCCCCCAAGACCCCTGCTCCCCTTTCCCTCCCCCCTCCCTCCCCATCCCCCAGTGCCTCCCCTCCAATCCCCAGAGAGTCCTTTAATGTGCATGCCAGACTCTCATCTGTCATCTCCGATGACGTACAAGGACCCAGTTGTATTTCCCTGAACCCTTTCTTGTGCTCCCCTTAAGCATAGGAACAGACTGTGGCTGTCAATCCCTTTCTTGAAAACAATTAGCAATGATTTTTCAGGATTTTGTTTCCCTTGGTAGCTTTATAAATACAGCAGACTGTTCTATTTTTTACTTAGTTACTCTTGGTTCTAAATCTAATATAACAAGAAGCCTTATTTCAGCCTAATGTTTACATATGAATGTTAGAATTCACAAGAAGAGAAAACCAGATTCAATTTTGAACAGGTATAACTTGCAATCATTTCTTATGGGAATCACAGTATCTTGCTATTATCAATTCAATCTTTATGCAACCATATAAGTTTGCCCAAGCTGCCAGCAGCAAGTACCCAGGTAGGGATGAAATAAAGTTTCTTACACATCTTTCACTTGTGACCACTTTGTTGAGAGGAGGAAAGAGAGGAGGAGGAGGAAGAGGAGGAGGAGGAAGAGGAGAAGGAGAGAGAGAGAGAGAGAGACAGAGACAGAGGCAGACAGACGACAAAGCAAATCTACATATGGTTCTATAGGTTTGCTCTCTATACACAAGATACTGATATTACAAGATTGGCCAGAATTCAAGGCCACCTAGGCTACATTATGAGATCAATGTCAGTTTGGCCTTTATAGCTATATGCTGTCTCAAAGTCAAAGATTTAAAAAAAGGTTTATAGTCAATTTATATTTTTGATCTACTTTTTCCAAATGTACAACCCAATTAGAATTAATTCACAAAAGCTAAAAAATGTATTTGCTGATACATCTGTTATTCATTGACATCAAGAGATAATCTGAAGCAGCCATTATAAAATAATTAAATCTTAAGAAATATGATTTGATATCAGATCCAAAAATAATAACATCAACAAGCACTGTTTATATTGGCAAACATCTAATCAATCTTATTCTCTTATTCACAGAGGAATATTTATTTATTTATTTATTTATTTACACATTTCCCCAACTATCTCACTATCTGACTGCTCACAAGCTCTGACAGGAATTGTTTTTGCCATCAGTCATCCAAACCAAGTCTTTCTGTTATATTCTCCCTCAGCAACCAGTAGATCAGAATCTACTAGAATCTGTTTCATAAAAATTTTATTTAACTTTAATCCAGTAAAGATGAGATTTCATTTTGCTTAGAATGATTTTCGGATTGTCAAAGTATTTTGGAAGACAGTATTTTAAATATGAATAGATTTAACCACTTTCATTTTAAATCATTAAGTAGGTCCATAATTCTTGTTTTTTAAATAATGAATATGATTCATAAATGAACAGTAGAGGCATAATTCATGAGAAAAATTTTGGGACATTATTAATACAAGATGAAAGGATATAATTTATTATGTAAGCTTAACCTATGTGGCCTGTTATTATAATATATTCTTGTTGTCCACTAAAGCAAATTTAGGATGATTTTCTTTTCAAAAATTCACTGCTGCTGATCTGTGCTCTCTGTATCACCAGCTAATGTTGCTAATGTAATAAATATTTAGGTCTAAATTCAAAGTAATCCTCTACTCTGTGTAATTTATTTGGAAATGTCTTTTCTCTGGCAAAATAAAATTCTAGCCTGCAAATCCATCATCCATTTACTATGAAACAGCAAAAACTAGGTTCTAATTGCCTGACCATTTATTTAAAGCAGTGAACATGATCTTATATTCTCCTTTTATCTATGTTGTACTAGTTCATAAGACAAATTTAGATATAAAATGATTGCACAAACTGTAGTCATTTTGCTAAATGTATTATTTGATAGGAAGTAACAGCAATAGAGATTGAAAATTACATTTTTCCCTTCTTAGCTAGCATTGAATTGTGTGGTTTGACTCCAATACTGGTGTGCCATGTGCTTCACTATGTCAGTAGTGAACATGATACAAAGAAAAACTTTCTTTTATTTTAGTCATTAAGCTCATTTTATTATTTGTTTTGACCAAGTTTCAGTTTTGACTTGTTTTGTCATAAGATCATGAGTTATGTGCTGTTAAAACAGGTACACATGACAGAAAATCTATTCTTTGAAAATTACTGTAGATTTCAATTTCTTTTCTTTCTTTTTCCTTCCTTTCTAAAAGAATGCTTTATTATTTATTTATTTATTATTTTGAGATTGGGATTCACCAGGTTTCTCCATCCTTCTGTGGTCCATGTTCTGGGGTTATATTATCTTATGCTACACCTGGCTTCACAATAGCATTTGATCATGTTGATGCTGTTGTTTCATGTCTCTTCTGCTTGTTTTGTTTCCTCTTGTTTTTACACAGAAGCTCTATGCAGCTTATTTTGACTTTAAATCCCTTATGTAACTGATTCTTCATGAAACTCAACTTTCTTCTGCCTTAGCCCCCTTACTTCTAGATTTACAAATATGTACCACCATACTGACTGAAAATTAATTTCCAAGGAGCACTGGAGATAACTGTAGAATTACATTTACAATATTTTCAAAGTACATTTTATAAGAATGGATAATTACTTCAGAAACTTGTGATTATTTCAGCACTTGTTAGTAAAGTAGGTACTCTTATGGAGAAAAGAAACATTTTTCTGAAATTTGTCTATTCTTTCATATATCCAGAAAGTGTTTGTTGTTATGTTACCATAAATAAAACAATGTCTGCGGAAAAGCTCCTTCCAGAATGTATACACTTTAAAATTACTGGGGTAGTGGCTTAGTGTTTAAAGGCCTTTCTTGCCTTGAAAGCAAAGGGACCTGTGTTTGGATCCCCACATCCCATGTAAAATTGCTAGTTGGATCTACTCTGCCTGTAATCTGAATCCTGGAATTCCCAGAGAAACCTGGATAGCCAGACTAGCCTGATGGGTGAGCTCTGGGTTTAATTAGAGACTTAGACCCATAAGAATAAGGTGAAAAAGCAATTGAGGATGATTCCTGATATCACCTTTGGGTCTCTATTTGCATGTAGTCAAATATACTCAAGAAAATACACACAACCACCACACACATATATAAAAGAAAAAATAGATAATAGTATAAAAACAGCCATAACTATAGTTAAAGCTACAATAGGCACAGTAGAATTTGCTAACATAGAATTGGAATGAATCTCCACCATGAGGTTGGAGGATATTTTCTGGTTAACTTCTTTATACTGAAACATGAAGATGTGTATACTGTCTTGGTAAAGCAAGATAAACATAACCTAGTTTGTTAGATTAAGCCAGCTGTCTCAGTAATATACTCATTTTTCAGTGAGTCCATATAACCACATTTTCCATTACTGGTTTAAATTTACAGTACAATGCAAACTTGGAGGTTAGGGAAAGAATGTAAGAAGTCATTTCAGTACTTTATGTGCTACGAATAATAAAGGGAACTCTGTGTTTATTTCAGCTTAAAAAGTTAGTATATATTAAACTCAATGAGCACAATATACCGTTGGTATATTATTATACTCTTAAGGAACACAAGAACTTTATTCTTACCAAAACTCTCTTTTAACTATGAAAATGCTGATGCTTTATTAAATCCATATATAAGTACCATAGATTTCAGCCTCAAACTCACTCAGTTGTTAGGTCCCTTTCTATCATTTTATACAATCTTGTACTGTTCAAGTTCTAAATATTTTAGTTTTCTCATTAGTGAAGCACGATTCATGATACAAACAAAATTACTGGGTTATTGGAAGGATTCACCAAAATAATATAGACAAACTTAATAGAGCTGTAAACACTTAGTAGTCATCAATAATAACATTAATTGATGCCTACTTATTCTTAAAACAGTTGTGTATTCTTTACCTAGTTAAAACATAGGTTATATGAAATAGAGAACAATTCACTTAAAAATACTTACAATAGATAACAAGTTTGAAATGTTTGTATCATTAAGATGAGAATCTGCCTGATAGAAAATGAATATAAATTCATTCAACTTTCCATGGAAAGAAAGATATCCACTAAACCTAACTGAGAAAATATGCTTATTTCAGGAACAAATCATATATTTACTGGGCATTGGCCATGACTTTCTTTTTTTATTATTAATACATTTTTATTATTATTTCAGCTCATACAAACTTAATAGGTACACCAGTTCCCTCCCTCCCTCCTCCTCCCCCCGTACCCCCTGCTCCCCCTCCCCACCCCCTCCCTCCCCATCCCCTCCCTCCCCATCCCCCAGTGCCTCCCGCCCCAATTCCCACAGAGTCCTTTCTTGTGCATGCCTGATTTTCCTCTGGGCCCTTCTCTTCGATGACGTACAAGGACCCAGTGGCCTTTCCCTGTACCCTTTCCGGTGTTCCCCTTAGGTATAGGAACACTGCTGTGGCTGCCAATCCTTTGCCTCCAAGGATCTTGGTGCCTTTAGCAGATGCTAGACTTTGTGAGGTCAATAGTGTGTTGGACAATGCGCAGGGCATGTAAAGTCCAATTATGATTGCTTCTGCCCTAACTTGTATGGAGTATCTTGCATATCATTACTCTTCCCATCCTTTTGCTCTTACACTCTTACCGCCCCCTCTTCCGCAAATTTCCCTGAGCTTCAGGATGGGGAGAGATTAGGCTGGCCTAGTTCTAGGTGCATGACTTTCTTAAAATATTTCTCTATGAATATGTGTGCATATGCATTCTAAATGATAGTTTCTCACATTAATAAGATCTTGATTGATTTACAACTGGCAGGAAATAAAATGACATCTCATATTAGAGATAAGCTGTGATATGATAAAAAGCGATTGAACGTTTTAGTGGTAGTTTAGCATAAATCTTGAAGCATTATTTTCCAATATGTTATTCTAACATATTTTTACATGTCTCTATTCATCCTAGATTTCAAACCGAATTAAATTATGATGTTCTGGAGGTTCACGATGGGCCAAACCTTCTGTCACCCTTGCTTGGATCTTATAATGGCACACAAGTGCCCCAGTTTCTGTTTAGTAGCAGTAATTTTATATACCTTCTATTTACAACAGACAATAGCCGTTCTAATAATGGATTCAAGATTCATTATGAAAGTAAGTAATTTCAAAATAGTGTTTTTTAATTTCTCTCCTCATTGCTCTTCATTAAATATTTTAATTATGTTACTAAGAATATTAATGTCTTCTTTACTTATTACTTATTTTAATACAATATTCCTGCTGTCTGCATAATAGCCAATGATGTTTAAAGTCTTTGTTTAAGTCATTGCTACAAAGGGTTTTAGAAGATTATCTAGCTAATTCCATATGAAAGGAAACAATGACAAAATGCCATAATAATCAGTAATTTAAGAGTGTGTCTGTATACTTTATTAGGAATGCTCTTAAAAAGCAGATTATTAGGGATTAAAAACCCAACATACATACAAAAATAACATTATTTGACTTATTTTACAAATTCTTTCATTTCCCATGTTTGAGTCACATGAATTACATGCATATCCAATGTAAAGCACTCTACTATTTTTGTACAAGTGAATAAAATAATATAAAGATTCGAGGAAGAAATGAATGTTTTCAATTGTGATTAACATAGGCAACATCCCTGCTTAATAAGTTGCAATTCAAGCTATTGGATTAAATATATAATGATCACAGTTAGGAGTCCACCTTTTCATTTCCGTAGTTCAAAATATTTCTGCTTTAGCATTTTTCTGATACTAATATGTACCCTGATGTGGATATTTTTATTAACAAACATTCTATGTTTGTATACATTTGCAGCTATCCTGCACAGAACATCACTGTATCTACATGCACATATATAAAATCAGTAGATTGTTCATCAAAACTTGAGCAATGCATTGTCATTCAGTTTATTTCAAATTTGGAAAGTCAAATTTATTCAAGGAGACAATCTTCCAATTTCTCTGAGCACTCACCATCCCAGGGATGTTTCTCAAGGCTGCTACTGCAGCCTTGTTTTCACTGCCTTCTCCTTCCCAAAGACACCTCTTGTCCTGCTCTGATTTTCCTCTGAACGGAAAGTTGTGAAAACCCTATTTAAAAGATTGTTTATTATTTCCAAATAATACATAATCATATACATGTAAACACATGTGTATTTATGTATCTATATGCATACACACAAGGGTACAAGTGCTCACACATTATCGTGGAATGAATTCCCATGTTTCAAGAAAGATATTTTGGGGAGATGAAGGAGAGGAGGGAGGTTATGTTTTCATTTCCAGCATAGGCATCCTTTGTTATTGTCTGCAAGATTCATAATATGACAATATGTTATTGTTTGATAAACTTGAAAAGATACAGCTTTTGAATAAGGTGGGGAAAGATTTTTTAAAAGTGGGTGATGTTTTTTAATAAGATCTGGACATATTTTTGAATGAATGACTTCAGTTAGTGATAGTAAATCCTGAATGAAGTTGCCAGAGGAGTAGTTACTCTAGAATTATTATCCAGTTACTCTGGATTATTGACATCTGAAAGAAATCAACAAGCAGTAGAATAGTTTTGGGTTAAGAAATGTGTCAGAGAATATAACTTTATGTATGGAAAAATTCTGTTTTCCTTTTTTAAATGAAAAGAATTTGTGCAATATTTATACCTTTCTATGGGAATGTTAATGATTAATGTTAATGTTAATGATTAAAGTAGTTATTTTGTACATGATACATATAACATGCATTACAAGAATGAAACATAATTATTTACATTTATTTCTTACTTATTAATTGGCTTAAACATTCCCTCTTTACTGATAATGCATAGCAAAATCTAATTATTAAAATTCTTGATTATTAAATAAACATATTAATTCATTTTTGAAATGATGAATTCGAGTTGTTTAGTGAGCTATGAATAGTTTGCAGAAAATCTGAATCCCACCAGGGTAATTTTATTGCAATCCCTTTCTCTCAGGTGTCACTGTGAACACATACTCATGCCTAGACCCTGGCATACCAGTGCATGGCCGTCGCTATGGCCATGATTTCTCCATTGGATCAACTGTTTCATTTAGTTGTGATCCGGGATACAGACTGAACCATGAAGAGCCCCTTCTATGTGAAAAAAACCATTGGTGGAGTCATCCACTGCCAAGTTGTGATGGTAAGACTCATCTAAAGCTAAAAGGAAAGTGATATAGCCTTTGGAAACATGAAATTAACATAGAGATTAATCTTTCACATTTAAATGTATGTTTGGAATTTTCCCAATTTTAACAAACATAAAATAAGAACATTGTAAACTATTAGGTATTATATATATATGTATATATATGTATATATAAACAATATATATAAAGAGATCATATGTAATGTTTAAATATACATGTGTATGCACACATGCAAGTGATTCAAAGAAAGAATGTCATAGCATTGAAAATGTCAATATAATGTTAAGCAAGGCACAAAAAAAGGTAAGTCTCCTTCCTTCAGTAGAAAGTAACATTTTCAAAGGAGAGTCCAGTTGTTCAGTTTATTTTAATATATATATTTATTACATTTTATTTGCCTAATTGTATAAACTCAATAGGTACCCCCTTTTTCTCCCTCTCCCCTCTCTTCCCCTGTTGTCCCCAATTGTACTACCCTCTTCCCACACTCCCTATCCTTACCCCTTTTCCTTCCTTCTTGCTCTTTTGGTGCTTCCTGATTTCTCCCTCCCATCCTCCAGAGCATCTGTTTATGTGGGCACTGAAAATATTATAGCAAGCTACACCTTACTGTGTCAATTTACATAAACTGACCTGTGATGGACAGTTGCCAGTTACAGTAGAGAACATTTGAGCAACTTTGCTGTTCTCTTGCCTTCTATTAGAAGTCAAACAAAATTCACTTTCAGAGCATATGAATGCACAGTGCACAAAAGGCCTGTCCTAAGATGGGAAAGTGCTTTCATATTTGATTTGTCCAAAAGCACACTGTTCATCTATGCATTATTTAGTTGTGAGCTTTAATTTCTCTTTCCCAAATGATTTCCAATTTCTGTACTTATTCTTCTCAAGTGGGAAGATCACATTTGTCATTTCATGATTAAATATTTAAGGATGTTCAGTGCCATCATATTTTAGGAATAGCCTTATGGCAATTTGTTTTTTATAACAAGGTTTAAAAGAATCATCAGCACCATTCTCTGTATTGGGGGAATATCATTTTTATTAGTCAGCATTACTATGATCTTAAGTTACAGAAATTCACCTCTCACTGATGTTTAAAAATAAAAACAGCAATCATGTTTCAACTTTTCAAACCTTAGGAAAGTCAGTTGGCATATTATTACAGGCAAAAGTTGAAATTTTGTATCTCACTGAAACTTTCCTCTGTATTTGTGTTATCTATTACATTAAAATCCATTGTAGGGATTTGTGAGCTGAGAGAACACTCTCAGGAAAACGGAAGTTTATGCATTTATATACTCAGTATTACAAAAGATTAATAACTCTTCCTCGTTGGAATTGGATAAGTCCATGAAATGGTTGGCTCATACCTAGACTAGTCACTATAGCAAGGAAACAGATCTGTGATGGGTGCATTGTCAATGTGACACTTGGAGACAGTACAGGATCCATCTGTTAGGGATTATCTAGAATAAAGTTTGTATCTCACCATGCCTGTGAGGAATTACTCAGATGGCATGGGCAGAATCAGTCCATATCAGTCATGGACATTGCTTGGATAGGGCATAAAGTTGGGAAGAAATAATAGAGCATATGCAAGTCATCATACATATATTAGTCCTTGCCCTCTGCTCTTCCCAAGGATGTGATGTGATCAGTTAGTTACCTTGGGCTCTGCTCCTGTTACAACCCTTTACATCATAGACTCTAATCTGGAGTGGAAAACTGAAAATATTTCTCTTCTTCCTCAAGGTTGCTTGGGTCTGACATTTTATTATAATAAACTGATAGAGTTTTAAAAGTTCATTTATAATTGAACTTGTCAGTGCTGTGTGCTCATCAGCCCATGTATTTGAAATCAATAATAACTCTTCCTCGTTGAAATTGGATAAGTCCATGAAATGGTTGGCTCATACCTAGATTCGTCACTATAGCAAGGAAACAGATCTGTGATGGGTGATAGTACAAAGGTGCAAGGTTTTCCAGAGAGGAAAATTCACCAGGAGAAAATCCTCCTTATTTCTTAGTGCATACTTTTTAAGTTTAACTTACATTGTTCATATTCAGGGTATTTTCTATTACACCTCATATTAAAATTTATTTGGTTTATGTTGCTTGGAGACAAAAGTACAAATTATTCTTTGTGAAGTGTGGAATTCATGATCTTTACTCATGTATACTCCATTTCTAGGTTTGTTTCCATCTTGTGTTCTTTTCCTGTATAGTATGATTGATTGGCTTGATCAGGCTTTTTGTGTATTGTTCATAATTTTGAATCCATGTTCTTGTGTGGTGTGAATTCCTTTGTGAATGCTCACATATGTGAACAGGAGGTTATCAGAGTAATAAGATTTTACGTGGCTTCTGGGGATCCACCTATAGTTTTCACACTTGTGTGGCAAGCCTTTTACTTGCTGAACTATCTCCCCAAACTAACTTTTGAGTTTTTGAAGAAAGAACCTGCCTATGTGCCCCAGAGCTATCCTCATACATGGCATTCTGGGATTGTAAGTGTGTGCACAGCTTTGTTTTTTTCTGCAGTCTGATATTTTATATTTTAGGAAATAATATATCATGGTCTTTGAACATTAATTTGTACACCTGTCTTATTCTCACTAAACACTGACTATAAATGGACAAGAGCAGAATTACATTCATTTTTCAAGTGCTTGAGCTTTTCACAGAACAATGAATTAAAAAAATTACCTTGACTTAAAGTGAAGTTATCCTCTGCACTGCAGACATATAGTCACCATGTTTGCTATGGGAAAAATTGAGGCCATATGCCTGCTATACAAAAGCTTTCAGAAAATCTTTAAACCACGACACAGTTTACATTATATTTCAATTCCACTATCTGACTAAAAGATAATACATAAAATATATAAAGAATATTAAAGAATTTTGGAATTGATCATGATAGTCTAAATATTTTTTAATAGTACATTAATTTTTATAACTATAATTCTAGTATTATTGACAGAGTTTGTAGGGACAAATAATAAAGAACGCATTATTTAATGAATTAGATGCTTTTAGAATTAATCCAATTCAAGAAGGCTTGTTATATGGAATTGTGATCTGTCATACTCCATTCTATCAATATCATTCTTACAGCAATCTCATCTACAGCAATGTTCCATATGCCTTCTGGTACAGAAATGGTTTATGTGTACTGTTTAGGACCAAGCAGTCTGCAGTCGCTTATTCCCCATACTTAGGGTGCACACATACACACAAAAAAAGAAAAAAGAAATGGAACATTTATCATACTTCTGAAAGGTTTTGGATATTTCTGTTTTGTGACTTCGTTTTAATCCTAATTACACATTTACTTTTTGTGAGTTTTGACAACTAAAATGTTTTGTTTCAGTTTCAGGAAATATAGTCCTTTAAGTGAGACTGTCAGTTTTAATGGAATGTGTCATTTTTATTGAATAAACTGTACTAGTTGAATACACTGTACTTTTGCTTGGTTCTCAAAATGAAGGATAAGATGAAATATATAGTGCTAACAATAATAGGACATATGTACATATAATCTAAATAATCATTTCCCAAAAAGCATAATGAACTATAAGGAAATGAAGAAAGGTAACCTTAACATCATTAGCAGTAAGAGGTAATGGAAATGATACACATCAATGCACTGATGGAAATAGCACAACATGTATTTCTAAAATATTGAAAAAATAAAAATTCAATAAGTCTAATTAATACTTGCAGACTGTCCAAACCTAAGTAAGGCTTAAGTTCCCAAATCATGGATGTTTTTATAGTAGCTCAATATCTATGTTTGGAAAAAGTTTGATTTCAGGAAGGCCATCGTAAGTCCAAATCTTCATTTGTAAGCACTCTGAAGAACTGCAGACTTCACAAGTGTAGTTAGGTAATGCTGAGTGGTAGCTAGATTGTCTCATAGTCTATTTCATCAGTGAGAACTGGACCAAAGAAAAAAAGGCAAAATTTCTTAGTCATGGAAGAAAACAATCTAATGCTCTCTTTGCTGGATTGTTCTGATATTCTGGAGAAATTAGGTATATTACAAAGCAGATAAGAGCACTCTGGCTTGTCAAGTGGAACATCATAAAGGATTGGTATCTCTTCTGCTTTCACTGCAATATAAATCACTAAAAACTACATTTTTGTCCATTCTAATTTTCAGTCTTGGTGAAATTGCATTAAGCATTGATTGTGGCATATAATATAAGCATTGACTATTATTTATTTTACAAGAAGAAATAAACTACTTGTTTTTAAGCAAATACACATTGAATTAATTTTTAACTTATTCATTATCAGATCATTATTATTTACATATATTTGCTTTCTTGTTATAAATGTGGGTCTCTACAAGAACATCTTCTTATTCATGATATTTCTTAATGGAATACAGGTGCGGAGAAACAACAATCAAAACTTTTACCACTTCAGTGAATCACAAGGAAACCACAAAGTGTTAAGGAGAGACACTGCTAAACAATTAATTACTAATGTTTAATTGGCCCTCCATTTATGCAAATACTTTTTATAATTAAAGACTGTAAGCATTCACATTCATATTCACAGGCAGAAAGTTGAGTCATTTTCTCCTGGGGCCAGTACGAAGTCTCATAGACTATTAATACATTTTTCTTCCCGGGTGTTGCAATGGATGAGAAGATTCTGCTGTGTTGGAAGAGGTCTTTACACAATCCTGTTATTACCAGGAAGTCACTTAGGCAAAGATAATGGGATTTCTCCTGTTTTCAGAGAGAGATAAGAGATTTGTTCAAGCTCTGTCTCCTCAGCTGTGACTGATAGTGAACTCTCTTTGTGTTCACAGCATTATGTGGAGGAGATGTTCGCGGGCCCAGTGGAACAATCCTATCTCCTGGTTACCCAGAATTTTATCCAAATTCTCTGAATTGTACTTGGACTGTAGATGTGACCCATGGAAAAGGTAATTTGCTTTATATAATGCTAATTGTGTTATTTTCTGAGTTTCAATTTGGTCTATTTTTAGGTCATTCATTTTGCAATGCTAAGCTAAAATTCAATTTGAATAATTATGATATACTATTGTATTCACATCTCTGTAATATACTATGCTTGTTTTAAAAATAACTCTGATATGAGATGTTACCTGAAATATTCTTATCAACAAATTCTAAAATTTGTCTTGCAGAATATTATTAAATAGTTAATTTCTGAAGTTCAAAGAAGAATGTAAAGTTCTGTAATGTTTTAATTGCAAAGTAAACAATATTTAATTTATAATTGCTTATAAAATATTTATCATAATGATATTTTACATGCAATTTTATATCCATGCTATAAATTATTCCATTTCAAACTTGATAAAACTTAGAGCAGATCTTAAAACAATTATTGAATTTTAATATGGACATAATAGATCCTAATATATGTTCTCTTATAAATAAACATATACCATAAGTTGTTTAGGAGCTAAAATGCTTAATTCACACAAATGAAAAATAGACTAGGAAATGAGTAATGCAATTAATCAAGGTAATATTAGTGGATAATGTGACCATCCTATTATGTGAAAGTAAAAGTGATTTCTCTACATTTAGTTGCATGGGCCAATCTGTAAACAAAATTAATTTGTTTATTTTAAAACATGCTTTTCAGCTTAGGCATTTTTAGAACTATCACTACATAGTCATTTATTATGCTAATGTATTAAGCTTACTTATTTTTCTAAAGAAAAATCAAAAGTGAAAATTTTAATGAAAAAATACAGTCAAAACTTTAAAAATTTAAGCTTATACTTAATAATTCAACGATTTAACAAACAAAGCTGATTTTTCATAAAAGTTGACATCCTTGATACTAAGAGGGTTATTCTTACATAAGGATGTAGTGACTAGTGACTGAAAAATAATGCAGGAAAAATATTTGAAAAGAAATTCTAGTACTATGCAGCAGCAGTAAAGTTCTCCACTTGTGAGCTGGACTTGCTCTTCTGTAGAAAACAAAACTTTTCACTGGATGCTAACCAAAGTCCGCCATTATTTAACTGTGCAGTGTATTCATGGAGTTTAAAATAAACACCTTGATCGTATAGGAGGAAATGGGCTATATGTTGCTTGCTATATAAACAGAGGCTTAATTAACACTTAGATTTGCATCTTCACAGGTTGTAAGTGTTAATTAAATTGACATTTACATAGCAGGGAATAAGGATTTAGAAGCCTTTCTTTTAAGTGCTAACAAAGTTTGTTTGAAGTACTGTTCCAAAGATGAAGTAAAGTTATGTGAAGGGACTCAAGCTAGGGAGAAATGAGAGTCTAGCTTTCATAGGGCACACTAGCTCTTTCTGTAGGTTTCCAGAACGTGATGAAATGTTTGGATATGACTAGTACTGATGAAGGGAAGCCCACTTCTTTGGGCTCATTATGCCTGATTGATTCTCTTTTGATAGACCAACAATACCAAAGCAATAAACAATCAATCAAATACTATAGAGACAGTTTTAGTCTCATTATTCATTGTTGCAAATAAATAACTCGCCCAAGCAATTTAGGGAAAGGGAGAGTTTAATTGTGTCACAGTTTCATATTAAAGTTCATCATTACAGGGAAGCTACAGTGACAAGATCCTGAAGAAATTGGTCACACTGTGTCCATTATCCTAACTAGAAAGACAGGATGAATGCATGCATGTTTGTTTACTCATTCCGCTTCCTTTAGTCTTATGCAATTACATTTTATACCTAGCCTACACATTAAAGGTCATTAACTCTAAAAATGTGGGTTTCATAACTAAAGAGAAGCCAACACCATAGATAACTCCCTTTAATGAAACATACCCTTACTTTCATTAACTACTTTGTTACTATTCCACACTACTAATTGACAGTAAGTTTTTAGTCATATAATTCTTCTTATTAGATTTTTGTGACTTCAAATTACAGTTTTTCCCATTCCCAAAATTTGATGTGTATGAAATGAATGTGTTCCTACTTGAAGTGCAGACTTTTAAATGTACTCCTGCTAAAGTCCATCAAATTGATTTTGATTTAAAATTCCTATGAAATAATATTAAAATAATTTTTTCATTTTTAATTACACAATACAATCTGAACATTTTAATAATGTAAATATGAACATTAGTACATGAGAAGTTTATGACCTTAATTTTGATGGCTTGAAATATTTAAATATTTAAGCAATAAGTAATTTTCAAATATTTTATCAATATTTCTTTACTTACTACTTAAAATTTATATGTATGCATTATATAATTTTGAACATAAAAGGTTTTTTAAAGGTTTCTTATTCATTTAATTGAAGTTTCATTAATGTCTAGTTTATACCATAAGTATACCACAGGATTTTTCCTCAATATATTAATGAAATCAAAATGTTTTTTCTAGTTGAAGCATAGTGGCATATGTTTCTAATCCCATTATGAAGATACTGAAGCAGGAGAATTATGAGTTTAAGGTCAAACTGAAGTATTTTTGGGGTACCAACCCAATTTAAGCTAGAAGGTAATATTAATCTAACTCTGAGAGCAGGGATAGAGCTAATTTTGTGTGCTTTCAGGGGATGAAGTGGAGAAAAATTGAACTGTATATGAGAAAATATTTGGTTCTTAATTGTGGGATTACTCTTTGATAACTTATAGTACAACTTATGAGTTTACAAACTGAGAGAAAAATAATATCCATAAGACTATTTGTGGTAGAATGACAGATTTAACAAGACATCAGTACTATTCACCTAAGTTCAATCAATTTTGTAACATAAATTATCTTAACAAAATATATTGAAGTAGAGCTGGAGAGGTGGCTCAGAAGGTAAGACACTGCCTCAAAAACAGAAGGTTCTGTGTTCAGATCCCAGGTCCCATGTTAAAAAATGTCAGCTGAACTGGTAGCAGCTGTACTTCTAGTCTTAGTGGGCAAAGCAAAAAGGATGTGTAAACAATCTAGGATGATTTCCAAAATCACCCTTGATCCTTAACAAAAGACACACAATGATCTCTCTCTCTTTCTGTCTCTCTCTCTCTCTCTCTCACATTCACACACACACACACACACAAATAAAGTTAAAAAATCTTGAAGTAATGCTGCTTCAATGTTAAAACACTAGCTTTTTCTCATTGTCCTTTTAGATTTCAGCCTTTGCAGCTCTTTCCTGTTGTGTTACTCAGGCCCACTACAAACTTGTCTTTGGAAAGATTACAGCCTTCAGAATCCACCTTTGAATTTTGACCAAATTTTTTTTCCTATGCTGTTTTGTTGACTCACAGTAGCACTAAACTGAATATTTGAAACTTAAGTGATGTATCTTTTTTTAAATATACACCTTAAATTATTTATAGTGTGAGAAATCTTTACTCAGTTATGGAATAGATACTCAGTATAATTTTCATCGTGTGTGTGTGTAAATGTGTCTGAACTAACCAACATTTACTAGATCTTTCAAGGTCTTTTATCTGCATAGTAAGAACAGATTTAGTGTTTATTCTATTTGATAAATAGCAGGTTCATATACTGGTATGCTGTGGCTTAGTGGCATGAAAAATAATGTAGAAGACTGAACAATAAACAATAACTAAAAGTTGCTGAGGATTTTCCTTCCCCACAAGAACCAGAATGTATACATTTTTCTTAAAATATATAAACTGCATACATGGAAATTTTTTATTACATTTTCAGAGTATCTATTTTTTTGTTAGCTATATACTCTAAAGCAAAAGTAAAATGGACTTTTTTGCTTTTCGGTAAAACTGGGTGAAATACAGGTGGCAAAGCCCCTTCTTCACTGTCAACACCTCGGGTGTTCTAAAGAGTATGTGAAAGAGAGATTTAAGCTCTGAGCTTCCTCTGTATGGGCTCAGTTATCTTTGACCACTGTAAATCCCATTTAAAACTAGAAATTGAAAAATAACATCCTCATACATTTAAAATTTGTTTTGAAAAATCCAAAGTCATTTGCTTCAGTCATGTTTTCAGCCACTTAAGAGAACAAAACACAATAGGGACTACTAAAATCCAGATATATAACATTATAACAACATACTTTGGGAGACTTGGATTTCCTTAATAAGTTGAGCATTTTCCCTGTAGGTTAGATTAAAATATATTAATAGACCATATTGAGGAAAGCTACATGGTATAACCTTCCCTTTTTCAGATAGTTATTACATTATACACAGCATGCTGTGCACTTATATGTGTAATCATGATTCTGTTAATCTTTAGCATGAATTCTATACAATGCCATTGAACCAAACATGAGTCCCCAATAATATTAATACACCCTAAATTGGAACAAATGAAGAAATCCCAAATTTTCAGATGTTGATAAAGATACAAAGTTGCCATGTTTACCTGTGGAAAGATATCCCAGATAGTTATTTTCTTGAACATGTACCTCCATTATTATATATGTATGTAACAGAAATGGGTACTTGAGTTCCTTAAAAGGGATATTTGATTGTTCACAGCATCTGTATATATTCTTGATTAAAAGTAATAAACACTGCTTCAATCACACACAGCTGAGCATAACAATGTGTGTGGCATGTTCAACAAAGAAAAAAAACACAAGTCGAATATAATAAACACAGCCTTCTCAAACCTAATTTTGACTAGAAGTACAAAAGAATATCAAAGCCAGAATTGTACCATATGCATAAGCTATAAATGCATTTTAAGACTTTATCTATCCATCTATTTATTTATTGTGTGTGTGTGTGTGTGTGTGTGTGTGTGTGTGTGTTTGTGTGTGTGTGTGTGTGTGTGTGTGTGTGTGTGTGTTTTGGATTGCTTCCACCTTCTTTTTGCTTAGCTCTGGGATTTCCTAGGCTTAGGCCACTAAGACCAGAAGTGCAGCCAATATCTATTTCAGCCAGGCATTTTTTATGTGGGACCTGGGATGTGAACTCAGGACTTTGTGTTTGGGAAGCAGAGTCTTAACCCATATCTCCAATGTTTTCTAAAAGCATTTATATGTACGATAGAAAAACAGTTTGTGCTATTTGAAGTTGAGTGATAACCATTGGCAAAGTGATGTGATTTATATGGTAAGTTGTGAGTGCTAGAAATGTGTCTATTGATGTGGATGCCATTTGAAAGGGGATGTTCAATTTGAAAACTCAATAAGTTGAATGCTTCAGCTCCATTTTGCAGCATATTATACACAGAGATAAAAATACTAAAAATAAATAAATGATGAGTTATTGTAACTCAACAGATAGTAATTTCCTCAACTGATGTACAGTTTATCTTCCAAAGTAGGCATAAGAATATTTTGGAAGTTGGGAGCTATTTCATTACTCTTTCATGCTCTTGGAGGAGATTGGAGAAGACATGAGATAGCTACCAGGAAACTGCAGAGCTTATATTTTCATATCATGTTTGAAACCCAAGTGATTTCTTCTCCAGAGCTGATTTTAAATTTTAGCTTGATGGTTTCTATGGCATGACTTACTGTATCTCTCATAAGTAATCAGATAAAGGGAAGAAAATTGTCCATTGAGTTAGATTATTTTATGGCACTGTAGGACATTTCTATGAAAAGAAAATTTCAGAAGCATGTGGGTCTTGTAACTGTCTGTGCTTTGCTAATGTGCAGTGTCTAATGTGAGCTGAATCATTCTGTTTGATAGGTGTGCAATTCAACTTCCACACTTTTCATTTGGAAGACCATCATGACTACTTACTGATCACAGAGAATGGTAGCTTTACACAACCACTAGCACGTCTTACTGGCTCAGAACTTCCTTCAATCATCAATGCTGGTCTTTACGGAAATTTCCGAGCTCAATTGCGCTTCATTTCAGATTTTTCTATATCATATGAAGGATTCAACATCACATTCTCTGGTAAGAAAATAATGAAACAAAAATTATTTTAGTCAATATTTTAATTTTTTATCACTATGTTTCTTATTCTCAGTATATAATTCCTTCAGGAATCCTAATTTCAGGGCCATCTACAATTTAGGGTTCAGGAAAAGTAATTGTAAGATCAAAAAGCATAAATATGTATTCACTCCACTTTTATTCCTATTCTGTAAGTAAATGTAATATGATGAAAAACATATTTAGTCCTGAGATAAATTGATAAGCAAATTCTTTGCCGACTTCATAATATTAAAATTATCATATACAGATTGGAGGTATGACTCTGTAGTTACGGTTTTTGCACCATATACAAAAGGACCTGAATTTGGATCTTCAGATCCAAGTTAAAGAAAATGCCGGGCAGATATGGCATTAGCTGTGGAAATTGGAGTCTGTGAAATTCCAGAGCAAAGTAAAAAGGAGGTAGAGTAATTCAGGATGATTCCCAATGTCACCCACACTCAAGTACCATCTTTCATACAAGCCTGCAGTTACATGTAAATCCAACTACATGAAAAATACACACATGCATACACCACACTCATGCATGCAAAAAGCATCATATGTGTATAAGTGAAATATACGTATAATGCTGAAAATGTAACTTGTTCTTAAAAGAAAGTATATATGCACACAATGATACAAAGTTAATCTTGTTTTAAAACTGTCATTTTATTATGCAGATGAAATATTTTTATTGCATATTATTAAACTATTCCATAATGAATTGTAAATGGACCTAATCAGTTTTAATATGGATGCTAAGAACATATCCAAAAAATTAAAAAATAGCTATAAAACATGACATAATTTGAGCTGTCTTTTTTTATAATTACAAAGTGAATAAATACACTGAGAATGTTTTTAATTAAGCTATTTCTTCTTAAGGCTGTATTTAAATTTATAATGGTTAATGAATTTTACTCATGCCCTGAAGACCTATGTAGTCATTCATTTCCAATCTGTTGCATATGTCAGGGTAATGTTCCTGTATAAATCTAAAATGTAATAATTGCCAGTGTGTAAGTACCTCATTTTTAGAAGAACTTTTTCATCTAAGTCATATGCTTTCCAAAATATACCTTAATTGTACTTCATGTGTACCAGAGGTCAAAGAGTCATTATCATTTAAATTAAAAATGTTAAGTGATATTAATTTCATGCAATCATTGATTTCACTACAAAGTATATTGCCTGAAAATATGAAACTATTGTTTTATTACTATAATTCAAAGTTCTTTGAACTGAAAAAATCAAATATTCAATTATCATAATATAAATATTTACATATTCAATTTATAGCTCATAATGATGTGTCTCATCTATATGAAATTTCCCATGTAAAATATCCATTTATTCATTTGGTATAGCACAAAAATAGAAACATTTTATCCCATATGCTGCACCCATAACCAATTAAAAAAAACTGTCAAGGTCCTACAGAGTTACAATTTATAAGCAAGAAATGCATTCTTGAAATGACTACTATCATATTTGTACTCTCTCTGATACCAATTCTTGCTCGTAATTGACAGAATATAACCTGGAACCTTGTGAAGACCCTGGAATTCCTCAGTATGGTAACCGAGTAGGGTTTAATTTTGGCGTTGGTGACACCCTGGCCTTCTCATGTTCACTGGGATACCGACTAGAGGGTTCTTCAGAGATCATCTGTCTTGGCGGTGGCCGGCGAGTGTGGAGTGCACCTCTGCCAAGGTGTGTGGGTACGTGGTCAGCTGCTTTCATTTGCTTGTATGTGTCTTCACTGTCCATGAAGTTGCATGCTTACAACCCTTCCTTTTTTTTATAATCTGTTGAATTTCATCATTGATTTCACACTAGTTATTTCTATTTTTTTTTTCAACTGGGCAATCTGGTATTCAGTTTCTGTGCTGCTATAAACAAGTAACTATGTTTCTAAATTTATTTTCAGGGTGATGAAAATAAGAAATGAATACAGGTATATTACAGGTAGATAGGTAAATGATAGATGATAGATACATAAATAATAGATAAATAGATGATAGACAACATCAGAGAAAATAAAATAACAAGTGAAATTATTTCCTAATGTAAGTTTTTTATATATTAGTTTAATCAGCTGAAACAACACCACATATTTTATGAGGTAAGAATTAAAATCTAGGTTTCTGAGTGATTCCTTTATTGCAGGGATTGTGCCAAGTGTGTTATTTACATGCTAATCTCTTTTCATTCTGATAAATAACTCAGAACAATGAGGGGGATTGCACCAATTTGCATATGAGAAAAAAAATGAAGATTTTAAGGTAAACTGGCCTAACGTTAAATGCTGGCACCTTGAAAGGATATCTTGGACCATCTGCACAGAAACAGTCACAAAATTAATTCTATTGTGCTGATAGTGTATTCTAACCAATGTACTGACAATGTTTTGCAACTTTTCATTAACACGATTAAAGCAAAATGACAGGAAACATCTGTCAAATGAAGAACAGAGCTTTAAATGTTTTAAAGACGCTTACTAACTCATGACAGATTATGATGGCTGTTCATTTCATAGTAAGATAAAGAATAGTAATAATTAAAAATATTTGAAGTAAAATTTAAATTTCAAGAAATGGAAGCTTTGACTAATAAGATGAAAAATTTAGTAGAAAAAATGAAAATTTGTTTTCACTATATCTTCTGGGAGGAAGAATTCCAGGTCACCACCATAGATTGATTTCTACTATCTGTCTTCGTGACTGAAAAAGACACAAGTGGTCACATTTTATAATTATCTCATGAAACCATAACATTTTTTTTATAAAAATTGAATTGAAAGCTACCTAATTTAAATGAATTTCATTGTGGGTAGCAGATCTGCAAAATTATATGATAAAACAGGTGCATCATAAGATACTTGATATTTAGTTCAAGCCCTATCATATGGTTACAAAATACACCAAAGATGAAAGCCTGAATAAAGAACAAGATACCTTGCTAGCCATACTAAATACACTGTGTAACATAAAGAAGTGGACTCCTTTTGAGTCCCAAATTAACAAAAGTGTGAAACTCCAAGCCACCACAAGACTGAAGGATGTGCGATGAGCTTGTATCCACAGCTTTATAGGATCAACGGAGCCGATGTGGAATTTGATTGGGAATTTGTAGTTATTTTTTTAACTAAATTATTTTTATTTATTTATTTTCCTCTTCCTGCCCTTCCCCTTTTCCTCCTGCCCATTGTTCTACCTCTCCCATATGTGTCTATATGTATGCACCACTGGATCACCTCTAAGAAACCTACACTATTAAGTGTTTATGCACCTGTTAGGACATGAATGAAGCATCAATGAGTAGACTGTAAAATATAGATGCACCCTGCCTCTTTTGTCTAGCACCAATCCTATACAGTGCCTCAGGGTAGTATCATGTCTGATACTTTGTTCAATTCATGTTTTTAGGAGAACCATTGTAGAGGTCTAGTGGAAATCTAGTTTTGCATTAAGTTCTTGGGTACCATAGTTGTGCCATGAATAACAGCAACTGTCTGGCATTACATCTCCCTGCTCTGGCTCTTATTTTTGCACTCCTTCTTCTGAAAGGTTCCCTGAACTTTAGGCTGAAAGATAAGATATGATATCTAATATAATATGATCACTTGTGGTTCTCTATGTTATACATCTTCCATTGCACATAGTTATTTTCTGGTTGAGTGATGAGTGCTTCATTTATAATCTTACCACTTCTTTTTCTGCTCTTGTGGTGGGATTGGAGGTGTCTAGGATGTCCTCTTCAAAGTCAAGCAATCTATAGTCACTTGTTTTCTGCATTTTGCCCAGTTATATTTTCTATGATAAACACTTTCCACTACAGAAAAAAGCTTCTGTAGTAAGTGCTGAGAGTACCTGAAACATATGGGCCAAATAAGAATTGTTTAAAAGACAGTTTAGTACAATGTCTTTATAGCTAAAACTTCATAGCTTCCTTCCAATCGCCCCAGGGCCTACCCAAGACTGTGAACTTGGGCATGAGAAAGGGTCACAAATTTGAATATCCTTTCCTGAAAATCATATAACATACACTCCCTTGATAGTCTGCTATTGTTTATTTTTTGGGATTTATATTTTCTGTAATTTCAAGAAATGGGGTTCTAACCTTTTAGTTATTACCATTTTGACTCCACAAAGTCTGTTAATGTTCATTGTTCCTGATCATCTGATCTTGGGTCAAGACATATTTCTATACTTCATTTTTTCAACTGTAAAATTATAGCAAATGCATCCCCTATGTTATGTTATTAGCATTTTGAATAAAAAGGATTCACCAATGTAATTCAACACCTGCCATAAAAGAATTTCCTAGAATACAGGAACATTCACAATTTACAGTGAATCTAGAAACTCTGTGTTAGGTATAATCCAGTCTCTCCAAAACATTGATGCAGTTTATGAAACAACTTACAGCAGGACTTAAATCAATATTAAAAAGCATTGGTGTGGTAGGGACCACAAAGCTCATTCATACAACAAAGTATTATTTGGTCCTCAGGAAAATCCTCATATTTGATTTCCATATTTTTCAATATAATTTGATTTTTAGAGAAGACATGATATTATTTGTTCAACAGCAAGATCAGAATATAACAACAGGTTCATGATTGAACTGTAATGTCAAAACTTTTCTCTAACATGGGGGGAAAATCCAACTGGATTTTAAGTCCCATGAAGTTAATATTTTCTCCTAAAGTGCTGAATACATATTGTTTAACAGGTTTAGAAAAAATTGTTTACACATACATTTTTTAAGATTTAGCCACATTTACAATAGATTATAACAAGTAAGTTTTTAAAAACCTGACATTGCAAGAAAAGGCTACTTAAAGTTTGTTTTATGTTATTAAAATATTTCTTTGAGAGCAAGCTTAGTTTATTCATTTTTAATGGGGAAAATGAAAAAAAAATATCTCCCTGCAGATAACTTTAGAAGCCAAGTTTTACCAGGGGAGTTTTCTTCCGTTTTCAAATTTAAAAAAACACTGTGCTTGGCTTTATTTTTATTGAAATCTACTTTTAAGTCTGATGACCTTTATACATTAAACTGAAACTATACATTTAAATAGTACTTATGATAGAATGGTTAAAAAACATGCAAATATTTTTTTTAATTTCCTTCATTAATTTGAGGAATGAACAACACAAATGTCTTCCTTTTTATAATTCTGATTCAACAAATATATACATATGTATTTCTTTTTTATCTTTTCAATATTCACTCTTTGGTAAAAGAGCTCATGATATTTGTTCATGTAATCAGATGCTCTATTTTATTTTACTTCATGTATACATGGAGAGAGAGAGAGAGAGAGAGAGAGAGAGAAAGAGAGAGAGAGAGAGAGAAGAGCCTGCTTTACTCTGTAATCAAAAGTTTTTCAATTTTTTACCAATCTCCCTGCTTCAAGCACATGAAAGCTTGGTTAAGGCATGAGCCAGGATACCCAGCAACGTGCATGACTCCAGAAATATCCTTTTACTTGGAGAGTTTTCTGTTTCTTTATACTTCATTTGACTTTTCATTTCATGTATATCTAACAGTGACATGTTTCTCTCTCCACACATACTTGAATCATCAGCATTGAAATCCTCAGGTAAAGCTCATCCTACAGAAAGTAGCCAAATCCTGAGTAAGGAGTATCTTCAGTTTTTTCTCTTTTTATCTATTAAAATATAAATAGGCATTACATGGTACCAAGTCAGAAATGGTTTCTATAGTCCTAAAAGTATAGCCACAATGATGATATTAATTTCTTTTTCTATATAAAATTTCTATATACAATTACTTAAGTAATTTAAATATACCTAGGATATATGATACCTTATTCTTTGGAGAATAAGTCAACTGATAGAATTGATTAAAAAAACTTATCTAATTTTTGCTTATTTGTTTGTACTTGTATTTTATTTTACATTTAACATATTGGTTGATGTCCTTCAATTTTTAATAAATATTATGATGAAATTTAATTTAAATTAGCTGTGTAATAAATTAATCCTAGATGTTAGATGAGAAATAAATAACATTTTCCATTAAGAAATTTGGAAGAATACCACTCATTACATTTATGTTTGTAAAATGATAAGTTGTAATTAAAATATCAAATGGTCTGCATGTGAAGAAGATTGTATTACAATATCTCATTGTGAAATTTCACTAGTGTTGTGAAGGTTTATTTAGTACAATATGTCATTAGCACATTAGCTGTCTGTGAAATCCTTGATATTCCATCCATTCTTAGGGACATAGCAGTCACTGTCATTCACAGATTTTTGAATCTAAGTGAGCTCTGTAAGCCATTGAGAGCAGTGATCTCTACAGGAGACTTTGATATATTGGGGAGGAGACTTAGTAAGCAGTACTGTTGCATCTTCACACATGTGTGGTTTATCTGGTATTGCTCAAGTTCAGGGGAAATTTTGGAGGCAGAAGTATGTTAATGGTCTTCAAATACACCACACACACTTAGAGGCACGGGCTTTCCTTCCCAAGCATTAGAATTCCTTTAAGACACATAGTTCATGTGTGTATCCCAAGGTTTCTAAGCTGTGTGAACTTTGGCAAGTCATATGAACATCATTCAGCCAAGATTCTCAATGTAAAATTTGTCTAAGGACATCCATATTAGAAGTCAAGTAAAGCAAATCACCTCAAAAGCTTTTTAATATGTGATACTTGGTTTTAAAATGTGGTCCATATTCTTCTGTCTATTACCCATCTTTTCTACTATACATCCAATTTTTCCCAGGGCCATAGTGACTGACACCTATAAGGGGTAGTTTTGTCAACCAGTAGAATAGAGGAAAGGAAATAGAAGACTAGTTAGTGATCAAGATGAAAGTTGCAAGTTTTACCTATACTTCTATAAACGTGTGCTTTTTGAAAATATAAAAATATCAGATACATGATTATTTCAATAAGGATATTTTATGTTTACAAAAATTCCCTACAGTGCAAATTTCTAAGAAATTACACAACTGACCATCCCCTTTTAAGAAAAAAGATAAAAACAGTTTACTGATTTTTAAAATAAGAAATGGTGTCTTATTTTGGATAGAAAGGTAATAATAGCTTGAGTCGCTTTTATAAAATTTTCATAGAAAAACTATCATTTTAATTTCTATTTTTTGAGTTAGGACAACTTGTATGTCTCCACTCAGTAGATCAGCAGACCAATATCCAAGCCAGGCCATGTTGCAAATAAACAAGATACAATTAAAAGAACATATTTTTAATAGTAGATTAGCAATTTAATCCTTAGCAATGCTTTGTCTTTAAGCAAAATCCCACCCATTTTAACAAACCACAAATTCTGAGGTCATAGCAAAGGCATCAGTTCACCCATCTTAATAATCCTATATTTAACACTTCAAGTTCTATTTCTAATTTCATGTGTCATTGATTTTTTTTCCCAAATGTGACCTTGGACAAGTAACATCTTGCCTTAATCATGAATTAAATGTGAAAAACAAAAACGATATTATACAACCATATATTTTTGAATTTTTGGAAGATGTAAAATAATTGTCACTGATTTTTTTCAGTTTGAATGGTTCTTTAAGTCCACAGTTAATTAGCTGAGTGACATTAGGTCAAAGTTTTAATTTTCTGTATTCTTTTCATAATATATATGCAATATGACTCAACACAGATGTTTCTTGTAAGTATTAAAGAAAGCAGAATTTCTCAAAATTCTATATAAACAGAAGCATGCCTATAGTATACAAGGCAACAGTGGCTGGATGAAATGATTTCACAATTAAAAAATATAAAATCAATAAAAACCAACTTATTTGTTCAGTGACATAGCTTGCTTTTTTGATTACATGTAGTCTTGTTTAATGATGAAAGTAAACAATTATTATAAAACTTACATAATCCTTGATATTTTATGAAGTATTCAAGTAATCAAAACATTCAATTAATGTAAGGTACCACTCACACTTGTTTTTAAGGTCTTTAAGGTAACTTCCTTTGAGAACTAGGTTCATTCATCTTTAGTTGTCAGTAGACGAGTGTTCACACATCAAAAGAACTCAATGGGTATTGATGAATCCAAAGTATTAATTCACACTGAAGATCAAGAAATCTTGAATAACACATCAGAGCAGTTAAATCACTCATTTAAGAACATGTGCACCATAAATCCTCTTATGGGTCAATTTTAAACTCTACAATGTAATCTTTCAGACTTAAGCATGCAATATCATAATGAATATTCTATAGGCAGTGAACAAAGCAAACAGAATCGGGTCTTCAAAACTGCCCTTCTCTTATATGAATCTACATGTTTTATGATGTGAATTTTAATAACAGGATGAAATGAGTGCTCATTAGTTCAGTCTCTTATCTGTTTCAGAAAAATGGATATTGTAGAAGCAACCAGTTGTGTGGATACTGACACAATAGCATTTTATAGCTTTCTGCCAGCTTTATGAGCACCACTCTCTTGTAGATCAATAACCTATACATTTCAAGAGTAAGTTTTGATACTCAAACTTCTATTTTTTTGCATATGCGTGTGTGTTTTGTATGCACCAGAGGGCACTTGAGTGTATGTCTTTCTGGAGGTCCAAGGGTGACATCAGGAATCATCCTAAGTGGCTCTATCTCCTTATTGCTTTTTTCTGGGGTTTCCTAGGCTCTGCCCTCCAGAGCTGGAATTACAGGTCACAGCCATATCTCCCTGGCATTTTTACTTGGGATCTGACTTCAGGTCCTTTTGCTTTAGAGGCAAAGACTTAACCTCTGAGCTATCTTCTCAGGCTACTTCAGATTTTCCATAACATGAATTTCCACATTTCTTTAGGAGGAAATCATAAAGTATTGCTTTATTGCCTATTACCCAATGTACTAATTTCACTTACTTACTCTAATTTACAAGTGATTAGTTTTTCTCCATTTATATTTATTACCATGACTTACCCAACTTCTCACCTAAAAGAATCCCACATAACATGATCTCATCCCCAAATTTCCAAATATATTTATGCTAATTCTTGAGGAAGAATTCAAATTCTTCCAGACAGAAAGTGCCCATAGAACTCCTCTGGTCTCAGTGCACATCAGCATGTTAAAGCCCGGACAGTCCATAAGGAAAACGAATCTCCAGGTAATTTTGAAGTCAGGATCCTTTCCTTGCAGCATGTACAGCTTTTTAGAATTAGCACTCTGGGCAGGCTGTGACTGAATCTGCATTGTGCCTATGTCAAGAAGGGTTCTGCAGGAGGAGAACTAATAGAATACATGGACAAAAAGTTGAAACGGCTTACTACCTACAGGGCCTGGGTAGTCTATTAATGGCCATCTGCATGTCAGCTCCCAAAACTGGATGCTTGGTAGTACTGATTTGTAGGATTCCTGGAGAGCAGCTGGGCTTCCATCCATATTGGAAGGTCTAAAAACTGGAGTCTGACGTCAATGAAGGATGGTGGCCATCATGGGGGCAGCAACAGCTACAGGCACTCACAGCAAGATTGAAGGCAGGCAAGCAGACAGCACTGCTTTTCCTCAATCCTGTTTATATTTGGGCTGCCTGCCAGGTGTGACCCACCTTCCGGGTCTCTGAGAGGATCCAAATCCTGTCCAGCTTGCAAAGCCCATTGTAAACATTACCATTCTACAGAAATTTAGTTCTGAAAAGGCATAAGCACCATGTTTAAAGTCCTGGTGCTTCCTTGCATCTGTTATTCATCTTCATCCATGCTATCGTAACCTTAGAAAAGTCCATTGAAAAAGGTATCGGCAGTGTCATATAATCTATGGCAAATATGACTTTAAGGTTGCCTTTAGTTATATTTTTACAAAATAACAAATAGGATTTCTTGACAATAGAGAGAACATTTTAAATTGTTTCATTTGCATGTCTCAGTGAGGAAAGGCATGGGTTGTGAAGCCCGATGACCTGAATTCAATTCCTAGAACCCACAGAAAAGACCGAAGGAGAGAAGCAACTCCCTGCTGGATGTTCTTACCTCTACATCATATTATAAAATGTATACCCACACATATGATAAACTACAAAATTAAAAAAGTTAATCTTATTCCTAAATTAGTATATAATTTTGTTAACCAGCAAAAAATATGTGACAAAATAACTAGGAAATATTTTGATTATAAGTATTAAAATATTACAATTTGTCTTTTGAAGTCCAACTGAAATTTGACTGAAAATGTCCTGGTGCAAGCTGCACAAAATGATTTGCACAAACATGCTTACAGTGTTAACAGGCATTTGTTCTGAACATGGCCTGTCTCCTCAAAAAGTCATTTTAAAAAAATTAATAAACTAGAACTAAGTTAAGATTTTACTGCATTGGAAAAAATAACCATGAAGTTTCAACAAAAATCCCAATCCCCATCTTTAAAGTGAACACAGATTAAAATAAACTGCATTAAAAACATTTACCTGAGGAAGTAAGGAGGAAAAGAGGAAATTGCCTTATTGTCAGGGACACTGGACACTTGCACTTTTACTGTCAATGACTGACAGAACCTCAACAAGGACAGCACAGAAGGCACAAGAATTGTTTATTATAGCAAATACTTTCATGGCATTTGACAGAACTCAGAACTATTTCCTTGAAAGAGGTGCAAAGTTATAAAATTAAATCAGTCAGAATAAAGTCTTCATTTTAAAAAAAGAAAAAAAATCAAACAACCAAAAGATGCACCTTTGTAAAATACAACACAGAAGTCTGCTAACAGGATGAAAGCACTGTGAGGTAATGGATGTAAGAAGCATGAATCCCGCCAGCAGGCTCCTCCCATTCTTATGCATATAACAGACTGATAACAATTGAAAATGGCTTTGCAAGACTTACTAGGAGGTTAAAGGAAATTACCCTCAATGTTTAAATACTTTATAAATATCATTAACAAAACATTTCATTATAGTGTCTTGCTTCATTAAAGGGGTCCTTTTTAATCAGCCTGTTCCTTTTTTTCCTTCGGTTTAAAAATTTTTAATTTATCTTTATTATTGTGGATATGAGTGTGTGTGTGTGTGTGTGTGTGTGTGTGTGTGTGTGTGTACATGCGTGCACAGACCAGAGATCAACTTTTGGGAGTCAATTCTCTCCTTCCACCAAGACTGGGGAGATGGAACTCAAGCTGTCAGGCTTGCTTAGCAAGCACTTTTCTCTGCTGAGCCATCTCACTACTGTTCTCAATGATTCAAATTCTCAGCTAAATGGACATTATTAGACTTTGACTTTCTTCTGGCGTCATCCTCCCAGTTTATCATTTCTGACTAAGCAAGACAGTACTAGGAGTGTCTTACCTGAAGAAAAAAGAACAAACATAGCTTGCTTTTGAAACAGGTAATTGCTCCCAATCATACAGAAGAAAAAAATGAATTAATATTACTATTCAATAGCCGATAAACTGATTGATCAGAAAGGATATTAGAAATGTCTGGAAGATTGTGCCAGAAGCTAACACAGCTTTTAAATAGACATGGAGTATTCCAGGCGTCATTAATTTATCACCACTTATTGAAGCCCCATTTAATCAGAAAGACTACAGTTTTCAATGATTATCAACATTTCATTTACTTTTAAATAAAAAATCTCTAGGATTCAATAGATGATGGATACACAGATTTTTTTCTAAATGTGAAAGGTGGCCAATGTTTCAGACTAAGCAATGTACAACATATAAATGAATGAATGGAATTGCTTCCTAACAAACTTTATTTCAAAAGCAGCCAATATGTTGGATGTGGCTATAAGCCCTTAATTCACTGGCACCTCTAAAAGACTTATCAAGATCAGGTATTCTAAATGCTATTCATCGTCTTTCAAGATCTATTCTTCACTAATTCTTTGAGGGGAAAAGAACCTTCCTGACACTTATTTACTTGAACTCTATCAAGTTATATAATTTATTACTAAGACAGTAGTTTATAATGATTCTATGATTTGAAATTGGATAATTTTTATGTATGAAACAGAAAGAAAGTTGGGATATATGGGCTTAGTTTATGTACAAACCAGCTCTCTGTCTATTAGTGAACATCTCCTTGTATCCAAATTGTTCTGAAGTACAGATTGCATTTCCAGTTTTACACTGGTCTTCTCAATGTGGGTGCCCTCCCACAGGCACATTGATTTTGCAGTGCCAACACAGAACTAATTATCTCTTCATCTGAATAAGATCTTCCTTACATGCTCTGTATTTCAATTACAGCATTATTCTCAGCCAATCATTATGGTTAGAAATTATGTCATCTTCTTCTCTTTTCTCCCCCAACAAAAACATGTTGTTTAAATTTAATCATTGTATCTAATTTCATCAGCATTATTTTTTCACACCTTTCTTTAGTCCTCTTAGCAATTAACAAAGTGGCATGACAATAATGTATGTTAGGTATTGGGTTAAACCATAGACGTAGATAGATATATGCAAGTTTTTATTTATAAAAATTACCTTTTATTGTGTATTTAATATTTAAAACCATATAAACATATATATTATCTTTGTATTTTATGGATTAAGTAGAGTATATACCTTGACAAATCTAGAAAAATGTTGCTAATTTGAATGATCATCTTTTAGCCAGGACATGTATGACCCCATGTGCTGCCTCTTTCCTAGAGATTTTGTTTCTAGGTTTCCATATTTTATCAAAAATATCATCAATAAACATAAAAGTGGTTTATTAGTGAATAGTAAAGAAATACAGATTTAGAAGCTAGAATTAACACTATTACTTACTAGTAGTTGGTGTGAATTTGGAGTCTGGGTAAGGTGTGCTTGAAGTATAATCACTATTTTGTCCATGAATAAATTTTCATCGATGTTCCTAATCCTCTTCAAAACTCATGCTTATTTTAAAAGAAATCATGTCATATAGATTTAAAACTATGTTCCTAAATTATTTGCTTGTCTGTTTTTCCATTTGGCCTTCCAAAATCTTGCTGTTTGCTTCATTAATCCATCAGAGAAATTCTATGTAGTGGGTCTTCCAAAGAAAATGAACCTCTATAGAATTAAATACCATAATCAAAGTAAATTATGAGGAACAAATAACAGTTCCTACCCACATTTAATGAAAGGAAACTGCAATAAAAATGAATGTCTAGAAATGGATATCATAAAACCTCGCTTTAAATTCTGTCCAAACTGCTAGGTGTCTTGTGTACTTTCAAAATTCAAAACATTTTTCTATTCTATGTTTTAAATACAATTGTTTACCAGACAAAGTCAAAATTATAGAATTTTTAAGTAGATGATCTCTGTTCTTTTTCAGTCATGCCTTGATTTGCTTGTGCACATCCTGGCATACATCTAAAAGAGGTAATCTGCTATTCGCTTCAATATGAAGCACTTTCTGGATATCAAGATACTAAAGATATACTCATCATTAATGAATGGTAGCACAAACACAAATGATTCTTTTAACATTCAGAATATTAATTAAAAAGTATAATGGAGGAAAGCACTGATGTGATTTTTTTAGTTGCTTAGCCCTCACAGTTCAACAAGACAGACAATATTATCATTATCTGCCTTATTTTAATGCACCAATCTATTTACTCTTTCTTTTTGTCCTGTTTCACAAAACCAAATTACAGAATCGAAATAAGCATCCTATCATACTTGAGACTTTCACTGTTCTCCACTTCCCTTAAAATAAATTAGGAGTATTAAGCCCTGATCTTTTACCCTCACTACTTCAAGGTAACACTCATTTCTCCAAACTCATCTTATTTATCCATCTGATAAGCCCTACTTTGACCTCAGAAAAATGCAATTAGCTTTCTTTCTTATGGTTCTCCTGAGCATCTTCCTATATTCCTTTTCCAGATCTCATCATTCTGCACTGAACTGTGTTTTTATCTAGAAGGGTATTTAGCATTTAGAAAGCTTTTGGTAAATTGGTTGAGTTGATAAAGAATTCGTAATATATAACACAAACAAAGCACCTTGTCTTGTACAGTTTCAATTTACTAGTTTCCATTATGCAAACAAAGCTGTATTCCAGAGGACATTGAAGTCAATTTGGCCAAATACCAATAGTAAACTATAAATAAATGCCATTTCAGCCATATGTGGTTTACCATTCCTTATTCTACAATGCACCGATGTGTGATTAGCTTGCAATATTTCAAGTCTAATAAATAAACTAAACGAGTTACAAATAATGAATATACCTGAAAGAAGTAACAACACACCAAAATTGTGATGGAAAATTATGAAAATGGAATGTTGAAAAATAATGATGGAAGATTATGGATGTAAATGAAATAAATCTTTTTCTTCAATAGATTGTAAAATTTATTTCCAAACCAGTAGAATAGCTAACTTAATTTTTTAAGTGAAGTTAAAAGAAAAATATGAGTTAGCAGTCAAGAACCTCTGATGTTCCTCCCCCTGAGAATTACTAGAACTAATTCTTTGCTTCAGTTTAGCAAACTTTTACTTAATGAGAAAATTACTAGTCCTTATACATATTAGTACTTCTTTTTCTTAGCCTGAGGCAGTAATAAAAGTTAATATATTCTTATAAAAGTCAATATATGGTATGAATATTATGCTAAGAAGTTCCTAATACTAGGACAATATATTGAGCTGCACTTTATTTCAAAGAAGTTTAAATTGGGGGCAGAGTTCTCTGGTGTACATAAATATGAGCTATAAAAAATAAAAGTTTTGAACTGCAGAGATGGCTCAGGGGTTACGACTCTGCCTCTCAAATAGAAGGTCCTTATTTCAGATCCCAGGTCCCAAGTAAAAGCCATCAGACAGAACCTGTGGCAGCCTGCATGTATTCCAAATTTTTATGAAGTAAATATACCTATCATTGTGTATGTGTCAATATATATGAGTATATATATATATTAACTTTAGCTCAATGAAACTGAAAACAATGAGGGAAAATGTGTATTCTATTAGTGTGATGGTAACCTGTAATAAATTTTTAATTGTCAGCTAAGAAGGGGCATAGTCAACATAAGTTCAAATACACTTAGAGCTTTGACATCAAAGAAGAGAACTTGAAACAACGTTGAACTATCAATTAGGAGCCCTGCATTGTACTCAGTAAACAATTAGTCCTGAGTTCAGTGACAGAGGCAGTGGTGTTATTAGGTGATACTGAGAAACTTCGTGAAACTCTGAAATGCTCCCTAAATGCATTCAGTTCCTGATCAAAGGTACAAACTAAGATGAAGCTTGCTTTTGATCCTCACTTCTGCTTTTTAGTCATTTTCCTGCAACTTAAGTTTATATTTTACAAATCTAGCACCTTAAATTCAGAATAAAGAGACTAAGGATATTAGCCTCTGTTTATTACATTTTTACTGTTTCCATAGACAAAATATGTTATAAAGTAAGTATTATAGACTAAATCTGAGTTGAGAAGGGGCATATGAGTTCAGGTAGGATTACTTCGGTAAACAATAGGCTTCATAGCTTTAAAAAAGTTTCAAGGCAAATTATTTTGAAAATAGATTGAAAATCTATTTTGAAAATAGATTGAAAATCAACTTACAATGCAAACTGCACTTCAACAGGTGATTTATATAAAAGGAAACAGATTATTCACCTCACCAAAATTAAATTTCTGGCCACATGTTGCTTTTTTATGTCTCTATGTTGGACTCGAATGCTGTTTTCAATTCAAAATCAACCAAAAGCCTACTTACCATTTCTGTTTTCGTGTGTTTGAATCAGTCTGCAAGTACTGTGTTTCAAAAGGTGATAGTTTTATTTGTAAATTTAACTAAACTTTTTTGATTTTGTGCTTGTTGAAGTTTTATTTGACTATGAAGTCATAAATATTTTCCTTTTCCATTATCCTGTTAAACGAACCTCAGTGTAGAATAATTCTTTTTAAAAAATAAATGCTATTTTATTTTTTTCTCTGAAAAAATTACCTTTCACTGTCTGTTTCTGTCTCTCTGCTTCTTTATGTATTCATCTCTGTCTCTGTTTTTGTCTGTGTGTCTCTCTTCGTTTTACTTTTTCATAGTTTAAAATAATTTTGTACTTGTATGAATTTTTTGCAGTGTGAAACTTAGGGGCTAGGCTTAGGTAGGTGAAAGGGAGAGAGTATCCCTATTGTTGGGTCAGCCCAAGGAAGGGTCACTTAATCTGCCACAGAAGCCTGAGACCAAACTAGAGCAGGGACCTGAAGGGAACCCTGGGACCCACACACATACAGGCAGGAGGGTGGGAGGGAGAGAGATGGATTGGTAAAGGGAGAGGAGGGTGGAAGAGGGAGGGGTAAAGCAGGGAATGGGAGAGGAGGGAGGACAGAGATAACCACTCTTTCATGACTATAAAAGTAGAAAATAATAACTTCCCATGTTTAGTTATGTTGTTTGATAGGATGTGAATATTATTCTGAGGCTTCTTTCATGGGTTGAAAAGAAACATTGGTTTCTATCAGGCTCAATTTAAAAATATTGTAGACAATTGTTTATATGGGATCCAGCCTGACATAGAGCATTCTACACTCTATTGCTTTATTTGCTTACAATGCTCATTGTCTAACCACCAACCATTTAGCAAGTCTTCCCTTTTTCTTATAAAGGCAAAAGAATATCAATTGTTAAGTCATAGGAAATCAAAATCTCTCCATTTCACCCATTACTCTTCCCCTGTTCCACAAAAATCCACTCCTCCTCATCGATAGATGCATGATCAAAGTAATACTCAACCAATGACATTAAAGATTCTAACTGCTACTCTGAAAGTTATGAGAAGAAAACATGATTTTGCAATCACTGATGAAGTAGTATGAGAGAGTTTTCATGGCCCACAATGTTGGTGAGCTTGGAGATACATTAGTATGCAGGTTTGGTTCTTGGGCTCATTTCCAAGAATCCTACCACTGAGTTTACCTTGTTTTGTTTTCCTTTTTTTTCCCTGGTTATTTCCCTTAAAAGATGCATGTTTGGTTACAATGTAGTTGATACAAAATATATTTCTCACAATAATAAAGTGAGCATAATTTACAAATGAATAATGATGAAATTGAGCAATGAAAGAGTAGGTAAATTGCTAAGAACTGAAGACAAAAGGAAATTGTGGGTTTTTTTTTTTTTTTTTTGGTTAAGTCAAACACCTGACTTCAATGAATATAGAAATCATGTGTAGAAAGAGTTTTCAGATTTTAATAGTTTGTCAGAAATAATAAGGAAGAAAAGAGTGAAGTAGCTTTTTTGAGTACTTACCATGTGCACAGCACATCAATAAACACATGTATCCCATGACAGTGCTTTGTCTATATTCTCTCCCTCTTCACAAGCATCCTATTAAATAGGAGCTGATCTTTACGCTTGCAAATTAGGAAATCAATGCTGAGCAAGGTGAAGTGTTCCAGGTTAGTGGCAGAGTAAGTAAATAATAGACTTGCCAGTCTTTGAAACAATATGCTGTATATTCTGTTTCACACTTTATCTGCCATAATGAAACCTTCATCCAAATGGTGTAAACTTTTGAAAATCATGTTATACTTTAGAGAAAAAGTTTTAGTTGTATGTTCTTCATAAAAAGGGAGAGGATAGTTTTGAATCTTTGGAGGCTAGCAAAATACTAGAATTTCTCAAATAAATTTTTCTAACAATTGTTCACTCTGTGTGTGTGTGTGTGTGTGTGATCATCTTAGCTTGTGTTATGGATGTCATAGGTCAGCTTTTACTAACTTTCTCTCTTGTTGTCTATGTTATTTTCAGATAAACTCTGTCACTGAACTTAGAACTTTTAGCTAGGTTGGTTAGTAACCAAGCCTCCAACAAACAACTGTCTCCAGCCTTCCACCAAAACACTGAGGTTACAGCCATTTTAGTAGTGGAGCTGGCTTCTATGTGGGTGCTACAAATCCAAACTCAGCTTCTCATGATTTTACTAGAAGCATTTTACACTCTGAGCAATGTTATACCTCTCTGATCATTTATTTTTAAGGTATCAATTTTCTTACAGTAAATTTATTTTCAAGTTTGGAAGGGTCTTAGGAAATCTTTCATATCTATTGTTATGATACATATATATAATATAGAAATATTAATACTAATTCAGATAAATATTAATATTAATTCAGATAAATTATTACATTTGAGTAAATGTTACATTCTTACTCAGGCTACAATTATTCTTTTTGGTATATGTAATTGTTAACATTGAAAGCTTCACATTTTAATATTTATTACTTACTATTTCTTTGTCGGACACATTCTTTCTTAGTCCAAAGTAGTATTGTTCATATTTGCATATCAAAAGTACCCACTAAGGTCTCTGATATCTTTTCTTTGAATACTTTAGTCAATCCTTTGAAATCTATATACCCATTTATCTAGGTATTGCTATGTAAACTTAGTTTGACAATGTCTAACATGCAGTGTTAGGTGATGGTAGTGACAAGAAAATAGAAGTAGATATCAGCAATTACTGAATAGGATAGGCCAACTATTCCATTTCAACAAGAATTTAGAGAATTCTGAATTGGGTAACAAATACAGAAATGAATGAAATATCCTCAGCAAGGATAGATTTGTCACTATATTATAAAGAGAAATAATAAACATCTAAATTAGAATTAGATATAAAAGCACAATGAAGCAAAGAATGACTTGTCTTAACCTGGAAGAACAGTGTTGAAACAGCTATGATAATAATCTACATTTTCCTAACAGAAAAGTTGATGAAGGTATTCTAGGCATGGTAAATCTCATATGCCTATAATCTGCTTTGGACTTGAGAGAATTATTGAAGCTCTTTTTGAACCTTATATCAATTGAAGTTTTAATCAATGTGTAACATACATCTCTTTCTTCTTTTCATCAAGCTACATTTCCTACCATATCTTCTTTCACATATCTTCCTGCATTTATGGAAAGCAGAAATAGGTTTTGTTTTTATGAGATTTGATTTAGTTCTAATGTACCAAACATTCTATCAAGTAAAGAAAAAATAGTATAAGGAGATTTTCTAGTTTTATGTGGCTTTATGACTTAGCACCTGCTAAGTCTGTGACAGAGAGGTCAGCTTGATGCTTGAGTGGTGGGTAATTTTGAATAATTATGAGGAATTATCTAGTTAAGACAGACCTCTGGGCAACCCTGTAGAAAGTCACCTTAATTGCATTAATGTAAGAAAACCCTGTCCCACAGTGGGAAGAGCCATTTCATGTGAAGGCAGGTAAGAGAACTACTTGGAAAGCTGACAAGCTGGAAATCAGGACCCTACTATCATAATGTCTTTGCCTCCTCTGCTGTTGACTTTTTGATCAGTTTCCTAGACTGTCCTGCCAGAGCAGAATGTAACTTGGGATTCTGAACCAAGAACAACAGTGATTTCTTTGTCTGCCTAATTTGTTTGAGTCACTTGTTGATTAAAACAATGGACTATAAAACCAGTACATTGTAGGATGTTTCACAAGATAGTAACTCCTTGCATCTGTGTAAAGACACTGAAAATTTCTTATATTTATCAATTTATTATCATGATCAGGCACTATTCAGTGATGTGCATCCACCAAAACAACCAATCTTTTCAGAAACTCTGATGTAGACAATATATTATTTTCATCTCTGATACAGATGAGAAGATTTAAGTTATGACACTTAAGAGTTTATGTGTGTGAAAAGATAGTGTAATGCTTAGTGTATGAAATTTATGTCTATATTACATATTAGAATTTATTATTTAACTTATGGATGTTATTAAACTTATTTCAGATGAATGAACTTATTTCACATATAATTCAAATTATAGAGAATATTCTACTCTTTTTATTACTATTATTTATTCAATTGTGCATGTGTGTGTGTGTGTGTGTGTGTGTGTGTGTGTGTGTGTGTAGAACCACGGGCAAATTCGGGGAACCACCATGGACCGCCTCCACCTCCTCCTTGTTTACTCTGCCCAGAGATTCATAGGCTCCACTCTACCAGGACCAGAAACGCAGGCTGCCCCCGATTCCGCCCTGCGTCTATACATGGGGTCTAGGATCCGAACTCAGGACCTTCTGCCTGCAAGGCAGAGGCTTAACCCCTGAGCCACCTCTCCAGCCCCTCTACTCTTTTTTTAAAGTTTGGAATTTAACCTTAATTGAGCTTATCCACCAGAGTGGAAATAATGTCTATACAAAACCAAATGTTTGTTACTATAACTTCTACGTCAAAATTAAAGTCCAAAGCCAAATTAAAGTCAATCAAAACCACATTCTTCAGAATCAATAGCTTCTTTAGAAGCCACAGTAACATTTAAATATGGTTAAGACTTGAATGCAGAAATTTGGTTGGTTGAAAAGATAATTAAGCTTCTAATTTTTCAAATAGAATTACAAGAATGCAAAACTGTGTTTTTCACAGAGATATAGTCCATTGGCATCTCCATCACTGGGTGACTGTTACAAGTATTTGTAGTCCTGAAATAATAAAGAATCCAGGCATCCTTAGACACTAAGCCTTCTGTAGTCCTTTCTTCCCAATCAGAGAGCCTTAAGAGAATCCAATTCTTCATTTCTGGAAATAGCAAGTTGCAAATGACATGGGGTAACACGCTTTACGTCTAAGTCTTTTGATACATTTCCTGTGAATCGAAGGACAATATGCTGTACACAGGGGCAGCTGCTCCCACAAGTCTGTAGCTGGTTGTCCTAGATTTCAGGTGTGATGATTCAGGGCCCACAGGAAAACTGCAAGCCTGCTCACTGTGAGCATTAAAGCAACTTTGTCTTGGTCTTCAGAGAGTCCTTTCTTGCCTAACCACAGCTATTTTGGTTTCTGCAGAAGCTCATACAAGACAGAGAAAAGGTTAGACTGACCCACAGCCAAAACCCATCTCTAAATCCTTGATTGCACCAAGATTCAAACTGCTCTGCATCTACTCTACTTTTGAAATACCTAAAGCTATAAACATTGAGAAGTACAATTTTGATTAAAAAGAATCTATATGTGACCAGCATATAGATGCCCTTTGAGCCATGAAAAAAAAATTAAGAAAAACAGGACAGAGAAGAAATGAAGACCTTGGACTTGTCATTGTTCAACATTTTGACATACAGAACCACCAACAAAGGCAGGAGAATTGTATAATGTATGCAAAAGAAGTTGAACCTGGAGGAAGATGGGCTTCTAGATGCAAAGTGGGAAGGTTTCTAAGGGAGAACAAGAAACTTATAACAGCAAGAATTGCTGAAAGTTGGTTATGTAGGTAACCTTGACAAATCTGTCTGACTGTCAGTGTGACAGCTTGAAGGAATGAGAGGAGAATTCCAGTGAATCTAAGCCATTTTAGTATTCTAGTCTGTATTGTACTTGTATAGTATGATGGATTGCAGTTTGCCTGAATGTTGATCATAAATTTGCAATCAAACAGTTAAGGGGAACAACGACTTTTATTCTGTCTTATGATTGTCCAGTTATAATTCTTAATCCATCTTGATAGGAGAGCACATACCAACCCCAGGACCCAAGAGAATTGGATATCACAGTGATTTCTGAGAGAAGATCAAACTTCCTCACTGGCTACAATGTCTGCATGCCAGCATCTATGGCAACATACTAAACCAGTTCTCTCCATTTTATCTACCTGCAAAGGGGATGAACCCAACTACCATCAACTGGGTCTTCCAACCTCAACAAGACAATATCTCATGTGTTTGCTTAGAGTTTGACTTAACTGTCAATTCTTCACAAATGTGCCTTAAGCTCAGGCTTCAACTGCCAAGTTGACAACTGTGTATCTAACTCTCACAGCACCACCAAGACTGGGTGATTTAAAGAGTTTGTTCCCTACAATTCTGTAAGCTAGGGTGCCCAAGATTAAGAGTGGCACATAGAAAGGGCCTTCTTGTTGTACCACCCAATGGATAACTGTAGGATTCTAAGAGTGCAAGAGAGTGAGGAGAACTTGATTTTATAACATCAGTGACTATTGATCTTGTCAACTTGATAGGATTTAAAATGACTGCAACAGTTACTCTATATGTTGGCAGGAAATTATGACCAGATGACTTATAAAGGGATAAAGAGGTTTGTTTTTCTCTTATGATGATCCAGTTGCAGTTAGTTGCTTGTCCAACTTGGCAGGAGAGCCTACACCATACCAAGGACAAAGGAAAGTGGCCACACCATATCCATAAATACGGGCTGAAAAGGAAACAACCCTTACTTGCCAGACCACCATGTCTGCATAAATATAAAGAAGGATGCCAACTTTCTCAACCAATTCCCTCCGTCTTACTCCCCTGACAAGTGACTAGTCCCATCACTGTGGTCTGACCCTCCTTACCAATTAGACAATTTTGTGTAGGTTCACTCTGAGATTAACTATAAAATCTCAGAGCTTGAGCCTTCAACCATCAAGTTGACACCTGTATCTACTAAGATAATGACCTACCAGAAGCACAATTCTGAGGCGCATATCTAGAAGAATGTTTCAGGAGGCAATTGCTTGAGACCACAAATGTGAACTGGATGTCCGCATTGGACAAAATGGGCGAAAGAAGCAGGAACTCCATGCTAGCAAGCAGTAACTCTGATTACTGACTGAGATATGATGTTGTCATTATTCAACTCCCAATCCAACTCCCATCAAGCACTGTGCTTTCTTCCCCTGAAACATTATATATCTTTTAATCTTGAATGAAAGTAAATTATTTCTTTCTTCAGTTTTCTTCATCAGCTATTTCATCACAGCAATGACTCGGTATCAAATACAGCCACTCGCTATAAATATCCCTTTCTGTGATGATGACATAATGTGCTCTTCATAGATTGTATGAAATCATTAGTGAATGACCTTATACCTCCAGACATTATATATCAAATTACAACACAAGTTGAGCAATTTTATGAAATGAAGTGGTAAGTGAAAGGTAATAGTGGCTCAAGAAATGATTGTTCTAGACCTTTTAACTATAAAATTTTTCAAATATAGTTCAAAGCTGAAAGGAAAATGCTTGCATAGACACTATGCAGCTGATTATAAAAGTCAGATGATTCATAACTATATGTGATCAAATATACAGGTATGAAGACATTGAGACTCCTCTCTAGGTTTTTAAAATTTTATTTTATATGTGTACACTTTGTGTGTGTGTGTGTGTGTGTGTGTGTGTCAGAGGCACTATATGTCCCCGTGGAGGACCCAGGGTGACTTCAGGAATCATCCTGGATTGCTTCTATCTCCTTGCTTCATTCTGGGATTTCCCAGGCTCTGTCCACCAGGGCTGGAAGGGCAGCTGCCATTTCCTCATGGTGTTTTTATAAGGGACCTGCGATATTCAAACTTAGATTCTGCTTGTGAGACAGTCTTGACCCCTGAGCCATTTCTCCAGCCCCTCTTTTGATTATTAATGAGGTCTTTATCAAGGAACAAATTCAACTAATACCTGTGCTCTGGCCTGAATCCTCAAGTCCACCATCCATGTCCTTGGTTAGTGAAGCATGCTTTCCATGTCTGTATTAATTTCTGTATCTGTTTCTGTGAAAAAATACACTAACCAAAGAAACTTAAGATACAAGTATTTTCTTCAGACTTAGGACTCAAGGGTTCATTCCATCATGGTGGGAAAGTGTAAGTGGCAACTTGAAAGAGCTGGTCACATTGTGACTATAGTCAGGAAGAAAGAACATATAAATTCTTATGTTCGGCTCATGTTCTGTTTCTGTGCAGTCTTGGATCTCAACACAGGGAATGGTAAAACTCACAATGGCTGGATCTTCTCTCCTTAGCCCAATGTCAGAGTATCCATATTCCATGATGGTCCAAACTACAGTAATTGCTTTTAGAGGTGAATCTAGGCTTTCTGGCACTTGAGCTCAAATAATTTTAGGACATTCCTTTTAAGTTGAATAATACAAAATTATGAAAATAAAGTTAGACACAGAGCCATGGAGGGATTCTTGCATATATGGGTCTCTGGAGCTTATTACTCATCAATAAATCCTACGGCATTAATCCTGTTATTAATTACCTGGTTACAGATAATATGTTGCTTCTTCTTTAGCAAAGGCACAATACGAACCTTAAAATGCATGTCTCTGTCTTAAGTATGTATTATTATATTTTTACCTTCTTTATATTTCAGAATCTAATTGTTAATTTTTCAATTTGAGGTTACTTAAGAGCAAGGAAAATTATTCATGCTGTAAACCTCTTTCAACATGAATGCCTTTTACATTATAAAATCATGCTATAATGCTCTGGAAAATGATTATTAATCTGATTTTTTAAAACTACAGATTACATATATCTTAGCTCTGAGTATTTTACTCATTGTGTTCAAATTTATCTTTTTAAGAAGTCTTCCCTTTCTTTATCATTCTTAACCTATATATTAACTTTCCTCAGTTACAGATAATTGCTTCATGTTCCTTCTTGTAGATAATGTCATAGTAAAGAATCTGAAAGTTTAAGTCAGAGGATCAGAATTTCAGTTTTGAATTACACCTATATTGTCTTGTGCATATCACTTAATATCCTGGCTTTGATTATTTAAACTGAAGCAGAAATGAAACTACAGTGAGAGCAAATTGCATAGACAAACATTCCATAGATCAGAAAAAAAATGCTTGGTTTTCTCGTTTTTAAATAATTGACTTCAAAATTTTGACTCTAAATGAAATTCTACCAAAGCTACAGCTTTCTTCAGATGCTTGTTAGAAAAAAAATTCATAATAAAAGCCAAAATTCTCCTTCTTAAGCAAAGTTGAGTCATGTCTCCCTATGCTAATCTGTGATCCAGAAGAGGTAAAAGAGGTCCTTAACTTGGCTTTAGACTTAAACAGAAATATTTTGCACATCATATGACTGAATGATGAACATTTTTGGTTTTGTTAAAATCCACAATTATCTCCTTTATCCACACACAGTGCCCCTAGGTAAGTTAGCTCCTGTGATCATAAATAGTATCTCAGAAAAATACTTCCCTTAACTTGTCCTATCCTGAGGAGAACTGTTATTCAGACTACTTCCTTCCTCAAATCTGGCCTCAGTTTAGATGACTTCAAGTTATCAGGCAGATATTTTTGCATATTTAGATCAGAAGAGAGCATTGAGTAGCCCTGGTTTCTTCTCCTTCTATATAAATGCCTATAGTTACTCTTATGTTGCTCATAGGACCAAATGATTTAATGGAACAAAGGATTTCTTCTTGACTTACAGTGTGATTCCTGTAGGCAAATGAAATGGAGGAGGCGAGTTTATACCAACAAAGAAACAAAAAATATTTGCCAGTCTGACAAATTCCAATCAGATCTCTTTCTATTCTATGAACCTTCCCAAGATATTGTCCCGCCACTATGCTGACTCTTCCAAATCAATTAATTATTCTCCTACAGGCATGACAGACAGGCTTTCCAAAGATAAATAACTCTTCACCAGTATTCTAAAGTTTTAAGTCTCAGTTTTTAAGACATCTGTATTTAACTGGTAAAGTCATTCTACAAAAGGCTTCCAGAAATATGCAAATTAGAAGGTGAACATTTTCCCCACAGCTACACTCTCTGAGGTAAAAAGTCATGAAATGACCTGTCAAGCAAACATAAGGGTATGTTATATGAGGAAATTATTGCATTGTGAATCAAAAATTATTTTAAAATCTTGGCATAGAAACGAAGTTCTGATTTGCACTTGATTTGAAGCTAAAGTAATAGTTTTTACCACTGACTAGGTAGTAACTAATTAGGATCCTCAGATTGGACTCATATAAGGCCATAGAACAGTTGACTGGCATGTCCTTTAGCTACAGATTTCATTTTTAGCATAATCAGATTTTTCTTTTTGTTTTTCCACCTGCAAGGATCAATGTAGGATATATTCTTTTGAACAACAGAAAAGAGACTCTTTATTCAGAGAGATAATTATAGTTTCAAAACCACTGTGTGCCTTGCTAATGAGCCTGAATATTTTTAGCTATTGCAGGTTGTTGTTTTTTTCTAGACATGTTTACAGATAATTTACCACAAATTGCAAAGATTTTACCTGTATTTTAAACATTTATTCATGTTATTTATCATTCTGTTTTATTAATGGTCTAGGCCAGAAGTACGAATATTTTGAAAAGTTATAATTTATTTATGGAAAATAAAATGATCTAGTTGCAATGACTGTGGGAGGTGCTAGAGTCTTGTCAGCATACAGATTTTAAAAATAAGTCTAAGTCACTAGTCTTTTCTCTTTGTACTGAAACAGGGAAGGTCAAATTCACATACAGTAGAATACAATAATCTATCCCTTAACTAACGGCACACAATTATATAATTTTGTATTGAACATTTTATACATGCAGTAGTATCAAATGTTTTAAGAAAGATAAACCTATGTAGAAATAGATCTATTGAGTAGGTGCTCTGACTTTCACAAGTAATAGATACATAACCTTGTCCCAGTTTTCTAGAACTTATTTTTTATGATTTATAGTTGTGCCTTTAAAAGCTAAGACTTATAACAATAATATAATAAATAACAAATTAAGTATAGTTATGTTATTGACTGGATTTTTTAATATTGGCATATTTTGTACCTTGTCTGAATTGACTAGAACGATCTCATATTTGATGCTGTTTTGCTTTGAGTTATGATAATTTCCTACATACAATAGGGTATCAATTACTGCTCTATCTTAACAATCTGGAAAGATCAACAAACTCTCAATTAAAATTTGCAGGTTCAGTAGTTTCATGACTACATCCATAGGCATTTAAAATGGAATTTTGAGAAATATGTCAGGTTTTATCATTTGGTTAACTCTTGGGAACAAAAGCCCATATTTGTTTAACTGCTGTCCAATGCTGTACTGTCATGGCTCATGGCTTCTAAATTAATCTTATCCACCTGGGCTTTAACAGTTCAAGTTCATGTGCTTTATTGAAGAATTTGGTATGCTACATTTTGCATGATCTCACAGCAATCAAATGCTGGTTTTATTACTTTCCAATTTTATCTCCACTTGCTCATAATATGCAGCTTTTCTTTTTAGAAATAAAATTTGTTGTAGATCAGTAGCCATTGTAAAACATACAGAATTATTGGAAGGAGGGAGCAAGGGGATCCAGGGAGAGATGGAGGGAGGGAGGGGAATGAGGAACCTATCAAGTTTGTATGAGTGGCAAAAAAAAAATTAAAAAAAAACAGAATTATTTTTATTGCTTAAAAAGTTTATTTTGAGATGCAAAATAGATTGAAAATTTACAGTTATTAAAGCTGTCAGGAATCTCTATATTTGCATCTGTTTCTTAGAATAGCAAGCATACTTTGGGGTCTTACCTGACTGAATTTCATAGTTACCCAAATGTTCCAATCCTTGCAGCAGCATTAAGTCTTTCAAATATTTATGTGGTATCATTTTAATATAAAATCAATTTTGAAATAGTAGCCTTAAGTAATTAATAATATAAAATACTTATTCACATGATAGAATGTTAACTTCAAAAAAAAAAAAAAAGAGAGAGATGGCAGCTAAGCTTAGATACCAGCTCAATGCTTATCTATTCCATGAAGTTCTATATGTGCTGAAAATGTCCATGGTTCAATTAATCCAGCAGACTTTCAGACTCTAGAGGATTATTTTTTCATTTTGTTCAACTGCTAAATTTCCATGAATTAGTTTAACTATTACATTTTCAAGATTTCCAATGAATTTATTAAGTGATGAGTTATTGTCATAGTTTAGGAATAAGGTTCCCTTATTATGTGTTTGAATAGTGATTCCCAGCTGGTGGCAGCTATATGGGGAATTAGTGGGACGTTTAAGAGGTAGAGCCTTGGGTGGATGAAACAAAGTATGGTAGCCTGGCCCAGATCCTTCTGCTCTTGCTCTCTTTGCCTCCTGGTGCCTGAGGCTGCATGAACTGACTCCTGCTGCTTGTCCCTACACATTCTTTTTGATATTCTTTCCATAAAGGACTATATCCTTCTGAGCTTAAGCCAAATAAATTGTCCTTTCTCCTATATACTCCCTTGGTCTCTGTATTGTCTCACAGCTACTAAAAAGTAACTGCAACAAAGATAGAGGAAAATGATTATTATTCAAAAGCATATTTTATTAAAACAAATTTACTAAGCATCAACTTCAAGCAAAGTATTATACTAAGCAATTTGGAAAATGTGTTGCCAGTTCAATCATTGGTTCCTTGATTTCTTAGAAAAGAAAGCAAGTAATACAATGAATGCTGTGAAATGCAAGATGTTTATAGGAAATTAAAGATCATTAATTAAGGCTAGGTGATGAGTAGATATTGTCTAATTAAATTATACTTACAGAGGTGGATGTAAATCAAAGAGAGAGTGTTCCTTGAAAAGTTAAATAAAGGCCAAGATGAAAAAAGAATAGAATGCTCAGTGTAGTGGAACTATGTCTTAAATTGACTTATGTGCATGGGGATAGGAACCTTAGAGGACATGAATGGAACTGAATGGAAGGAGTAAGCCCCTTGATCTATGAATCTGAGCTGATTGTGGAGTGTGTTTACAGATATATCTATGTATACAGGGGGGCTTAGAGGTGAGGAAAGGGAGCTGATGGTGAAATATACAGTATATAATCTACAAACCTGGAATTCAGGGAGGAAAAAAATCACAGACATCAATTTAGCAATCATAGATTGACAATGGAAATTTTTTTTTTTTAGTTTTCAGTCTTTTTTTTAAATTAATACATTTTTTATTATTATTTCAGCTCATACAAACTCCCTCCCTCCCTCCTCCTCTCCCGTACCCCCTGCTCTCCCTCCCTACCCCCCTCCTTCCCCATCCCCCAGTGCCTCCCCCCCAATTCCCAGAGAGTCCTTTCTTGTGCATGCCTGATTTACCTCTGGGCCCTCCTCTCCGATGAGGTACAAGGACCCAGTGGCCTTTCTCTGAACCCTTTCCCGTGTTCCCCTTAGGTATAGGAACACTGCTGTGGCTGCCAATCCCTTGCCTCCAAGGATCTTGGTGCCTTTAACAGATGCTAGACTTTGTGAGGTCAATAGTGTGTTGGACAATGCGCAGGGCATGTAAAGTCCAATTATGATTGCTTCAAGCCCTAACTTGTATGGAGTATCTTACATATCATTGCTCCTCCCATCCTTTTGCTCTTACACTCTTACCGCCCCCTCTTCCACAAATGTCCCTGAGCTTCAGGATGGGGAGAGATTAAGCTGGCCTAGTTCTAGGTGGTTGACATAGAGTCTCTGAAGTTCTGGATTGTGATTTGTTGATTTTCTTTTGCAGTTTTGCTGCTCCTGCAATGCCCTTCACTCCATCCTACTGGGCATTGTATGTTACCCCCTGGCCAGAGACAAAAAGCTGTTAAACTAGAGTCTTGTGATAAAAGCACATTCAAAGGTAGATGTAATAAAAGTGGGAAACCACAGTGAGGGAGGGGGTCTATCACCCATTTGCAAAATAGTTACTTTTTATCTGCCAAACTATATGCCCTCCTCTTCTGGTGAGATCATACCCCCTCAGTAGTAAATGATCAGGAACAAAAGTCTGTGAACTTAATCAGATGTCTCATTACTTGTTTGAGTCCTTGATGGAGGCCTATTTTCTCTGCTGAAACATGGTCCCTTCTCTCCTTGTTTCTGGTGTGGCCCTCCTACCCCATCCCTCCTGTTCATACTCCTTGCAATTACTGTCTCTAGGTGGGCTGGGTGGATTTGGTACTAGGAGCCACCTATTAGGGAGTACATATGGCGCTTAATTTTCTGGGTTTGGGATACTTCACTTAATATAATTCTTTCTAATGACATCCATTTCCCGGCAAATTCCAGTAATTCATCATTTTTGATGGCTGAGTAGTACTCCATTGTATAGATGTAGCACTGTTTCCTTATCCACTCATCAACTGTTGGACATTTGGACTGATTCCATGACTTTGCTATTGTAAACAGTGCTGCTATGAACATGGTCGTGCTTGTGTTATTGAGGTGAACCTCTGCTGTATGGGGGGTTATTCCCAAAAGTGGAATAGCAGGGTCATATGGCATTTCAATCTTTAATTTCTTTAAGAATCTCCAGATGGCTCGCCAGAGTGGCTGTATGAGCCTGCATTCCCACCAGCAATGTAGCAGAGTTCCCCTCTCTCCACATCCTCTCCAGCATTTGGTGGTGTTTGTATTGTGGATTTTTGCCATCCTGACCGGGGTGATATGATATCTAGGGAAGTTTTGATTTGCATTTCCCTGATGGCTAAGGAAGTGGAGCATTTTTTAAGATATTTGTTAGACATTTTAATTTCATCCCTGGTAAAGTTTCTTTTGAGTTCCAGGGCCCATTTTTTAATTGGGCCATTGGTTTCCTTGGTGTTTAGTTTTCTAAGTTCTTTGTGCACTCTGGACAGCAGAGCTCTATCAGATGTGTGGTTAGTGAAGATTTTCTCCCATTCTGTGGGTTGTCTTTGAGCTTGTGTTACAATCTCTTTATCTGAACAGAAGCTCTTAATTTCACAAGGTCCCAACTGTTGAGAGTTAGTAGCAGTGACTGTGCCATTGGATGTCTGTTTAGGAAATGTTGGCCTAGCCCAATCAGCTCGAGGGAGTTCCCTATCCTTTCAACTATGGTTTTTATAGTCTCTGGCCTGATATCGAGGTCCTTGATCCATTTGGAATTAAGTCTTGTACATGGTGACAAGTACGGGTCCAGCTTTAATCTTCTGCATGTGGAGATCCAGTTTTGCCAGCACCATTTGTTGAAGATACTGTTCTTTTTTCATTGAATTTTTGGACCCCTTTGTCAAAGACCAAATGGCTGTAATTTTGTGGGCTTATATCTGGGTCTTCAATCCTTATCCACTGATCTGTGTGTCTATTTTGGAGCCAGTACCAGGCTGTCCTTATAACTATGGATTTGTAGTATAGACTTAGGTTTGGTATGGTAATACCTCCAGCAGTGTTTTTGTTACTCAGGATTGTCTTTGCTATCCTTGGTCTTTTGTGCCTCCATATGAACTTTGAGATCGTTTGGTCAACTTCTTTGAAGAATTGCTTTGGGATTTTGATTAGTATAGCATTGAATATATATATTGCCTTTGGTAGGATGGTCATTTTTACGATGTTGATTCTGCCAATCCAGAAACAAGGGAGGTCTTTCCACCTTCTGTTGTCTTCTGCTATTTCTTTCTTTAGGGTTTTAAAGTTTTTATTGTAAAGGTCTTTTACCTTGGTTAGGTTTATACCAAGGTATTTCATTTTTGGTTAGGTTTATACCAAGGTATTTCATTTTTTTAGGGGCTATAGTAAATGGGATTGTTTCTCTCAAGGCTTTTTCACTTCTTTCATTTGGGCGTATAGGAAGGCCTCTTATTTTTGCACATTTATTTTGTATCCTGCCACCCTGCTGAACTTCTCAATTAGTTCCAGGAGCTTCATGGTGTAGTTTTTGGGATCACTCAGGTATAAGATGATGTCATCTGCAAATAGGGATAGCTTGCCTTCGAAATTTGAAAAGATCAGCAAAATAAACTTGAAAACTTGAAACATATTTACTAAATAGTCAGAGAATAATGTTATCTTCTATTTCTAAGCCTTATGAAGTTTATATTAGATGTTCTGAGATTGTATAGGTAAGATGTTGATGTGAATTTGACCTGTCCTGGTAGGTTTCTTTTGGTTAAGACCTTGTGGTGTTAATATGTATCTATGTAATCACATATGTAAATGTATATCATATGTTTATGTAATTTTCCCACTATGATATGTCAAAATGTCCTAAATATAAAAAAATCACCTGTATATCTTGGAAATCATTTTGACTGAATTAATGAATAATACCACCAAAATCCTCACTATTTTATCTTAGCACAACTTGCTTATAATTCCTAGAAAGTATTAAAATCTAGTACATAGAAGTGAAACAGTGTTGAGTTGATCTTTAGGAGGTCTTATGCAAAATTGAGTTAACTTGAATGTTCTGTGAGTACCTTGTAATGTATTCGCATTGTCTCCCTGGAGAACTAGAAGCAAATTTGTTCCTTTCCACTATTAAACTTACAGAGCAGTTTTAAATTAAAAATAAAAGTATAAGGAACCAAACAAGCCAATAACAAGGAAAAAAGCCCCTCTACCAATAATATTAGAGAAAATAGGAAAAAAGAGGCAAAATGGAGTACTGGAAACACTAATGAAGGGGAACTGCAGACATCATGGTTACAGTATGCTAAGAACACTAAAGCTACGTGGGTATGTACTACATTACTGTCAGTCATTTTATTATACATTAACTTAGATATACAGAATGCTTACAAGTCTAATTGTCTGTGAATATAAATGTATCATCTCAATATGCTTTTCTTTCTTTTATATATTTTTCAAAGGAATAGTTTCTTAAGTCTATTCATAGTTTACTTTAGAACCATGGGGTTGCTATGGAGATGTCAGGAGGGGCTACTTGCTATTCTCCAGCTGGTCCTCTCATTTATAATCTCCTGACATGTTTCCCCATACCATAATCACATCCCTTTTGATGTTTTAGTTATATCTCATTAGGATAAAAGAGGGAGACCGCACATACAACATAAGGTCCTCATGCAAGTTAAGGTGCTTGCAGAAGAGTTGCTATAGACCAGGGAAAGCATGAATTTACATTCACACTCACGCAGGTCTTGGGTCTCCTAAAATAAAATCTATTCCTTCTAAGTAATTATAACTGGCTATTATTGCCTTTAATTAACTTAGGAAGTGAATAAAGTGAGATATGTACTAGAATGAAAGGCTATATAGATTGTAGAATACAGATTGTTCAATAATCAAATTAAGTTTCTTTTCTGTGATAGTTCCTCAGCTTCTGTGAATAATTTTTTTTTCTGTTCACAGCACTCCCTGAAACTTGTTTATAAATTTTATGACTTTTCACAAGTCACACAAAATGTCACCATTTAATCTCATGTTTACTGCTTTTCTTCTCTCAGGATATACCATTGCTCCTACTATGCAGTTGAATTCCTGTTAATCTAGCACTTTTGTTAGTGTAACACTTTTATTCAGATTGCTATATTTTGGATACTAAGGTTTTGATCACATAAGTGATATTCCAACTTCATTTATTTTATATTCACAAGTCAAATATTTTTGTGCAAATTTGTTTGAAAATCTACACACTTTCAGAAATTAATTTCATGAACTAGAATTTCTTATGGAATTGTAAATAACTCAACATGTAGTGCTGCCAAACAGCAAATGCCATGATGGGGGAAAATATTCATAAGGAGTTTGAATATCACAGCTATAATGAAAGCAAATCATCTGTTTAGGATCATGCCTTGTAACAAAATGTGCAGTGGATATTATTAATATTGGCCATCATACTTACTATTATTTAATTTATTTAAATTTTTGTTTTTTCTGTTATATAGGAGTCTTAAGGACTAATTAAAAATGAGACTCAGGAAGATATCATTGTCTATATCTTTGTGGCTATTAATTAATATAGACAGTTTGTAAAACAAAATGAAGTTTTGGAACTTGCCCTTGGAAGATGTGTACATATATCTACTCAACCCAGATTAGAAACCAGTGAGAGATAAAATTATCATCTCTGTAAAAGTTTAACTGTACACACTGATGAGTTTATTGCTTTATTTGTGGGTCTATAGATAAGGAGTTAGTTACAGGAAAATGGACAACTGGACAACTCCAAGCACACCCCAGCATGATCAGTCAGAGACTCATGGAAGCTACAACCCTGGAACTTTCTATATGATTTGCAGGCAGCTAGGCTGGGAGGAGAATATTCTTCTACCTGCAAAATTTAAATTCTTGTGTAATCTTGGAGAGTGTCCATATGAATCTTGTAAATTTCAGGAGCTTCCTTTGACCTTTGAAACTGATTACATGCTGAGACATAGCAACCTGCCTCCTGCCTATAAGGGATATTTTAATTTGCAGGAAATCATTACACATGGAGCAGAAACACAAGACACTTGCCTCATTAATTAATTTGTTTACTGTGTACAGGATATTAAAGAACTCCATGGTTCCTGTAACGAGTGTTTTAAGATGACACTGAGCAGCTAGAAAATTTGCCTGTTGACATAAATATGGTCCATGATTAGGATTTTTAGCTTTCAATTCTTCTATGTTCTTATGTAAAATATAGGAAGTCTTTATTATATGAGTAACATTTCATACTCATTACATCTCTTTGGACACTTAAAAACTGAATTCAAGCTCCCTAATGTAAAGGTTATTTAAAGTAAAATCATGACATATTGATTCTGTTTCCTATTTATGCAATTAATTCAGAGAAATATGTAAGTGAATAATAAATTCTCAGAAATTATCTGGAAATGTCACATTTTATGAGAGAATAGTTGTTTTACAATATATAGCTTTAATTACTGACTACTCTGCATGATAAATACCAATGAAAGTTGAGAACTAGAAAGGCATGTGTCTTCTGTCTGAATTGAAGTTGTGACATTTCATGCACTGATACAACAAAAGGCCATTTCTTTCACAGCATTCTCTTATTCATGAGAAAATTCCTATCTGCAAGGAAAAACTAAGATAAGGAAATCAGAAGATACTATTCAGCAGGTAGCATAGGGATCAGACTAAAGTCATTCTTTTATTTGTATTGTTTTGAAGAACATTGAGGGGACCTGTTCAATGTTTTTTGAAAGATTCAAACATCAGTAGTCAACATGGTATTTCTTCATTTAGCTATCTATTGAACAAATAATAGACAATATATTTCTATTACCATCAGGAAGTAATTTTTGAAAGGGTATCTTATGCAAGAATTTGGAATTCAAGCAACTGAAATATAAAACTTCACTTTGAACATGTCATATCATTCTTAATAGAAAATTAAGGTCATGCATTTTTTTTACTTTTTCTGTATCTCTTTATAACATCATTTCTAATTTTATTTCAATTTTGTTAAGATGTATTTGCAAATAAACTACATCTATATGTGAAATTCATGACATGTTTTGATACAGATGTGTCATGTAGTGTACTCACCTGGATAGTTGCCTTCTGTACATGAGTGACAGTCTTCCACAGTATATCTTAGCTAATTTGAAATTCATCATGCAGTATTATTTACAATGTCAATATATGTTCATCAAGTCTCAAGGAAGTAGTCATCTGGTAATTGAAAATGTGTACACTTTACAAATATTTCCCCATATCTCCCACTCTCCTGACAGTGGGATGGTCTCATGTACTGCAGAATAGCCTCCTACTGATCCTTCACTTAGCTACCCAAGTGCTGGTTTTATAGACATGTGTGCTGCAATGCCATACTTCATAGCTCAATATTATATCACACTGAGTAGTTATATATACCCTGAAAATATCATGTTTTCTTTATTAATTTCTTCATTAATAGAGACTTAGATCATTCCTGTATCTTGAATATTAAGAGTCATGCTGCAGTAAAAATCAGAGTACAGAGATTAGGGACTAAAATTTATACTCAGAAGAGTTTTTAGTGGGTTAGTGTTTGACGCTTGGATTCTCCATGCTGTTTTCTGACAGTTGTATCCATATGAAAGAGTGCTTATTGCTCCACATCCTCACCAATACTTTTTGCTATTTGATTAGACTACTTCTACAGTGCTAGCTTACTAGGATACAGTTGGAGCTCCCCTGGATGAATAGCCACTCTAAGCATTTTTTCTCAAACTTTAGTCCATTCCAATCTTATTCCTCTGAAGAAAAATATGTTCCATGTTTTAGTCCAATTTCAATTGCTGTTATCATTGAAGGTTATGATTTTCTTAGGTGTTTTGGACAATGTATTCTCCTAAACATGTGGTTTGCAAGTATTTACTTTCTGTAGGTTGACTTTTGTCTGTCTTGACCATGTTCAGTCCTGTGCACAATTACTAGTGTGATTTAATCTTACATGCTTGTTTCGACATTTTGTGTGACAAAACAACAAAATTACTAAGACTTTTGTTATAAACTGTGACTCCTTAGGTTTAATCTTTGGGGATGCTCAGTTTAAGGGCTCGTTTTCTTAATTGACTATGTGCGTGTGAACATCTGATGTACAGGTGCATTTATGCATGCAAGGGCAGGACAGATGTCAATCTCAATTGTCCTTCTCTAGGTTGGAATGGAAGGAACTTTTATCAATATAATAAAAACTGTATAAAATAAGCCAACAGCAAGGATTATATTCAATGGGGAAAAACTTGAAGCATTCTCACTTCGATCAGGAACTAGACAAGGCTGTCCACTGTCACCAGTTATTTTCAATATTGTACTTGAAGTCTTAGCTGAAGCCATAAGACAAGAAAGGGACATAAAAGGGATTCAAATCAGCAAAGAAGAAGTCAAGTTATCTCTATTTGCAGATGACATTATCTTATACCTGAGTGATCCCAAAAACTCTACCAGGAAGCTCCTGGAACTAATACAGAAGTTCAGCAGGGTGGCAGGATACAAAATAAATGTACAAAAAATCAACGGCCTTCCTATATGCCCAGAATGAAAGAAGTGAGAAAGCCCTGAGAGAAACAATACCATTTACTATAGCCCCTAAAAAATGAAATACCTTGGTATAAACCTAACCAAGGTGATAAAAGACCTTTACAATGAAAACTTTAAAACCTTAAAGAAAGAAATTGCAGAAGACACCAGAAGGTGGAAAGACCTCCCATGTTCTTGGATTCACAGAATCAACATCTTAAAAATGACCATCCTACCAAAGGCAATATACAAATTCAATGCTATGCCAATTAAAATCCCAAAGCAATTCTTTAAAGAAGTTGACCAAACAATCTCAAAATTCCTATGGACCCATATGGCACAAAAGAACCAGGATAGCAAAGACAATCCTGAGTAACAAAAACACTGCTGGAGGTATCACCATACCAAACCTTAGTCTGTACTGCAAATCCATAGTTATAAAAACAGCCTGATACTGGCTTCAAAATAGACACACAGATCAATGGATAAGGGTTGAAGACCCAGATGTAAGCTCACAAAATTACTTAATTCCAAATGGATCAGGGACCTTGATATAAGGCCAGAGACTATAAAAACCATACGTGAAAGGGTAGGGAACTCCCTCAAGCTGATTGGGCTAGGCCAACAGTTCCTAAACAGACATCCAATAGCCCAGTCACTGCTACCAACTCTCAACAATTGGGATGGTGAAATTAAAGACCTTCCATTCAGATAAAGATATTGTAACACAAGCTCAAAGGCAACCCACAGAATGGGAGAAAGTCTTCACTCACCACATATCTGATAGAGCTCTATTATCCAGAGTGCACAAAGAACTTAGAAAATTAAACACTAAGGAAACAAATGGCCCAATTAAAAAATGGGCCCTGGAACTTAAAAGAAACTTTACCACGAACGAAATTAAAATGTCTAACAAATATCTTAAAAAATGCTCCACATCCTTAGCCATCAAGGAAATGCAAATCAAAACTTCCCTGAGATATCATCTCACCCCGGTCAGGATGGCAAAAATCCACAATACAAACAACAACAAATTCTGGAGAGGATGTGGAGAGAGGGGAACTCTTCTACATTGCTGGTGGGAATACAGGCTCATACAGCCACTCTGGCGAGCTGTCTGGAAATTTTAAAGAAATTAAAGATTGAAATGCCATATAACCCTGCTATTCCACTTTTGGGAATAACCCCCCATACAGCAAAAATTCACCTCAACAGCACAAGCACGACTATGTTCATAGCAGCACTGTTTACAATAGCAAAGTCATGGAATCAACCCAAATGTCCAACAGTTGACGAGTGGATAAGGAAACTGTGGTATATCTATACAATGGAGTACTACTCAGCCATCAAAAATGATGAATTACTGAAATTTGCCATGAAATGGATGTCATTAGAAACAATAAATGGCTCCTACTATGAAATCCACTTAGAGACACTCAAAGATAAATCTCTGTAATACCTACAATAATTTCAAGAGTTATGAACAGGAAGGATAGGGTACGATTGCCACACCACTAACAAGAGAGTGGACCATGTTACAGCAGAGAAAATAGGCCACCATCAAGGATTTCAAATAAGTATTGAGACATCTGATTAAGTTCACAGACTTTCCTTCCTGATCCCTTACAACTGATAGGGTATGATCATACCAGAAGGGGAGGGTGTATAGTCTGGCAGAGATGGGTGATTGACCCTTCCCTCACTGAGGTTTCCTACTTTTATTACATATACCTTTGAATATACTCTTATAACAAGACTCTGATTTAACAGGTTTTTATCTCTGGCCAGGGGGGTGACATCCAATACCCATCAGGGTGGAGCCAAGGGCATTGCAGGGTCATCAAAACTGGGAAAAAAATCAACAAACCATAATCCAGAACATCAGAGACTCTATATCAATCACCTGGGACTAGGCTAGCCTAATCTCTCCCCATCCTGAAGCTCAGGAAAATTTGCAGAAGAGGGGGCGGTAAGATTGTAAGAGCACAAGGATGGGAGGAGCAATGATATGCAAGATACTCCACACTTTTAGGGCCGAAGCAATCATATTTGGACTTTACATGCCCTGTGCAATGTCCAACACACTATCGACCTCACAAAGTCTAGCATTTGCTAAAGGCACTAGGGTCCTGGGAAGCAAGGGATTGACAGCCACAGTAGTATTCCTATGCTCAATGGGAACACAGGAAAGGGTTCTGGGAAATGCCACTAGGTCCTTGCATCTCATTGGAGAGGAGGACCCAGAGGAGAGTTTGGCATGCACGTTAAAGGATGCCCCAGAGATGGGAAGGGGAAGCACTGGGGGATGAGGAAAAAAGGGGGAGGAAAGGGGGCACAGGGGGATAGGGGGTTGGAGGGAGGGGGGGACCAATGTACCTGTTAAGTTTGTATGAGTGGAAATAAAAAAAAAAGAAGAGAAAAGAGAAACTGAAAAAAAATTGTCCTCTGTATATCATGTTCCACTTTCTTTTTTGGGGGGGGGTTCCAGGAAGGGTAAAGGTGTCTTACTGAATCTGAAGCTCTTCATTTCAGCAGTAATGGTTAGCCAACTGTTCCTGGAATCCAACCTTGTCTGTCCCACACCTTCAGTATTGGAGCAACAGGCGACAGGTACTTGCAATCATGCTTGCTTTCTTTATACGTGGGTTCTGGAGTTTCCAACAAAGATCTTCAAACATGCACAGCAAGCAGTTCACCCACAGAGGCATTCCCTAGCTCTGCACTCTCCTATTTATGACTTTAGTTTGATTTTTTTTTGTTAAGAATCCAATTTTTTCTGCTCTGTTTGCTTTTACATGTTGATATACACTTTTTCTAACATCATTTATTAGTGAAACTTCATATTCTTTGTGTTTTTATTGAAGACTTGTTGACTATATCCATTTGTCTAACTATGGGGTTACTTTGATCATTAGTAGACACAACTACTTTAATGCTACTACAAAGTCTGAAATAAGAAAATGTGGAGTCAAATAGTTCGTTTCATTTCCTTACTCAAAATTGTTTTAGATAAGATTCAATGTCACATTTTAGATTTTTCATTTTTATTAATCATCCTAAATAGGGGATTGTTATTACATATAATTATATATGATATATAATTATCCTTAATATGATATTTTCATCATGTAAAAACATTTTTTCTCCTATCTACTCTCAATTACCCTTTCTTGTCTTGCCTCTTTCACTAATTTTTCTTTGAGAAAGGCATTTTTATTATCAAACCCCAGCTTATATATGTTAGATTCTTTACCAAATGGCCAGATCGTATTTTTTTAATTTATTTTTATTTATTCAATTGTGCTGTGCGTGTATGTATGTGCGTGTGTAGTGTGTGTGCGTGTGTGTGTGTGTGTATGTGTGTGTGTGTAGAACCACGGATCAATTCGGGAACCACCATGGACCGCCTCCACCTCCTCCTTCCTCCTTCTTGTTTACTCTGCCCTGGAATTCACAGGCTTTGCCCTACCAGGACCAGAAACGCAGGCCTTCCCTTCTTCCGCCTGGCGTCTATACTTGGGGTCTAGGATCCGAACTCAGGACCTTCCCCTTGCAAGGCAGAGGCTTAACCCTGAGGCACCTCTTCAGCCCCCCAAATGGCCAGATCATCTAAAGAACATCCACATAACATTACTTTCATGTTTCAAGAGATAAAAACAACTATGCAAAGTTAAGTGCAAAAGTACACAAGACAGAGGATAGCAAAAAACGTATATATGAGATTTTACCCAACCTGCAGCTTTAATATATTAGAAAACTAGAATTCATGAACTAAAAAATATTATCCTTCTCTAGTCCTGTAAAGTTTAATGGAAGTGGGTTTATCCTGCTTACAATAATGACAAAAGTATCACTGAGCTGATATTTATCAAAAAATGTATTTTTTATACGTTAAAGTCAGTGCAACACAGATTTTAGCTATTTTGTGAAAAGAGACCAGATATCAGATCAAGAAGTCTTTAAAGTCCCAAACTTTAAAAGTGTGATCTTTTTCACACTTCACTCATTCCTTGCATTGAAGATGAAACCCAAACCCATTCCTCTTTGTGTGTGGGTTTGTGATCTTGCCATTTCATATTGACCATCAACGCTTCTAAAAACTTCTTGTTGCTTCAAAGTCTTATAACTTTTTTCATCAACTTAGCTACATCCAGCTTCATCTTCACTCTTAATGTCCATTAATTTCCTAAATTTGAAATATTGGTCCTTGTTTCCAAAATTCAATGTTTTCCCACATTTCAGCAGATTAGAATTTGTCACCTTCTTTCTTGCCTTGACAGAACATTTTCCTTTTTCCCTCTTATTCAGCAAATTTCACTGGCTTCACAGCTGCTGGGTTATCATAGCTAGGCACTGTTGTCCCTGTCTCTGCCAATGCTTTAGCTTGCAAGGCTGCCATCTCAGTTACCATAGCTATCTGAGGAGTCATTTGTGTTCCTGATGCCAACAGGGTAGCAACATTAAAGAACATTAAAGAACATTCTGAACCAACAGTGGCTGCAGCTACTGGTTTTCAACCATTTCCTTTTCTCATTGTTCTAGTAATTTCTTTGCCTTTTCCAATCTCTTTCCTAAAGCCTCCTGTGCATCCATTGCTGTGTTCTGCTTGAGAGGAGGTGGACTAGGAGTCTGGCTAGCTTCTGCTAAATTTTCAATTTTCTTCTTTCTATCTCCACTTTGACTCCTTGTCCTGCTCCTGCTTCTAGTCCTATGTCTGTATCTTCATCTTAAGTAGAAATGAGATCTGATTTGCCTTTTTCTTTTCCTGTTTCTGGACTGGGACTTCTTCCTATCTCTTCTTCTAGATGGAAACTTGTTTCACTCTCTACTCCTGGACCTATATTTCTTCCGCTCTCTTCTCCTGCTGTGATGGTACCTTTCTGGATCTTGAAAAACTTCTTACCATTGATGACTGTCTTTATGCTTGTGTCTGTCCTCACTATTTTCTGAAGTATTTAGTCACTCTCTTCCTTTATCAGAGGAATATTCATTGTCGCTACGTTCTTCGGACTATGTCTACTATGTTCTTAGAAGATTCATTTCTGGATTTATGTCTTCTTGCTTGTTTTAAGAAGAAGTTGGGGGGCTGGAGAGGTGGCTCAGGGGTTAAGCCTCTGCCTTGCAGGCAGAAGGTCCTGAGTTCGATCCTAGACCCCAAGTATAGACACTGGGTGGAAGTGGGGGCACCCTGCGTTTCTGGTCCTGGACTGTGAATCCCAGGGCAGAGTAAACAAGGAGGAGGTGGAGGCAGTCCATGGTGGTTCCTAGATTCGCCTGTGGTTCTATATACACACATACACACACACACACACACACACACACACACACACACACACACACACATGCACATTGAATAAATAAAACAAATTAAAAAAAGAAGTTGGTTCTTCAGTGTAATAGTGTCATGAATATCAAGGAGACAACCAACAGCTTCCTGATTGGAGTCAAGACCTGCTTGTCAGAAGGGTATGCATCCCTGTTACTGTAAACTAGAATAAGAATCTACAAACAAAAGGGAGGGTAGGAAAACAATAGAGAAGAGAGCTGTTAATATAATGTAACAGGTATCTGTTATTATACCCATAATGGGCACTTACATTGGAAACCTTTGGGTCTAAACCTAGATTAGTAAAAAGGAAATGCATATATCAGTGGGGTGGCCTGAAGAGAGGTAACTTGATATACCCAGAGGCCTGAGTAGCCACAGGAGTAGACAGGTCAGAGTGAACCCTGGGGTCCATAGAGGCACACAAGCAAAAGCATGGGAAGAAGGAGGAGAGAATAGTGAAGGGAAGGAGGGGGTAGAGGAGGGGAGGAAGGGAGCGAAATTGGGGTGAATACTCTGTATGCTTTAAAAGTAGAAGAAAAAAAAGTTGGTTCTTTTCATGAAGCAGGCTTATTATTTTTCTCTCTGAGTCTGGAGTGTCTTTCCTTCAGTCTCTTCACACATTAGCACACTTTTTGCTTCTGCTCTGGCTCCTGTGTTTTCTTCTATCATTGTCTGACTTTCCTTTTCTTTCTCTTGACTTTGATTGGAATCTGGAATAATGGTGTTTTGTGGTTCCAGGGGAAACAGATACATTCGACTGCTCTTGTTTTCTTTTCTCTACCTGGAGATGTTTTTTCTGGAACTAATCCTTCTTATTCTGTATCAGTAACCAACAAAGTCTAGAATACTGGACTGCTAAGGTGCCTCCTCAGTTTGCAGCAGTCAACAGTACTGGCCTGCTCAGAGCTTCAGCACAGACTAACTCCTCTTTTATTATTCCCTTCTTCTTCCCAAATATTTCATTTTCCTATATATCTTATTGTGTATGTGTCCAAATGAAGTTGATTAGTACAGTTCATATGTAGATAAGCAAGGTTTTATTCCCCTGTATTTTTATATATTCAGTTCTTATATTTAAATCTTTGACTGACTTTATACTGTTTTTTGGTATGGTGGCACATGGGGATTTGGATGTATAGTCTCACTTCACAACTTTGGATACACTTGAGAAGAATTAATTAGTTTAAACAAGCCTCTAATCAACTCTATAGGGGATCTTCTTAATAACTTTTACTGAAGTGGAGCTTGCTGTCCATTGTGGGAAGGATCATTCCCTAGGCATGTGTTGTGAATAGAGACCAGAACCGTACAAAGGTGGCTGGCATGCATGGGTCTTCATACTCTGCATGTAGTGAAACCAGGTCATGCAGCCCCTGCTCCTATGACTTCTCTTTCTACAATGAAGTGCAATCCAGAATGGATTTGAATAAAATTACGTGCCTCTTAAATTATTTTATTTATTGCAGATATTTATTGTAGAAATTAGTTCTGAAAATTGAACAGGTGTCTAGAATTTTTGTTCTGTGCATCCGTATCCAGCTCTGGCAGATCAGTCCCCTTCTTCAGTGTGTGCTTTTGAAGCTTTGTCCATTTCACTTGGTTTAAAATGTGTGGTCTTTTTTTTTTCTTCCACATTTTATTTTCCTCCTAATCATGGAAGCTCAGTAGGTAGCCTCATCCTCTTTTGTCTCTGTGTATGTTTATGGCAGTAGCATGGGGTTGTATTGCTGCTGTGTGGTAGTATGTTTGAAGTCATGTAGTTGCTGTAGTTGTTCAGGATTGCTGATGAGGCTGTCGAATGTTTTCTGTTTCAGCATGAATTTTTAGAATTTTTTTCCATTTATAATTAGTATCTTAATCAAACTTCCAGATAAATTTTTTAGGTTTTTTGAAAGTTAAATTTAATTTTCCCAATGTACTATTTACCATGATGTGAGGTTTCCACTGGCCATGATTGACTTCAAATTTCAGTCAGTTAAATGTAACTGATACAATCCTTCAATTCTACAGGTGCACTAGCTATGCTGTAACTTTTCGAGTGCATATATTGAATGCTGTATTGGACAGCAAAGGTAACAACCATGTACATCATCACAGGAAATTTTATTAAACAGTACTTAGATCACTTACTGAAGTTAGTGAGAGTGGGAGAATTATAAACATTGATATACAAGTTCTTAATTTTATTTCAACATTATGAAGCATCTTTTTTGCCTCTTATTCTAGCTTATGCCGTGGTCTTATCTGTAAGTCCACTAACTGGAATATCCATATCTATCATATTGTATGTTACACCTTCCATGAATCATCTTTGTTCTGTGGTTTGTTTCTTAAAAGTACAGAAAGAAATTAAAGACACTTGGAAAACACATAAGTGTAGAAAATTATAGACCTTTACTGTTCCTGAAATTTCTACAATATTCTCTCATGAATAATTTCACAGTAATTAGTTATAATGCTGAACTTTTATTCCATGTTTCTAAGACCTAAATTTCATAGAAGCATCTTCCCTTTTATTACATGTGCTAATGTATAAATTCCTGTATCACTAAATGTAAAGGTATAAATTCAATTACAAATTCACAAGCATGTGATATATTATAAGTCTTCACACCAACAGTCAGGATATATTATAGGGAGAATAGAGGACATTAATTAATTCAGAATCTGATTAAATGAAAGTTTCTTTTGAGCTTTGTTATATTGGTGCCACTAAATATAAAAATAATTTAGGGAACATGGGACCAAAAGAATTTTCTGCTATTTAAAGCTGAATTCTCATTATGATATTAGGCAATTAAGGATTCTGGGCAAATTAATTTACTCTGGAACCACTTTTTATTTGATGACTGGTTGGCTTTCTGAGATAGATTCTTGCCATGTAGCCCAGGCTGGTCTCATGATCTCAGAATTTTCAACAGTGTATGTATTTTAACAATATAGAGTCTTTGAATCCATGAACACAAGATAATTATCTGGTGGTGTGTGTGTGTGTGTGTGTGTGTGTGTGTGTGTGTGTGTGTGTGTGTATTGCTTAATTTCTTTAATCAACATTTTCTTATTTCCATTGCACAGTTCTTTCATTTACTTTACTAAATCTTTAAATAATTTGTTTTTATAGCTATTTCCTTAGTGTTACTTTATTTCTTTTTGACTTTATGCAATTTAAGTGTGTATAAAAGATGCAGATTTTTGTGTGTATTACATAATTTCTGGAAATTACCATTTCATTAAGTATTAAGGTATATTTACATTATGTGTTTTGTAAAGTGGAATAAGGTTAACTTCTTCCTATATGATTTAGATATTCCTTATTACATTTACTTCACAAACTTCTGCGTGCTTTTCATCACTATGTTGAACATAATTATGAAAGTAAGCATATTTATCTCATTCCTGAACTTAGGAGATATTCTCAATTTTACCAAACTCACATGATGTTTACAGTGAGTCTGTCAAAAACAAAGGATGATCATTGTGCTTTGCTGTTTTCCTTCTAAACATAATGTTTGAAGAGAAATTTCTTAATCATGAAGTGATATTGGTATCACATTCAAGGAATATTTTTCCCTTGACTTCAAGATAATCGCAAGTTTGTGTCTTCCATTCAATTTCATGTACATTCATGAAATTTTATGTTTCACATTTCTGGGAAAATTCCACTTGTTGTGTGATGTGATTGTTTTCATGGACTGTTGGATTTGGTTACTCAGCACTTCAATTGTATGCCTGTTTCCGTTCTTCTCATCATATATCTGTGTTGCTCCTTGTTCTTTTTACTGTGTCTTTATCTGGTTTGGGTATCAGTATATACTGCTCTTACAAAATGAATTTAGATAAATTCTCTTTCCTTAAATAATTTGAAATAATTTTGAAAATAGTAGTGGCATTCTTTAAAATTTGGTAGAATTCAGCAGTGAAACCATACCATATTATAAGTATGCTGTAACACTTTCGTTACTGATTCAGTCTTCTTCCTCCATATTGGTATATTCTTAATTTCTATATCTTTGAAATATATTCATTAAAGTATAGTATACATCATGAGTTATAAAAATCACCTGTATAGTTAAAACTGCCACAATTTTCCTGTGTTTTATATGCTTAGCTACTCTTCTCTTTCTCTTCTTTTCTTTCTCCCTCTTTTTTTTCTCTCTCTCTATCTCTCTCTCCTGTAGTCCAGCTTAAGGCTGCAGATTTTATTCAACAAGGTATTTTTGAACAGCTCCACTGAGCGTAGCTCACATATCACAACTTTCTTCTGAGAATATAATGCAATAGTATGATCATATAGTTGTGCTTCTATTGCCAAAGACAGCTATTGTCAAAATTACAAAAGACAGCATGTGCTATGAGAGCATGAAGAAAGGGAATCTCCTACACACTCTTAGTAGGAATCCAAGTTTGGATCTTCTCAAAATAGAAGTACTATATAATCAAACAGACCTGCTCCTATGTATACATATGATATCTATGAATTCAGTGTGTAAAAGATATACCTTTCTTCTTGTGATTTTGCATTTCTTTCTTTCTTTCTTTCTTTCTTTCTTTCTTTCTTTCTTTCTTTCTTTCCTTCCTTCCTTCCTTCCTTCCTTCCTTCCTTCCTTCCTTCCTTCCTTCCTTCTTTCTTTCTTTCTTTCTTTCTTTCTTTCTTTCTTTCTTTCTTTCTTTCTTTCTTTCTTTCTTTCTCTCTCTTTCTTTTTCTTTTATTTCTCTCTCTTCTTTTACATCCTCTTGGTCTCTTTTCCACTCTCTTTCTCCAAGGTCAAGATACTGAATCATCTAATGATAATCAATGATTAATACATAAAAAGAATATGTTATGTATACCAAATGAAATATTGTTCCATCTTCAAAATGCTAAATTACATTTTTATTTACTTTGTTTCCACTATAACTCATGAACATGTTTGATTGTCCTATTCTTGTCAGTATTTGAATATTCTATGACTAATTTCTGTTTTTATGCTATTGTGATCAGAATATATTTGACATGATTTAAATATTCCAAATTAGGTAAGTTTTATTCTGTGTTTTAATATGTGATGTGTATTGGAGAATTATATGGAGAAATCTTTATGTGCACTTGAAGTAAATGCAGTCCTATATCTGTAGATTGGAACATTCCAGGAAAGGAGGGCTTCACGTCCTCTTGCTTGCTTTTTCTGATTTCAGTCTCACTTTCTCCAAAAAATTAATAACCTCAATATTCTCAGTGGGGAAAGGGAGACATTGGCTTTTTCACCAGGACTGCATGGCTGTGGGAGCCAAGCACTTCCTATACTCTTGTTAGTCACAAGAGAACAATCATGAGGTAGGAGAGATTCTTTCTGTACCTAACTGCCCATATGTATGGAGACATGACATGAGCAAAATAAAACTTTCTTACTACTTTCAGTGAATCAAGGTTGGAAAGTTATTTTCTGTCATATGTAGGCAATACAAGCTTGCTAGTTTCATTAGATATAGATATCATTGTTCAGAAAGTAACTTCTAGCAATTTTATTTATTTTGGGGAGAATTATTTGGAAACATTATTCTTTTAGTTAGACATTAACTTAGTTAATAGTCTATGTGCAGAGTTACCATACTACAAGCTTCTCTCTTAAAGTGTGCTTGATCATTGGTAATTAAACAAATTTCCCAATATCTAGTGAACTGTTCAGTCAAGAAGCTTAAAAATCCCTAAAACCAGATAGGCATTTGAAATTACTCTTGGTTGCCCTCCACAACCTGGTAGTAAGACTCTCTTGCTGAAGACATCACACATGAGAATTAAAGCACGTGGAGAAAACAAGTGGGAATGGATGCTGAAGCTTTCTCCTTGCTGGTGTGAGATGGTGTCAGAGCCACAAAGCAGTCAGTTGTCTCACCCAGCTATAAATACTGCAAACTGCAAACACTGACAGGAGATGAATATTGATGTAACAGTGATGTGAATGTTAGTAGGGTAACCAACTGCTTAGGGATGGACATTAAGTCCTGCTTTTCAGCAGAGAACACTTTTGGTCCTGTAAACTAGGCCAAAGACTTGTAGAAGGGGAGATCACAGGCCCTAGGTAAGAACAAACTAGTGATACTTAACTATAAAAACTTGAGAGCAAACTTCCTTTTATATATTTGTCATTATACCAATAAATCAAAGCACTGTCAAGTCCCAACAAAGAAAAATATTTCTGCAATAAAAGGTATTTAATACAGTGAACTACAACCTGCCAAAGTACAGAGAATAAATGGCTGTGAACTGTTCAGTCCTAAACAGGGCATCTTGATCACAACAATCTTGGGAGAAATTCCTTGGGCTCTGGGGTAGGGTGCAATTTAAAAATGTAAAGAGCTAAGGGTAGGGAGAAGTGCTGCCAGTGTCTTCTATGGAGCTGCTGTACCAGGAAAATGTGCAACAATGTTTACCTGCACAAGACCTACAAAATATTTTGAATAGGAACATTTTGTTACATATGCAAGGGAGAAGTAACACTGTAGATCTTGAGAAACAGAAGAAGGAAAACAAACTTCAATGACTTACCTACTGTTAAGTCACCTATGCCCTGCAAGGACTCATGTACTTGCCAATACAGGCATGCAAGGTGAAATGTAGTAAGCCATTCATAAATTAATGTTTTAAGTCTGAAAATTCTTTCTTCAATCTTCTCTTCCTACATTGAGATTACCTTTACAAAAGAATTTCTTTTTTTTTACACTTGTCAAGAATAGCCAAATCAGGATATGTTCCCTGATATGTTCCTTTCACTTCTCCTATAAAACATATTATCCTTTTTGGTTTGGTATTGAAGCTCATTGCAGAAACTTACAACATATGTCAGACTACATTTAATGTATGTACCTTTCCAGATGCATAACATATGTATACAAAGAACTTATTCTCAAGATCTAATTCCTAAAACCACCAGATATAAATACATAAATACTATTGGTTTTATAATTTGCATTGGCTTTTTGGGACAGGTACTCCTATCCACACACTACTAGCTCAGTTTTCATGTGCTGGGATTGCAGATGCAAGTCATAGCTACTGCTGTTCATAATAATTCACAGGGCTGGGGAAATAGGTCAGGGATTAAAGTCTTTGCCTCACAAGCAAAAGGACCTGAGCTTGGATACCAGATCTTTTGTAAAAATGCTGGATGGGTATTGCAGCAGCCTGCAATTCCAGCCCTGGAGGATGGAACCTGAAAACACCCAGAGCAAACTAATAAGTAAGAAGATTCCAAGGGCATTGCAGGAGCCGCAAATCAACAAACCATAATTCAGAACATCAGAGACTTTATATCAACCACCTGAAATCAGGCCTGCCTAATCTCTCCCTATCTTGAAGCTCAGGGAAATTTGCGGAAGAGGGGACAGTAAGATTGTAAGAGCATAAGGATGGGAGGAGTCATGATATACAAGATACTCCACACAAGTTAGGGCCAAAGCAATTATAATAGAACTCTGCAGAATCTGCGCAATGACCAACATATCATTGACCCCTTAAAATCTAGCATGGACTAAAGGCACTAGGATCCTTAGAAGCAAGAGATTAACAGTCACAATGGTGCTCCTATACTTAAGGGGAACACAAGAAAGATTTCTAGGAAATGCCACTGAGTCCTTACGCCTCATCAGAGAGGAGGAGCCAGAGGAAAGTTTGATATACACATTAAAGGATGTTTCAGAGATGGGGGAGGGGCACTGGGAGAATGGGAGAGAGGGGGGAAAAGAAGGGGAAAATGGGGAAGAGAGCAGGGAGGTCCAGGGAGGGGTGGAGGGAGGGAGGTACCTATTATGTTTATATGAGCAGAAAAATAAATTTAAAAAAATAAAAATATATAAAATAAAAAAAGAAGGTTCTAAGATGATTACCATGTCACCCTTGAATCTCCAGAGGCACACACATGCACACAAGCATTCAACAAAATAAAATTATATTTCAAAACAAATAATTAAAATTTGAACAAGAGATACAAACGACATTGTTTTGTAGAAGGATCAAGGTTAAAATGACTGTGTCATATTACTGGAAATCATTCATGTGCTTTATGGAAAATCACATTTTTGGTTTAAAATTGTAAATATATCTTCTGTAAATCTCACACTGAATGATAGTGAACTTTTCAAAACTATATAAAATATTGATGCCAGATTCAATCAGTTTTTTCTTTAATAAAATATAGCAGGAAATTAAAACAATATATAATAGAAATTACATTGGGTATATGATGAATTTGGCATCTTAAAAAGCCAAAATTATACTTAAAATTAAATGCAAGGAAAAATAATTAATTTTCTCAACGCCTGAATACTGAAATATCAAAATCAGATATATCATTTCCTCCTTAGAATAATTTAACATATGGGAAATATGTTTCTGCTTAATATGGCACTTTATTTGACTTAGCAGAACACATTCTTATGTTTGAAAACTTTCTCTGCTTTTGAATAATCTAAGTAAATTTTAGTCACTCTACTTTCACATAATGCTTTTAACATAACCTATGATGTTATCAAAATTTGATAAAAGAATCTATTCAATTGCAATGCAAGTTTAAAAAAACTGCAACTTCACTGATCATGTACATTTTTCAAATTTCCCAGCCAAATTACTGAATATGATTTTACCACTTTATCTGAAAATATATGAATGTGTGCACACAATAAGTACTATAAGATACCCTCACACAGTAATGAAGATTAATGATGCATGGGCTTGCCTGCTTTTTAGTGAACAAGAAGAAATTAAAATTCAGTGAGTATTCTTTCTCTGGTGAATTTTTAACTGTCACAATTATTCTTATCTCCAGATTTCAGCACATCTCTTATTTTCTATAACAATTAACTTATCACTATACATTCATTATTCATCAGCAAATTAAATGTATTTCTAAATTAAAATTAATTTATATGAATATATTTGATTTCCACAAAAGACATCATTATACATGTGATTTTGGCTGGTATTTGTAATGAAAATATAATGCATTTTCCTAACATTCCGCTAAACTATGTAATCCATATCATTTCTTATAAAGATCTCCATCTTCAAATTAGAAGTGACATCTTTTATTCATAGCTTAATATTGATTTTTAGGTAAATTCCATCATTAAGTTAGACATTAGCAGCCAGCAATATCAGACTAAAAGCTATAATTGGAATCATGTCAGCTTAAAAAGGAATGTGTCTCCCTACTTCTACAAAACATTGTAACACTGAAATTCCTTCAACAATTTGAGATTTTTGTCATGCAAAATTCAAATATCTATTGATGAATGTACCTCATTTAAACTTGTTTTCAATCTTAATTTTCTACCTTAAAGAAAAAAAAATCTTCTAAGACACGAATACAAAAGAGTTCACCACTATAAACACACACACACATAAACTCACACTTAACGAAAATGTTTATTCACAGAACCCCGATGATGTGTATATATATATATCCATCTGTATATGTGTGTGTATGTGTATGTATACACATACACATACACAGAAACACTGTTTTGTATACCACACAAGGTAAATAGCAATAAGACTGTCATCTAAAGAGAATTAAAAAATTTTTAAGTCTTAAAGTTCCTGAAACTTTCATAACTAATAACCCAACATAATATTATTAAAAATGGTTTCTGCTTGAAATATTTCTCCATTCTACTTTCTCCATAGTCTATCTTTTACATATCCATTTATGAATTCATATATTTCTGAGATTTTCTCAAACACTCTCAAGCATAAAATGATAATTTATGTATTTTTTCATCAGAAATAAGCTTAAGAATATTTTTATAGTGTTCCCTCTCACACTAAAACTGTATTATGATCTTGAAAGTCAAATGATATGTTTATTTTGTAACTCTGTAAAAGCTGACAAACAACAGTGAGGTCTAGCTCTGATAGCCAGGTTTTTCCATGTCAGGAAGAAAGTTCACAATCGGTATCTTTGTCTATAGTGTGGGTATAAGTAAGTTTTATTTTACAGAGGTGTCATGAGAAATTCATATAGGGCTGAGGTCCTGGATTCTCAGGGCTCAATCCTGACAGAGTCAGGATTCTAAGTTCAGTGCTCTTTCTAGCACTTGAAATTCTGTATACTTTTCAAAAAGGGACAGAGCATTCCATTGATTAGCAGATCTTTAATTTGTGGATTCATGCCCAATTAAAGGATAAAAGTGATAATTTAGTTTAAATACTTTCCTTATTTCTTCCATGTTGGTCTGAATGCTTATTTTATTTCGCAAGGTAAAAGTAGATGAGGGCGACTTTTTGAAATTTTATTTTGCTTGTGTGTGTGTGTGTGTGTGTGTGTGTGTATACTAGAAGTGCAATCCCCCACCATTTCCATCCTAGTGTTTTTTATGTGAGACCTAGGATCTGAACTTAGGACCTTGAGAGACAGAGTCTTAAACCCCGAGCCATCTCTCCAGCCCCCAAAAGCAGGGTTTTTATAAACATAAGAGTCAAATATTTACAAGTTAGATATATCACCCTTCTAAGTATTCCCATAGGGTACAATTTCTAGCATCCAAATGAGAATATAGTCAATTATAAATCTTATAAAACAACAATTGAAGCAATTGGATTTATATGTTTTTGTTCTTTTCAATTATTGTTATTCCTTAGCTTCTGAAAGTTAACAAAATAATTTTATTACCACAGATAACTAGCCAGAATTAATAAAGAGACTTTCCCTTTTCTGGAATAAATCTACTCTAGATTTTGAAAGATTTCTATACTTAAAGGACAAGATAAATATTCTGAATGTCTTCATTTTTCTAATATATATGGCATGATATCAACATTACTATTTAAAATTAAAATGTTCATAATGACGAATTTATTAAATTATCTGTGCCTACACAAGACTACATTTTCAAATGGACTTTCTGTATGTATTATGAATTTGCATGCACACTAAGACATGCAAACACAAAACATAAATATGAAGGAGGATATTAATATTTCTATTGTGGTAAAAATGTCAATACTTAGAGTTCATAAATAAATTGTCAAAGCCTTATACCAGGAGTAAACGAGCTTAATAACAAGTCATGGAAATAAGTATTGAAATTTTAATAAATGTGCCAATATTTTTTATCAAAGAACACATTTTCAGAACTTGGGAACTCTATAAAATAATTAAAATGGTCATGTTTGTGTCTCAATGTTTCATCTAAATTAAAACATATGCACAGCGTAAACATCTTAAAACCTCTTAAGAGTCACATACTTACATTCCAGGTAATAATCACAAGCATGTGTAGATTATATAAAATGTAAATGAGGGCAGGCAAGATGGATCAATAAATAAAAGCATTAGCCACAATTGCCTAATGTATGACTTGAGTTCATTTCAAAAGCCCACATCGTTGAATGAGAGAACTGACTTCTGCATGTTGTCCTGTCACTTTTACATATGACCCATGGCATGTTTGAATGCAGGTTTTCATGCAAATACACATAATCACATATGTACATATACATAAATGAATATTTTGACAGTTTCTTAATGTAAATGATTTTTCTCCTCTTAATGAGGAAACACAGCATATTTTATTTTCTACAGATGTAAGTTTTTCAACATTTCAGAGAGGCATGGGGAAGAGAAAATGGAATCACATGTCACATACTACAGTTGAATAAGTAGCAGAAACTTAAATATTCTCCATTTGCAATTATTATTGAAATGCATTGGCTAAGGTGGTTTAACTTCAGTAAAAATTAATTCTTTTACTATATCAGATATATGTGGCTTCTTTCAATTTTCTTGCTTTTGGCAATTTGTTCCCATATTCACAAATTTACTTGGGTACTATGAATGTATGCATATAAAATATACACTTGATATCTATTTTGAGTTTGGCCATACATTTAAATAGATTGAAATAAAAACTGTGCAAAGGAATGTCTAAAATTCATGAGTTTTTCTTTTATCTTAAATGCAATTTGGACAAATGGAAATCTGGTGGTGTGTCATGTGGCAGGAGTGGTCATGAGTGCCATATCACCGGTTTTTATCATTTCACAGGATGTTGATAGCACAGTGCTTCCTCCTGATCATTTCGATTTCTTCAATTTAGATTCATTTTGTTAATTTTTAAGCATTTAAAAAATCAAAGCAATTCATTCTCGGTCATCATGTTTTCTTTGTCCTATGAATGTTCTCATAAATCATTGTTTCAAAATTTTATGGAAACTAATGGCTTGCTTTTTTTTAGTTTATCACATGTAATGATAATAAAACAAGTAAGCACATAAGGTAGAAAGTGATGAAACAATTTCTCAAGCAAATTTCCAAGTCGTAAGGATTTAATGTTTGGTCTATAATATTGCTGCTGATTCTTCATATTGTAATGAATTGAACTTGAATAATAGCTAAATGTATTTTGAAATTCTTACTTCTCCCTAAGTGATCAAATAAGATACTACTAAAATTTTGCTAAAATTATATATATATATATATATATATAATCATGGAACTCAGAAGTCAGAATTTGATTATTTTATTGTAAAAATGTAGTTCATAGATGTTCAATTTGTTACAACAATCCTATGGTGGATTTTATTCATTTTATCAGTTTTCAAAAGTAGTATAAATTTAGTTCCTTTGTTACTGAAGTTCTTCAGAGAAAAAAACAATAGAAAAGTAAAAGAAAAAAGATTACATTATAGTAATGTCAAAAGCAATATTAATCTCTCTATATTTCATATTTTAAAGAATTAGATTTTGTTTAATGGATGTCATCGAAATGCATAAGTTTATTCAATATTTTGAAAACAGCCTGTTATCAATATTTCCTCTTAGAACCTTTCTATCCAATAGAGTTATTGTAACATATTTCAAAACACACAATATATATTTCTATAATTAGCTATATATTACAAGTGTAGGGGACCATTCTTCCCCTCAGCAACTGGAGGAGAGAATAAGTCATCTAGGACACACAGCCATTCTACATCTGGATCTTCTCTAAAGATCTGCATAGAATATAATGCATTCACACCTCCATACTTGAAATTCATTGAAAAAAATTCCTTCTTTTAAACCTTACCTCAATATTCTGTTTTGCCTGCAGCTGAATGTGGTGCATCTGCAACGAATAATGAAGGAATTTTGCTTTCTCCAAATTACCCACTCAACTATGAAAACAACCACGAATGCATTTACAGTATCCAGGTTCAAGCAGGAAAGGGAATCAATATTTCAGCCAGAACATTTCATTTAGCACAAGGAGATGTTCTTAAGGTAAGTGAACTCATAAGTGTATATATATATATATATATATATATATATATGGATTATTTTAGTTACTAGGTAAATTTTAGTAGATGTATTTGCATAAATATTTGCATATCATAAATGATAAAGTAATTCAGACATTTGTACATCTACATTAAGCCTTCTTTCCTACATTTTACTTTCCTAAATATGAAAGAATATACTGTTTTTACTGGTTACAATAAATGGAAATTTTATGATACATAACATTTTATATTTTCATAACAAAATAAGGAAGCTAAAGTGAAATAGCTTATGTAATAAATGTACATTGAACCATAAGAAGCAATGATGGCTTATTTTGGTTTAATGTTGTCTCTTAAGTAATTTCTCTGTTAATATATGAAGAATTTTGTACATTTATGAGTACAAATAAATTTTGTGTATTTGTAAGTCCAAGAAATGAATGTCTAAAATTTTTCAGAATAAGTGCTTGGTTGACAAATTTCATTTAACTGGTTCAAAAAAAGTTTGACATAATCCTTTTTTTTTTTCAAAAAGAGATGTGCTTTTGTCTTTTGCAGTAAATGTTTACACATTTACTGAGTTACCATTTTTGACATAAGTAGTTTAGTAAACAGTTTATAGTCATTACTAAAATAAAAATAACTACTTCTGGAAAATTATATCCAAATATTTCAAAGTAAATATGTATATCTTTTTTCTACTCAAGATTTTTAAGATTTTTCTAAAAAAAATCTTTCAAAATATTTTCATTTTTACAATTTCAAAACAATTACATATTCAGTATTAACTGTAGTGGAAATTTCTTGTTTTGTATACTGATTTTTTTATGGTCTGATTATTTCCTTCTTTCAAAATGATTTCATATTGGTGGCTTTATAACACATATTTTGTGGTTTTTCTAATACAAACCATAATTATACATTAAGAGATAAAAGCTCTTCATACCCACAACATAAGCTAACAACCATCTTTTCTAAAATACTTCTTTCCTATCCTTTTTTGATGCTAATTTATACATTATTTTTCTATACTAGATGATGCTTACTATTTGGAAAAATACTTTGTGGCATAACAGACATTTCTTTTAAATGAAAAATACCTTTAATATTTTTCTCATTGTTTTCTTACTAATATCTGTTATCCAGAGTGAGATTATGTAATTTTGTGATATGGTTTACCCTGAGAAGGGCAGGGCCCCCAGTAATGAGTGTTAACCTGAGAGTATATGAAGAAAGAACTAAAGGCAGGAAGAAAAATCTTCAGCTTGCATCTCTGGTGAAGCGACTTCAGAATTCTCATTTAACATTGACCTGCGATGATTACTGTAAAGGGACATCACAGAAAGCCCTTGTTCTTTAAATGGAAAACCCGTCTGAACCTCCACCTCTACACCCATATTATGTTCTGTCCTCAGCATAATGAGAAACAATATTTCAATTTCTGTGTATGTAACTCTGAGTTATACCGGAATTCTTGGTGACCATCTCAGGCCCTGTTGCTTCTGACCATTCATAGCTGTTTCTTTTCTATTATCTGGGACAATGAAAATTTCTCCTAAATTTCGCTACCTTCCTTGCCTACACATGGAAAGTAAGAAAGCTATCTCTTATGTTTTCCTTGTTAGGGTTCTGTTGTAAACATTAATTCTTTTTGTTAACTGTAACTCATCTAGGAAATGTTACACAGGTTGGTTAGGACTTATAGTGAAGATAACCTCTGTCTGATCTCCTCAATGATCATAAGATATGATATGGCAGTTACACAATACATCTTCTTTGATCTCACTTGTAAAATACTGCAATGTGATTGCTTCAGTTAACAGTTATATTAATTTATTAGTACATGTAGGCTTTAAACAATCAACAGTGAATATTTTTCATGACAGCAAAATAACAGTGAGAAATTCTCTGATGTATGGTTTTCGATGATTGTTTCTATCTTCAAAGACTAAATACTTTACTTATGAAGTATAGTGTTTCTAAAGCAAAATGTAATCAAAATTTATACTGCAACTAGACTTTGATAGTTTCACAGCTTATAAAATATGCATAACGTAAAGGAAGGGAATTATTTTTTATGAATCTTTAAGAATTTGAAAAAAATCAAAAGCGAATGATACCACAAATTTGAAATCTTCGATAAATCTTTGATAACTTCTTTCCTTCTTTCTTTCTTTCTTTCTTTCTTTCTTTCTTTCTTTCTTTCTTTCTTTCTTTCTTTCTTTCTTTTTCTTTCTTTCTTTCTCTCTCTCTTTCTCTTTCTCTCTCTCTCTTTCTTTCTCTCTCTTCAATGTGTGTGCATGTGTGTGTGTGTGCTGTGAGCCCATGTTTGTGCTCATATATATTCTACCACATATCTATGTGCATGTGTATGTATGTGGAGACCAAAGATTGATGTTGTGTCTTGCTCCTCAAGACATTTTGTTCTTCTTTATTTAAATAGTTTTTATTAAATGTAATTTTTGAGAATTTCATACATTTAGTATGTTCTTGTAACTATAAGCCCCCGCCTTTTCTAATCTTCCTCTTCTATTGCCATTTTACCTTTGGAAAACAAGATGTCTGACTGAAACTCAGAGGTGGCCAAGAATAGATTGTCTGAGAGCTCTATGAATCTACTATTCTTCATCCCATTTGTGCTGTGATTACAGATAATCTTGATAGTGCCTAACTTTTTTGTTGTTACAGGGTATATGAACTTGGCTTCTCCTGCTTGCATTGCAAGCATTTTAGCAACTGAGCAATCTCCCCAGCTCTAATTACTAACATTCATTTGATATAATAAGAAAATTTCTCCAATGTTCTCTCTCATGTTTTCTGTGATATATGATTTTCATATTTCCCTCTATTCTACATGAGAGACTTTGGGAATAAGAGTGCAACAGACTGTTGTTAAATATTCAGGAATTTTTAAAGTTGATTGTTAAATGTAGCTGTTAATTAAATATAGCTAAAATTACATTATATGACAAATTTTGTCCTTGTTAAATTAAAACTCACAATTATACTAAAAACAAAGTAATAATTATAATATTTTTGTACCCTAAAATGTTAATAGTGACTTTGAGTTGTGGCATAAAAAATATTATAAGAGGTCATTTTTTAACCCAGTAATTCATGTTAGCATGAACTAAAATGCAGATGGAGACATCACAATGAAGTTTTGGTAGAATGCTATGTTTTTTTTTTATTTTTTTTTATTAAAAATGTAATTATACATTTTAAAATTTTTTACCAGTTCCCTCCCTCTCCCCTCCTCCCCCTGAACTCCCTCCTCCCCCTCCTCTCCCTCCCCATCCCCCAGTGCCTCCCACCCAATTCCCAGAGAGTCCTTTATTGTGTACGCCTGACTCTCCACTGGGTCCTCCTCTCCGATGACATATAAGGACCCAGTGGCAAGAATGCTATGTTTTAAGCAAAACAGCCACTGTGTTTCTCTGATCAGCTGTAATTATTCATAAGAAACCATAAAGATCATATCTGCTGACTGTATTCGCACATGGGATAGATTGGGTCGTTACACACTTACCTCATATACTAGCTATTCAGTCATGCAGCTTCCAACCACCTTTATATCTTCATGCAATTCTGTTATAACTGCTACGGCCCACAGGTTGCAGAAAGGACATGATTATTTAGGTCAGGGTACACTAAATGAACTGGAAACTGCATTAGTGACACTATGTGAGAGCCACCAGCATTGCTGGGAAAAAGACATTTCACTGTCTGCTTTATGGTCACCCATGCTCCTGCAATACTCCTCACTCACACACTTATTATAACTTCAGTTAACTCATTGGTCCATCAATGTAGACTTCAGTGTACTCGTTAATTTGGTTTGTCCTTAGAACCCTATCTAGGGTGAACAGATATATATGTGGCATCTACCCAGGAAAAGTTTCACACAATAAAGTTCCATGCTGAAATTAAATCCTTTCCCTGCACTGAGATAGCTTCCAATTTTCCAAAAACAGCCCAGGCCCAATTGAAATGATAATATTTCCTGTTTTAATCTTGTACACAAAAAAGTAACCCAAAATACCCTGATTTTACTAATCAGATGCTTTTCTATTATTTTGGCCAAACTGATTGTATCATTTTAATACACTTTCTCCAGACTTTCTCTCTATAAAACTTTCTCTCTGAGTTCAGCCTGCTAATATGCTTTCTTTGATTAAGCACTAAACAATCACTCAATTTAGAATAGAAAATAAATCCAAGAAAAGAGTGCTAAGATTAAATAATTTTGAATAAATTTTCTTTGATAAAAGTTAAATGCATTTACTAATTTCTAGTGAAATCATATTATCATGATATTTTTGCAAAATCTACATTCAAAGATATCTCATTGATGGTATGATATTAGCCATACAATGTTAATAGCTATAGAAATCAGCAAGCATTGCCTACAAATTTGGCTTTTATTATTTCATTCATTATTTTTATTTAATGAGAAATGGGTTGTGTCTTCTGTAAAGATACCACAAATATCACAAAAATTGGGGAAATAACTTTTATTTTTTAAAAATTCTAATTAGATATCTAATTTGGTAATGAAATTGTTCATATGCATTACAGTAGGTTCCAACAAAATTATTTTCCTAATGTTTCATTTTCTATTGTTAATATAAAAAAGCAGTTTGTTTAAGAACTTCTCTTATTTTTAAGTTCTAAGCATAATTTGCAAGTGGTAAAATTTTTTGAAATATCGTGCAAGAGTTAGTTATAATAGAATTGTAATAGTAAAGATTATATATTCTGTAAATTGCATGCCAAACTTCCCTGAATTCCATGTGGGCTAAAGAGAACTTGATACCTGCTCTTTTATTTATTGCTTGCTTCCTAGAATGACTGAACTACTGAGATCAAATGATGCTTCTGTCTTAGTACTATGTATAACGGGGACCACTACCAGCACTGTGAAGGGCATTTACTGTTGTAAAAAATATTCTGTGAAACAAAAGCCATAGGCATTCATTTATATATTATCTCTGACTGCTTTTGTGCTACAGGGGTAAGATTTAACACAGTAGAAATAATAATATGATCACATGGGAACAAAAACCTCTAATTCTTTACATAAAGCATTTTCTAAATTTTGAATTCAATAAAAGTTGCTTTTTTAAAAATGTAAAGAGCATAAATTGGGCATAGGTACCAAATATGAGAGTTGGATATGGAGCATTTTTCCACATACCAAGGCTCTCACATGTTTGTCACACATATGTGTCAACCCTCTTTGCTTTTCACTAATGATTAGTTAACTTTTCCCCTGCAAAGATTTCTGAATGTTCATGCAGCTGACTATCACATTATATCTCATAAACCTCTTGCTTACTTACACAATCTCCTCTTGCAGTTACTTTTTCTGCTACTGCGAGATTCCACTCAGATTCAAGCAATTTAAGAAAGGAAAGAAGAATTATTTCATTCATGATTCCAGAAAGGAGATGCAGTCCATCATGTAGAAAAGAGCATGATGATGATAGCAGAAGCTGGAGGAGGTTTAGCTCACAGGAGACATCATCACGGAGGGTAAAAGAGATCTCAATAGCAGGTTGCAAGAGCTGACTGACAGATCAGACTATTAGCAGAAAAAGGGTGTGGTTAGACATCCTCAAGACCTACCTCCTGCGGCATTCCTTTGCCCAAAAAGGGTCCATTTTTAAAGAATTTTTTTATTTATTTATACAATTGTGCGTGTGTGCGTATGTATGTGTGCGCGTGTGTGTCTGTGTGTGTGTAGAACCACGGACGAATTCGGGAACCACCATGGACGCCTCCACCTCCTTCTGCCCCGGGATTCACAGGCTCCGCCCTACCAGAACCAGAAGCGCAGGCCGCCCCCGCTTCCGCCCGGCGTCTATACGTGGGATCTGGGATCCGAACTCAGGACCTTCCGCCTGCAAGGCAGAGGCTTAACCCCCAAAAGGGTCCATTTTTAAAAGTCTCCATAAACTTCTCAAACATTACCATCAACCAAGTATGCAAACTGAAGAGCCTGTGGGGAACAACTCTCAAACCAAGACACTCCACCCTTGTCCTCCATAGGATCATGGCCACCTCATGATGTGAACCACATTCATACCAACTTTAAAAATTTCGTAGACTATGGTAGCCATCACAACATAGTTAAAAAGTCTAAAGTACATGGACTCCTCTAGCATCATAAGACACATTACATTTTACAATATAAAATTACAGAGAATAAATATTTCTACTGCAAAAGGGAGGAATTGCAACACACCCAAGAATGATCCATCTATAACATGACCAAAAAACAGTAGACAAACTTCTAATTCTTCTGCTCCAAATCCAGCATATGAGCCTCTTGTTAAAATCTTATTTAAGATCCAAAGGCTTAATTTCCACCCCTCATGTACAGCTCTCCACAGAAACTCATAATTCTCTTTTGCTATTACCTTTTGTGTATATCTTTTCCTCCCAAATGTCCCATCATCACATCTCAAGCAAATCCAGGCAATTCCACAGCACAAAAAGCTCTACTTTTACAATCCTACCATGTATTCCTTGGCTTTAATTGCTTTCTGAAATCTTAGAGAACTAATTAACATTCTTCTCACTCTAGCATCTTTATTGCCTCTGAAGCCAATACCATGTGGAAGACTTTGCCAAGTTCTGCTACAACCTTGGGTTGCAGACTGGTCTTCTTGGCTCACAGCTTGTTTAACTTCTTTGTGCTGATACTGGGAAGATACAAATATATTTTTATATATTTGAATATTTTATTTACAAGTTGAACATGATTGGCCTAGTCATTATTACAAAGCTGAGCTTTTAATGAAAACACTTTGTAGTTGACATTATTCCCTCATTTTGTGTGAATGCTTCAAATGTTTCATGCTTCAATTATTTCATGGAGAAATTTCTCTTATTTGCATTCTATATGTCTATTTTACATTTCCAAATGAACTCATGGTTAAGGGTTGCATGACTCTTCCTACTGACATAAGATAATATGTATTTTTCTGAAAAAATTATCTTTTCACTATACTTTGCATTTCAATAACTAAATGGTTGAATATGTTTTAAAATAGGTTTTAAATATTTTTTTATTATTTATTATTTATTCAGTTGTGCATGTATGTGTGTGCGCATGTGTGTATGTATGTATGTGTGTGTAGAACCACGGACGAATTCGGGAACCACCATAGAGCCTCCACCTCCTTCTTGTTCACTCTGCCCTGGGATTCACAAGCTCCGCCCTACCATTACCAGAAACGCAGGCCGCCCCTGCTTCCGTGGGGTCTAAGATCCGAAATCAGGACCTTCCGCCTGCAAGGCAGAGGCTTAACCCCTGAGCCACCTCTCCAGCCCCTTAAAATAGGTTTTGAAGTTTTGTTTTCTAAAAAAGATACGATGGGCTATGCAGTCTTACCCACTGTAAGATTGCTGCCCATATACGAATAAATAATTGAGTTTGCATCTCATGCATCTATATAAAAAGTTGAACATGACTGTTAAGATAATCTTTGTGCTATGGGATAAAGAAAAGATGCTCTCTAGGGCTTCTTGGTCACCATTTTAATTTCGGGTTTAGTGAGAGACCCTATCTTAAAGGAATAATGACATCCTTCTCTGGCGTCTAGATATTGGCAAATATATACACATAAACCACATGCACACCAGAGAGAGAGAGAAAGAGAGAGAGAGAGAGACAGAGAGAGAGAGAGAGAGAGAGAGACAGACAGACAGACAGACAGACAGACAGAGAGAGAATAAAACGATAGCAATAAAACAAAGAAGATGAAGAAAAAGAGGAAGAGTATGGAAAGGAGGGAATATTTCTTTCTTAAAACTTAGAAAATTTCTATAAGGGTTGGGGAGATGGCTCAAAGAATACAGAGTTGGTATCACAGAGACTTTCAATTATAGTCATGGAAGATGGAGCCTGGGAAACCCCCAGAACAAAGCAGCAATTTGAAAAAGCAATTCTGAATGATTTCCACTATGACGTTTGGGACTCCACAGGCATGTGCCTTCAAGTGTACACATGCCCACACAACATGTACATACATACACAGACACATATATACACACATGTTTAGACACAAAAAGATAATTTCAATAAAATTATGACATTGTGATATACAATATTGGTTATTTTTATAATTCCTTCTATGTTTAAAAAATTATATTTTCTAATGCCAATCCATATCATTCAGCAAAGATGTGGAACAAAATATGTGGAAGGTTATTTTGTTAACTGCTTACATTACTCTCTCTCTCTTTCTATATATATATATGTACACATACACACACATATATAAATGTTTTGAATGCATAATATGTTGGTTTATGATATTTAGTATTATCTTTTGAATTTTTGTTATCAATGAAATTTTGAGAAAAGAATATGAGAAATGTTTAAATACATTAAACATAATATTAATAATCAACTTCTAGTACTTTAGTAACATCACCTTGCTGTATAGCTTTCTTGTTGTGCAAGACAATCATGTAGCCTAGGCTGACTATAAGCTCTCTATGGTAGCTAAAGCTGACTTTGAAAAACTGATCTTCCTGCCTATATCTTCAAAGTGTAGTTGTATTGTTTAACATGCTCTTAATGTGGATGTTTTTAATAAGCCACAATTTCTTTAACATGTGCAAGTTGTTTTGCACAGGAAACAGTTCTTTTTATTTCATTGCATTAATATTTTACTTAGTAATTAAATTATATGATTATGAGAAGTAAGCATCATAAAATGAAAATATTCCTTGTAGCTATCTTGGCAATATTTCTTAGATAAGAACCAGAGGATCTTGTGGTTGTATGGTTTGACTATAAATATGTAGACATAAACTTGGAATCCATGAGTCAATAATATATAGTATCATAAAAAGAAATGTCTTCAGTACCAGATGTCTAAGAATATTGAATGATTGAAACTCATAGGATTCAGAATTATGCTTTACCATAAGCGCTGCATCATTATTTCTCCATTTTCCCAATGACTCTTGTTCCTAGTAATCTATAACTTGAATTTTAATCAAACCAACAAACAAATGCATGCTGGTGATAACAGAACTCAACATTTGCCTTAATTTTGATTAAAACAGTTTCAGTTTTCATGATGACTGAAAGAAAAACCTATTTATTTTGCAAAATTGGATTTGCTTGAAATACAGTTAATCTCCTTATACTTTTAGAGGCTATGTCCATGAAACTTGCTATCTAGGATCCAAACATCCCACAAAGTCATTATATAGTCTATAGCTGTCAAAAGGTTTATAAAGAAAAGAGTGACCATAGTGCTTGTTAGGATTTCAGTGATTATGTTAGTTTGTACTTCAGACTATTATTTCCATATCTTTCTCATTTATGTCTTTTATTCATAACCAAGCAAACAAATGCATTAGGAGCCAAGATGGTGCACAAAAAGATAAGGACACATCTGTCACAAATTCATAAGACAGGGTCCTCACACTGTAAGAAAAAGGCTTTTTAAGAAATTGACCCATGATTTAAAAATTGCTGACATTAATAAAGTTTGAAAAAAGACTTTAGTCATTGCAGAAATTTTATTCATGTTTGCCTCGTAAGCCTGAATTTGGATCCCCAGAACCCACATAAATTCCAAGCAGATGTGGTAGGCTTTTGTAAACGCATCACTCAGAAAGCAGACAGAAAGTGCACAGAAACAGTTGTCTAGATCGCCTAGTGGATAGAGTAAGTTAGGTTCAGTCAAGAGACCCAACTTTAATCATAAAATCGATTGTGAGTGAAACAAGACATCAAATATCTACTTCTTTTTCCATTTTACACACTTATTGAGTAATAATGCCTGTTTCCCTCTAACTCCACTCCCTCTCATTCTCTTCTCTTCCCCTCATCAATCCATCTCATTGTTTCACATCCTCCTACCTGGCCACTTCTGTGGATTCCAGGGTTCCCTCTGGCGTGTCTACTCTTGTGTGGAATTAGGCCTCTATGGCACACCAGGTTGACCCTTCTTGGGACACCCCACTAATAGGGACAGTTCCCTTCATTCACTCATCCCTCTCTAGTCCCTAAGGTTTCACCTATGTGATCTTATCTCTCTTCCATTCTTCATAATAATCTGTGAAGGCATGATTTCCTTCTACTTTTTATGTTCTTGTACTAGTTGACAGTAATAGGAATATGTTCCATTCTGACAAGCAGATTCTTGAGTTCCATCAGAAAACTGTTGGTTGTCTTCTTGATACTCATGCCACTACTACTCTGATGATCACCTTCTGCCATGGTGATTTTTACTGCAACTTGTAGAGCTCATGAGTTGATGAGGCCTGTGGTTATTTCTCTCCCCCAGTAGCTTCTACATTATTCCTTGGTACTGTGTAATGTATCCAGCAAGGAGGAAGTTCTCAGACCAGTTCTATTTGACATATTTTGCCCATGTTCTGTGATCCATTTGTGTTGCATCTTCAGTAATAGGTTCTTACTGACGGTTTTTATGATGGGCAAACGAGCAATGAGAAAGCCTAAATTGTTTGGGGGGATCTTTGAGAACTCTCTGACCAACATTTTATCAAGAAGTGTCACACTTGTTATTTTTAGTATGTCTCTAATTTTCACTAGGTATTAAGTGGATTAGCTTTGGTCTTTTTTGTTTATTTGCTTGTTTTATATCCTATCCCTTCATGTTTTCCTAGGTTTTTTCCCAATTATTTCCTCCCTCACACTACTAGCCCTAGTATCCTCAATCTCCTCCTTCCCATTATTCCCTTTCATTGTTCCTTTCATTCTCATACAATAATTCTAAACCAAATACATTGACATGGATATCAGTACTAATATCGACATATAAAAGAGAACATGCAGTGCTTATCTTTCAGTGTCCAAGGTACTTTGCTTAATATTAAATTATCCAGTTCCATCCATTTACCACTAAATTCCATAATTTCATCCTTTCTGATGGCTGAATAGTATTGTATTGTAAATATGTACCACATTTTCATTACCCATTCCTCTATTGATGGGCATGTTGGTTGATTCCATTTTCTTGTTATTGTCAGTAGGGCTGCAATGAACATGGATAAACAAGTGTCTTTGTGATAAGATGTAAAGTCTTTTGAGAATATTTATAGGAGTGCTATAGCAGGGTCACATGGCAGTTCCATTTTTAATTTTCTGAGGAACTGCCACACTGATCTCCAAAGATGCTGTACTAGCTTACATTCCCACTAGTAATGAATAAGTGACTCTTTTTCTCCACATTTCCTTCAGCATTCTCTGTTGGTTGTGTTTTTTATCTTTGCCATTCTGACTGGATATAAGATAGTATCACAGGGTATTTGTATTTCTCTGATGATCAGGAAATTTGAGCATCTTTTAAGATATTTGTTTGACATTTTAATTTTCTTTTTGACTGAATTTCTTGTTTAGTTCCAGGGCCCATTTTTGCTTATTTATTTATTTTTTTGAGCTCTTCGTATGCTCTAGAGATTGATCCTTTGTTAGATTCATAGTTAGCAAAGATTTTCTCCCTTTATGTGGGTTGCCTTTTTGCACAATTAACATTTCTTTTGAAGAACAGAAGTCCCATTTACAATCAATAAATATCTACTACTTACCTCCACATATATATATGCTAACTCAAACTATAATTGTATATGTATATGCACCCACATGCATATACACAAGCATACACAGCTCCTGTACACACATACACACACACACACACACACACACACACACACACACACACACAGAAATTTATAATGTAGTTTTGGAACATTATAAAAGCATTGACATTCAGGCTATTGAAAATTAAAAAATGAAAATTTAAACAATCACAATTTCAAGAGTATTTCCATGAATGAAGGCCAATGTTGAATCTATATGTAGATAAACTGCATTATGTTCCTTAAATACTATGAATCTCAATAAAATAAAAAAGATTTACAATGCTTTTTATTAAGTTACCATAAGTTTGATGTTATATTTGATAATTTCACATTAAAAATAAAATTATTCATGAACGCAGTATCAATTGTGCAAGATGTATTCCATATAGGTTTTATTTTGGAGAAAACAATCACAAGAAAATGTTTCATAAGTATAAATACTATTAATTAAGCACTACATGGTCAACACATAAAATTATCTTAGAATTGAAAAGATAAAAGCAAATTGAAGTGCAATGAAAGATTGCATCTTTAAAAACAAGTGAATGATGGAAGAGTGTATGATTTAACAGAATCTCTAATATTTAATACACATTTAACATTTATTGGATGTGTGTTTTAAAGACTACACTCAGTGTCTTAGCATGCTTATGCATACATTGATACTCTTTTTTCCTATTTATAAAGCTATATCCTCTTCAATTTAATATTTTTTAAATACCAGAAGCTGGGCAAGTTAAATTAAGGAAATAATCCCAGAGATAAAATCTTTTCAGTAATTTTGGTAGCAGAAAATTACACTTGGTTCATTAAATATATCTCAAGAAAAAGTAGAAAAATTGAAAAACAAGCAAAGAACCCACTCAAACTTAAGGTAGCTCTTCTCAATCTTAAGTTATGTATCATAAAAATATTGTTACCATAAAAACAAAATTATACAACATGTTTAGTAATACTTAAGACATACAATCTAAAGTTATTCATGTGAATTTTTAAAATTTTCTTCACTTGATATTTGTAAAACTCAATTATTTAGTTGTTCTTGCCTGATATGTAACAACATAATTTAGGAATAATACTATTTTCAGGATGCTTATATTTTATAATATATATTGCAGATTTATGATGGAAAAGATAAAACCACACATCTGCTTGGTGCTTTCACGGGTGCATCTATGAGGGGATTGACACTCAGTAGTACTTCAAATCAACTCTGGCTAGAGTTTAATTCTGACTCTGAAGGCACAGATGAAGGTTTTCAACTTGTCTATACCAGTAAGTATTTTTTAACAATAAAATGAACAAGCACTGTTGTTGAATGCCTTTTTTACATTACAATGTAACAGAAAAAAAATCCAACATGTGATCTTTAGTTTTCAGTTTAAATTCCATCCTACATACAGGATTTTATCTTAAAAAGTCCCTGAGTTACAGGTATACCAGTCATTACACTTTTTTAATTGAGTTACCATGTTTCAGGAAGATTGAATATTTTTTTGGACTTTGTGTATACTGGTGTGTGTCTTTTTAGAGCATAATTCTGCCATTCTGAAATGTGAAAAATGGGATAAGGTCAACTGAAGGAAATCCAGAACAGGATCTTTTTAGTGTGGTTGATGAAGGGCAAAGGCCTGTGTACTGACTATGATGGTGTCATATGAATAAAATGTAGCTGAAGTTTTTCTTGGTTTTGAAAATCATATTATATTAAAGCTATATTAACATCTCATAGATAGATCTCATTTATAATCATGGGTATTTGGAATATATTGATGTTTATTTATATGAACTACTTGAATCATTTTAAGTATCAAACTATAACAATGAATTATTTACATCAGTGACCAAGGTTCTGTATGAATTATGTATGTGTATGTATGTGTGAATACATCCCAACACATACATATATTCATATGTACACATATAAAATATATATAGAGAGAGACAGAGAGAGAGAGAGGAGTTGCAATCATACATTAGAAACTTCACTAATAGGTGGATGTAAAACAAGCAGATATCTGATTTTCAAAAAAATTTAGAATCAGGCGCCTGCCCCTCATTGCACTCCACGTCTGGAATCCATGAGTTCTGTTTTTCTCTCCTCTAATAAATTCTGCTTAATCCTCAGAAAAAAATTAGAATCAATTAGATAAAATTCATCAATAAAGCTCAGAATATTCTTTTCACATGAAAAATAAATACAAATATTTAGAGTTCTTGATTGGTAAGCTAAAATTCTGAGGAAATCTAACCATTTAAAATTTTTTACAAGCAATCTATAGAATTAAATGTGTTACATGAACAAATATGGTAGCCAGGTTTGGTGGCACAAACCTGTAATGCCAGCTCTTGGGAGGCTGAAGCAGAAAGACCACCAGTGTATGAGCAGTATAAACTTTATAATAAGATTATATGAAGAGAGAGAGAGACAGAGAGAGAGAGATGGAATCTTAAGAAGTATTAGTCCAAATTATCAAAGTTTGCATACTCTATTCTAATTGACAGAGGATATATAGCATATTGTATTTTTAAAAATCCAGGTCCATAATACAGATGAATTGGTTTACTGTCTGTTCCTGTCAATGCCATCAACAACCTGTATTAAAATTGCTACATCATTAGAATTAACATGCATGAGTAACATAGCAGTGAAATCTATACTTTGAAACCCTAGTACTATATAATAATATAATTTCAATGCCACTCAAATATAAATAGATGCTCAAGAAATTGTGCTTTGGGCAATTACTGTGTGATAGATTAATCACGATGACAGTTGAGTATTGCTTGGTGTGTTTACTGTGATGTGCTCATGAAGTCAGTCTTGTGCTTAAACATGCTTTCTTTTTCCTTTTTCTTTATCAGTTGAGTTTCTGACACTTTTAATTTCAAATTGATGTAAATGGAAAAACATTTACATGTCTATCTTTGTTGGGCATTACTTTGTGTAAAATGTTTTAGTTTCGCAGATTTCTCCACTTGTTTTTCTGATATATGAGATCTATATAACTTTAGATTATTGATGCCATTATACCAGATGTCACAAAAGTTCAGTAATTTAGAAATGTATGTGGTGCTTAGTTATCAATATTGTGAGCTATGATTTGTCAAGAAAAGAGAGATATGAAGAAACAAATATTTGCAGCTTTCCTTCACCTCTTAGTGATTCTACCTATTCCTTGTAGGATGTATATTGTTTAATCAGTTTAGCAATATAACTGGGAATAGTAAATAAAATTGTTTTTAAAAGATCCATATTTTGAAGGCTCAGATTTTCAAATAATTAAACAGTTTCAGTGCATATCTAAAGCATCTCCAGAAATTATAAGCATTACGAATTATCCTACAAAGTCAGGAGTTGATTGATGTTTTATCATATCCTGTTTCAAGGGTAACCCTAACACTAGGAACACATTTATCAATTATAATTATTCCCATGTGTCGTATCTGGATCTGACAATGTCGTAACCATTCTATATAGCTGCAATTATCTAAGTAGTTAGTTACAGTATCCTTGGCATTGAAAAAAGTTTGTTGTCATTCCCCAAATATATATGTATACTTTATTATCAAGCTGTAGGATCTTTTTCCAGTCTTTTTTTTTTTTCTTTTGAAAGAACACTCTCTACCTTGGACATCAGATGAACTATTGACCCTTAAAATACATCTCAAACAGTTCCCTACTGTGGCTTCTCTGCCTCTCAATGGATCACAGTTGCTGCAATAGCTGCCATATATTCAAATAGAATTAAAGATACCATGATGGTCTATAGTTTTACTATTTGAAACATTTTTGTTTCAAATGGATCTCTATTTGACCACTTATTTTCATGATATCTGTAGGTGATTTCAGTTCAGCTGCATCCTATTACATAATTTTAGTAAATTAAGATGTACTCTCAACACTGATTTACTAAAATGCTTTTGTGGTAGCAGAAGACAGCTGTACTAATGTACATGTTAAATGTAAAAAAAGTTTACAAGAATTAGCCAATTTTGAGTTAAAATCATATATATAACAAGTTTAACTGTAGGGAAAAAAGTGCAGTCCTATGTTTTTGTGTGTAAGTTTCTTTATTGAATTATATTCAATGCCAGTTACAAGATAATTCCCTTCAAAAATTTCCAAAATTTTTTCTGAAACATCCAACTGAAAATTCCCTATATAACACAGAAGTGGTACATTTTTCAGATTGAGTGAATTAAAACAGGAGAAAGACATTAGACAAGGAAGGATCTGGTGGAGCTTTATGAGATGGATAGCATTTAAGTTGTAATTTATCACGTCTGATAAGGGGGCACTAAGAAGAACCAGAGGGAGAGCCAAATAATGTGTTATTAACTTTAAAGAGCTGCTGACCATGGACTTGCTTTGTCTGCTTCTTTAAAACTTGCACAAGATTGGGCCTGCCAACAATGCACTATGAAAGGGGAAAGAACTCATGAGGCACCACCCTTCCATAAAGGATCAGTGAAGGTTAATGTTGGCTATGGAACAGGAAATACTTTCTTTAATAGTATAACCACTGAAATTTTGTCCATGCTCCAGCAAGTGTTCAAACACATGTCAATACAATTCCATGGCAAAAAACAAACAAACAAACAAAAAAAAAACTGTACAGCTTTTAGTTGGCTTGGAAAGAGACTTGTTTCTGATTGAAACAGACAGATCCTCATCTTTGTCATGTTAAATATGAATTGAAAGAAATGCTTCCAAATACTGGACACTGGTGTAAGAGTGGTACTGTTATTGTCATCAGTGAGAAATTGAGGAATCAAGGATGACTTCATGTATTCGAGGTCACATCGTTCATACTTGTTGACATGGATATTGAACAGTTGAAACCCCCTGCTTCTTTAATCTGCATCTTCAGCCCAGATGCTGTATTATCTTACAGACCAAATTTCTAAATTCATATTTAATGTTTAAAGGTCAGTGTATTCAATGTATTTTTAATTGTCCATGTAACTTTTTAAAAAATTGAAGTTTTTAATGTTGATATAATACATCCTAAGGAAACAGTTGTAATTGTATGCTTGAGAATTTGATTAATTTCTTACCATTTCAAATTACTACCAGAAACTGACTTAGTTCTAACATCATTCATGTTTAATGATGTCTCTGTAGTTATTTTCCTTTCTGTATCTTTCATTACAGAGCTTTTATATTCACTTATTTCTATTTATCACATTTCTGTTCAATATAAAGAAACCATTTTGGACAATTGTTTTTGCTATGTCAGAGGGTTGAAGTATTGTCTTGTCAAAATTGATACAGTAAATGTCCAGTATGCACAGCAGTACTTTGGGACTCAAATGTTTTGTTGTCATTTATTTTATTAACTAAAACCTTACAGGAAAAATACTTATTATTTCAAGGGAAAACTTCAAATGTGTCTGGACACTTTTGTTCTCCCATTTTTTTGGTTGAGTTGACTCAGTATTCTACAGAGAACCTTATCATTACAGATTTTGCATTCTCATTAAGACAAGACTTAGCTCATTTCTAATGCTTTTTCTTATATGCAAGGTTCTTAAATATACAATAAATTATTCTATTTAAATTCTATAATTTAGTTACCGACACGTTGTTGGCAATGTTAACCATAAAAAATCAGATGGCTTATTAACTTTAGATTTATTCTTAGTACATAATATATTTAATGCAAATATGAGTAGAAAATAAGCAAATTACATGGGAGAGGAAGGATATGCCATACGATTTCATGTCCTGTAAACTACTTATCAGATACATTCGACATTTCCTTTATTCTTTATAACTTTAAATTAACTAGTCAATGAAGGAAGTGTTGCCTAAGGGTGTATTTCACAGTACAAGAATCACTAAGAAAAGTTCAAGTGAACTCTCTTAGGTCTATGTCTTTTGCACAGAGGTTATTGAATACAGTTTCTTTATGCTAGAAAACAGAAACATCATTATTGTTTTCATAACTTTCATATTATCAAAGTTTTGTAAGAATAAAATGAAAGACATAGTAATATGTACATGGTAGAGACCTACCAATGAATACAAAGTATTTAGAATGTTTTAAAAATAATAATGTCAAGAAGAGCTCTCTAAAATAATTCTATATAGAGATATATAAATAATGTAATGAAACAAAAATATGTCACATCAGATGTATTTCTACCTTTCTAAGACCATTCTTAATGTGAAATAAACATTCAGTAGCTACATCTAACTGTGTTACCAGCAATTATCTAAAAGGTCCACAAAAGTTTTCCACCTTGTAGTCCCCTCCTACTTCTAGAAGCTCTAAGAACATTGTATATTGAGTCTCTTCACTGATGCTAAGGAGCTTTTGTTTTCCTGACCATATCTTTATACACTATTCACCCAACACTACAATTTCTTTCTGTAAATCAACACATAGTAAATAAATCAAGATGAAGCATGTTCCACAATATTTTCATAATAAAGAATAACACATTCTCTCTCTTTCTCTCTTGCTCTTTCTCTCTAAAAAAGTATTCTGCAAGTCATCAATAAGAAAAAATGTGGCATATAAGAAAAACATGGGCAAAAACAACTTTACAATAGAAGAAATTTCAGTATCTACAAAGCAGTAAAGCTTAGCTTAATGAGCATGAAATAGTGAGCTCTCAGTTGAAATTATCTATTTAATAAATTAAATTATCAAAAACATCTAGATATGCCAATATTGTTCATTTTATGCATTTAAGTTTCTTTACTCTTTTAGTGCTAAAGTTTACTAACACTAGCTAATATTTTTAACAGATTTCATGATTCATACATGTCTTTATAGAAATGTTAGTTTCAAGCACTTGAACTTACAGTGAAAAGTCTGGCAGCTGAACATTTTCATGAGGATAAGACACTTCTGAATATGCATGAACAAGCAACAATAAGGCTACAAATTGGACTAAATCATGTTGTACTCAGTAGCTCATACACTATTGTTGGTGTACATTTTCATCTATAATGAAATGTGTTAAAAATATCTGAATTTACAAAGAATATCTCTATTTTGCCTTAATCACCAGCAATTGCCAATCATATTCCCAGAATGTTCAAATTAAAGAAAGATGAACTTGGTAATGCATCCTGTAAACAGACCTTGATTTCCATTTTAACTTCAGGGAAAATATATAAGAAAACTCGAAAGTGGCTGTGTCTTGAATAGTAGCAAACTAAATAGTCAAATCTGCTGGAAGGATGTCAAACTTGCCATCTTTGAGCAGCAATATTTTAAAATATACTATTAATTGTACAGATTAGTGCAAAATAATGTGTCTCTGGAGATGTAAAGGCTTTACTTGTATTACCTCTTCTGTTTGAAAGAATGATGTATGTGGCTGTGATTCTATTATATTCCACTGATATGTATCATGATTTAAGTTAGTGATCACTGATCCCTTGGGAATCTCTCTGAATTTCCTTCTTTCTCACACAAATGGGACTTTCAGAAACAAATTCAAAAAGAAAAACACTTGAAACTCTCTCATTTCTAAATTACCTCTCAAAATTCACTACTCTCTCAGTTTGACATCTGTTTATCTCTGCCATGTCATGCAGACAATTGCCTCTCTTAGTCCACACTCACTCATGAGCATTACAGAGCACGTGCTGTGTGCCAGGATTCATGTTGGGAAAAGAGATGAAGAAAGAACTCCAGACAATACAAAAATAAAGAGAGGAACAAAGTATGGTAAATGAACTCTAATGTCCAAAACAGCCTTTTAGTTTACAAGGAAAAGTTAAATGCTCTTTGAGGCTCCTAGATACTTTTCCTAATATTGCTGGTAGAAAAACATCTAGCTGTCTATAGAAACTATCGACCAATTCAGTAAGTTCATAAGTACAAGGTTTAGTGATTTTATGCAGAGTGTGATGTTCTAGGTAGTCAATGATGTCAGTTAGGGAATTAACACCAGTGAGGTAGCAGATGCCTTTTCTTTTATGTTAAAAGGAAAAAAGATAAAAAGAAAAAAAAAACAATAACAAACCATACTTCAGAACATCAGAGACCCTATATTAATCACCAGGAACCAGGCCAGCCTAATCTCTCCCCATCCTAAAGCTCAGGGAAATTTTTGAAGAGGGGGACAGTATGATTGTAAGAGCCTAAAGATGGGGAGGAGCAACAATATGCAAGATACTCCACACAAGTTAGAGCCGAAGTAATCTCAATAGGACTTTGCACGACCTGCGCAATGACCAACATATCATTGACCCCCCTAAATCTAACATGGATCACAGGCACTAGGATCCTTAGAGGCAAGGGATTAACAGCCACAATAATGTTCCTATACCAAAGGGGAACACAAGAAAGAGTTCTAGGCAATGCTACTGAGTCCTTATACCTCATCAGAGAGGAGTACCCAGAGGGAAGTTTGACATGCACAATAAAGGATGCTCCAGGAAGGGGGGGGGGGGGGAGCACTGGGAGAAAGGGAGGGAGGGGAGAAAGGAAAGAGAAAAGGGGGGAGGGAGCACGGAGATCCAGGGAGAGGTGAAGGGAGGGAGGAGAATGGGGTATCTATCAAGTTTGTATGAGTGGAAAAAAATACACTATAAATAAATAAAAAAGTACTTTGATGAGTTTCTAATTTTTTACAATTGCTAAAGAGAGGCCCAGCTCTCTTAATATAAATTAAAACAAAAAACTTCATCTAGGAGTCTAATTTCTCTCATTCATAAAAATGTCTTGAATCGTATTCACAGTTACTAATCAAAAAAAAGCTGGTAAAAATTCTGCACCTACTTTGCTACTTTCTTTATAGAAATTACCCTTAACTTTCATAATTTTGTAATTACTGAAAGACAAGAATTACATAAATATGAATCTTAAATAAATTCCTCTGTCTATAAATATTCAAAGGAAAGGAATATAGGTTGTTACTCTAATATTCTGGAATGGAATATATCTCCTAAGAATGGTATTAGCTTCCCATCTGTGTAGTTTTAAAGCCTACAGATGCCTGTAGTTTGGGGACCTCATTTATTCCTGAAGTATAAACATAAGCCTTCTCCAAGTAAATAAATTTCTCGGGATGCAGACAATTATAAATTAACTTCTTAAATATTGCTCTCTGTTCTAGGTTCTCAGATTTTAAGAAATTCATGTAGAAAGTACCAACTCTGAAGATAAAAGTTGTTTTGTATGCCACAGAGACAGGAGATGGATGGAGTTTTCTTTTTTCTTTTGCCATACAAAACTTTTGAAACTTTTTTTATCCTAGTTAGATACAAGTATCAACTTGACCAGTGAGGATTTGAGCTCTGAACACATTTGAATTAAACACCCAGAGCAAGACTGCAGTTCATTGTTTATTGACAGGAACATTCAGTCCATGTCTGACATACAAAGCCAGACATGCTGATCTGGCAAGATGGGGAAAAGCAGAGAGGGTGGTAACTAATCAGAGCATATTATACACATGTAAAAAATTTCAAAGATATAAATCGATCAATAAAAAGAGAAAAAAAAAACATTTCGCATTCATCATATTGATTATTACGCATATTATTTATTGACAGATGCACTATATTTTAGATATGGGGTTTGCTTTTTCTCATTTAAATAGAAAGTTTAAAGTTCCAACTACAGGGTTATATTGATATAGGGCAGTTATGAGTTCATGCACATTCTGTAGCCAAATAATTGTTTTGCACTCCAAATAATTCTCCAGCCCTTTGTAAAGCAATTTAGCATTCGGCAAATCTTTTCAAATTTAGCACTGCTTGAAGTTACTGCTGACTCCACATGATAAGTAGTAATATTATCACTGCCCATGCTTCCTATGCCAATCAGACAGGTCCATCTGTCCATTACAATGATAAAAAGATAGTTTGTTGGGTACTCAGTCACATGCTACAAATTCTGTGTCAAGAAACAAAACTAAACGTGTTTTTTTTTATCATATTAAAATACAGTTTCTGGAGAGCTGGCTTACTAGTTAAGTCTCTGTCTCACAAGAAGATGGTCCTGAGTTTAGATCCCAATGTCCCACATAGAAACACCAGGCTGAAACCACAGAGGCCCACACTTTAAGTCCTGGCGGGAAGAGCCTAGGAAATCCCAGAATGATGCAAGGAGGTAGAAGGAATTGAGGATGATCACCAAAGTCACTCTTGCTCCTCCACAGGGACACACAGTATCCTCCAATACACACACACAAACACATAAATAAATAAATAGATAAATCAATAAATAATTATAATATAAGAGAATGTAATATTTATATATATGTAATAAATAAACTTGATACTTTGCCATCAAAAAATCTTTTATTATTGCAACATTAATATTCCAGAGAAAGATATGTGTCTATTTTATGATCATGAATATGCTGTCATATATTTGTATAGTCAAATACATTTATAAATATGAGTAGTAATATTATCTAGAGCAAATTGCTTACTGATACCATGAATTATAAAGGAATAAAGCTGGTTATATAATTCAAAGTCTATCTTGGGATTTTGCTTTAAATCACTTTGAATTTCTTTACAGGTTTTGAACTTTCACACTGTGAAGATCCTGGCATTCCACAATTTGGTTACAAGATCAGTGACCAAGGCCACTTTGCAGGAAGCACTATTATTTATGGGTGTAATCCCGGTTACACCCTTCATGGAAGTAGTCTTCTGAAGTGCATGACAGGGGAAAGAAGAGCCTGGGACTATCCACTACCATCCTGTATTGGTAGGACATGTTCTCAGAATTTTATTTATTATAACCCTGGGAAGGTTATTGACATGTAACTATATTATATAAGATTATAGGTATCTGTATCTATATGTATATATAGAAGAGTTTTATTCTGCATACAACTTACAATTAATGAATTAACTGCTGAAGTTAATCAATGGGAAGTTCTTGAGAGGTATAAGAATTCTTTACATCATATTTTCATATGCAATATTACCGATGTGTTTAATATGGCCTACATGAAATGATTTAATATCTGTTCTCAGTATAAACTTAATTCATGGACAGGCAAGATAGTTCAGTAGATAAGGTTCACTCTTACAAACCTGGTGACTTGAGTTCTATACTCTGACTCACATATGGTGGAAGGAAATTCCACCCATACACCAAAATATGCACTTATATGTGCTCTCTCCTCCCTTTATTTGTCCCTTCCTTTTCCTCTATAGCTTTCTCTCTATATCTTTTCCTTTCTTTTTAAAGAAATAAAATGCAAAATATTAGCTCACTAAAAGAATGCTAAGAACTCTAATCATGCATATTTATTGAGACACATTGACTAACTTCATTCTAATTTATAAAATAATAGCACATTTTGGAAGTGAATTTAAGCATGAAAAAACCTCAATGAATTAAGAAATATCATTTTTATAACCATTCAAAGAGTATAATAATAATGAGTATTGGCCTTTCTTATGTATGTACAACAAAAATCAAATTATAATATAAAAGGATAAGTGAAAATCATTAACACAAGATATAGTGCCTACATGAATCTAAACAAACATCATTTTATTTCTTATCTGTATTGGGCTGTATACCATTTTATTCTATGATTTTATAGATCAAATAATAGATAAGTGGGATCAAGAGAAAGAGTGGATATGTAAATATTAATTAAAAAAACTTTTGTATATGTTCTTGTTAATTTTGCCCAAAAGATCAAAGAGTCCCCAGTGAGAACATTTTTAATAGCTAAAGAGAACCCTGACACCGCCCACCTACCACCTACAGCGTTCACTAGCTCTGCCTGATGCGCCTGGTGCCCACTGCCTCCTTGGGCTGTGCACTTCTCTTGGCTGCTCACTCCAGTCTCCTGTCATCGCTCAGCACCACCATTCATCCTCTGTGCCTGGGGCTTCCTCCCCAAGTCTTCCTTCATTCTTGCCAAGTACACTCATGGTTTTATCCCTTAATATCTATTGAAGACACCCTTACACTTCCAGAAGAACGTTATACATAGGCCCCTTCCCTCTCCTGTGGGCCATCAGCCTTGGATTTCACTTAGTAAATGTCATGGTTTGAATAGGAGTTGTCCCACACAGGCTCAAGTGTTTGAATCTTTGCTTGTTTAGGAAAGTCATGGCACCTTTAAGAGGTGGAGCCTTGCCTTGCAAGAGGAAGGATTAGAGATTGATTAGCATCACCTTAATTCCAAGAGAGGTCTACTTTTGCAGCTGGCAGTTTTGCTGTTCTTAATTTACTTGATGGATGTGACATAGGCTATCCAGCTCCTGCCAACCAGTCATGGCTTTTCCACCATAATAGATTGTATCTCCCCCCTGGAATGTAAGCTGAGTAAATCTCCATTTCTCCTTTTAAAAAAAATGAAAGAGGTTCCATTTGTAACACTAGGACAGAAAAAACAGCATTGTAACTTAACAAAAATCCTCAGGAGGGGTAGAAGAGTGGTTTAAATTTTTACTAATGGCATATATGAAAATCCAAAAGATTTATTTCACACCCATGTAGATAAAATTGCATTGTACCTTTTAAAAAATTGCTTTAATTGGTTTTAACTGACACACATAAAAAGTCATACATATTTAATGTCTCTAATTTGATGTCCTGAACCTGTTGAGAAAAATGGAAATTTTCTAACATTTTCATTTTTTATGAACTACGTAAGAATCACTTAAACTTGCTAGAGTTTACATAAAACATATGCATATTATTGTGTTTTTGATGAGAGTTCTGTTGATTTATTAGAGCAATGATTCACACAGAAGCAAAAGTAGTTTTGTCCAACCAAAATATAATAAAAATTCCTTAGTTTCATACATAGGAGATGCTACGTATTTTGTGGTTACTACCTAAACAATAATCAACCCTGATTGCTAAAGTATTAGTAGTCTTGAATATGACTAAACAACCAGAACACTGGTGCTAACAATTAAAATGTATCAATGGCTAATTATCCTTAATGTCATATTCCAATATAAATTGGAAATATATTCAGAAAACTTGTGAGGTCTATAGAATCAAAAACATATATACTGATTTGCCCAAATTTTTTAATATCATTGAGTCCAGTAGAATCTGACTTTTCTGAAAAGAAAACTTTGTACAGTTTGAGTAACATTTGGTTTAAGGTCTGGAAATTTAATTATGCTTGTAGCATAGGAATGCATTTTATTTACAAGCATATATTTATCAAATAAATTTAAATTTTTAAAACTCAATAGCTGTTGTTGAGTGCTACCCCTTCTTCAAGTTATGTATTTCATTTTTCTTTAGTCTTCTTTCAACATATGAATGATGATGTTACAGTATATAAATAAACAGGTTGTTTCACACCAAAGCAACAAGTAATATTTATAATAAATAAATATATAAGATACCTCATAAAAGTTCATTAACTTCAGTTTTATTTTATTTTATAGGGGTGTGTTTGTGTATGTGTGTATGTGTGTGAGTGAGTGTGTGTGCGTGCGCGCAAGTGCGTGCATGTATCAGAGGGCAATGTGTATCCCTGTGGAAGACTGAATTCAGGAATCAATTGGGGTATTGCTTCTTCCTCCTTCTTGCTTCTCTCTAGGATTTCCCAGGCTCTACTCACTAGGGTCAGAAGTGCAGGCCTCTGCCTTTTCTGCCTGGTGTTTTCATGTGGGAGCTGGAATCCAAACTGGCAAGACAAAGTCTTAACCTTTGAGCCATCTTTCCAGCCCCATCAAGTTGGTTTTACAACTAGTCATATTTGTCTCACAATGTTTTTATCCAAAAACAAAATTCAAAGAAGTGAGAGTAATGATTTTAATGTGTGTCAGTGTCTTTCTTCATATAAATTACCCATGTTAAAATTGCAGTATAAAATAGCAATCCCCAGACTTTAGTGTTTTGTCAGTCAAGGCTGTCAAAGTCACAGAGCCAAGTGAATCTTATTTACACTCAAAAGACTCTATTTTAATGAATGGACTCCTGTACCCATGTGGGATAAGTACAAAATCCATAGTAGAGTTGAATAAGTTGCAAATTGAAGGAGAAATTAATTTTTCAGGCTAGATTGACTATTCCTTTCCCTAGGAAACAATTGTTTTCCTCCTAAGGCCTTCCAACAGATTGACTAACATCCAACCTGTTTATATTCAGGGTACTTGCCTTCACTTAAATGTAAATCATAATTATTAGCTACATTTAGATTAAGATTAGCACTTGGCTTACTAACTAGATTCTATATTCTAAAAATCTTACACTTGTATTATTCTTGTGTTGCAAAAATTACATAAATCTTTGAAGCAGCTATGCATATATGGAGAATATAAAAGTAAGCCATTATATCATACTGCTATAATTTTCTTCCAAATGATTAAAGCGTCTCTAATTGATATTTTTTTGCAATAATAATAATAAATGATAGAATCTATTTAGTACATAAGCAGTTGATAGAACAAAAATAATGTGCTTCCTTCAAATATTTAAGTAATGTTTTAATTAATTAAGAAAAACAAATTGGTTTCCTGCAGTTTTTGTCAGAGGAATGATTATTTAATTTTTAAATGTACAATGCAGTACAAGGTTTCCTTTTCTTTGGGGCCAACATAGTTCCTAAAATACTTCCTTGGTCTTTCTCTCTAAAGCAGAAATTTCTTCTTAAATAACCTCCTGAAGTAACATAATTTCAGGCATATCAATAGTATTGAACAGTAGAAAATGGAGAGCAAATCTTAAAATATAAAAGTTTACTTACATTATACTACAATATTTTCACATTTTATTCAGTATAGTGTGTAAAAAATGCAGGCCACATTTAGTCAAAACCATACTAGATTTAACTAAAGTGAAAATAATCTAATAAAAAATGCCAGTTTGACTTTTGTGAAGTTCAAAGGGAAAGAGTTTTGAGATATTTGAAGGGGGAATAAAAGGATAACGAGATGTAGAATGCCTGAGGAACTTCAGTAAAAGATTAGTTTCTCACAGAGACAGGATGGCAAGATATGTCCCTTCCCTCAGCCTGCACGTCACCAGTAGTGAGCAAGCTACCATTTGTCTCCCTTTGAAATTACCATTATTTAACAATATACATTAAAACGTTTTTGAACCCAACCTCATAGGTTTCTTGTATGTGCCTATTTTTCATTGCACAATAAGGTTTGTGTTATTGTTTTGGAAGGATTAAAGAAGAGACTATGCTATTTCACTCTACTATATAGTTTACCTCAGTTACTATCAAAATCAAAGACTGCTTTTATAAATGTTTGCTTTCAAGAAGATAAAGGATCTATTGCTATGTTCCTTAATGTGAAAATCCATATATACTTGTGGAATATATAGATCGTTTAGAAAATATTGGAATTAAATTGTGAGTTGCAATTGTGTTATATTTTACCAGCTGAATGTGGTGGTCGTTTTAAAGGAGAGTCATCAGGGAGAATCTTGTCTCCTGGATACCCCTTTCCATATGACAACAATCTGCGATGTATGTGGATGATTGAAGTAGATCCAGGAAACATTGTCAGGTAACTAGATTTCTTTTTTTCAAAATTATTAGTATATGGGACCTTTCTGATCAGATTTTGTACACAATACTTATCAATGGCAAAAATTTTCAATATTTTTAACTTTCATAAGAGGTAGCATGTGATTACAATTTGATAATATTGCATCCAACATTTTGATGTATACAACGTTGTGCAAATCACCAACTTTGCTAAAATTGAGAACAAAATTCTGGGAGAACCAGAATCTAACATATCCTATCTCCTGTGGTCTTGGGCACATTTCTGTATTGCCTGCTTTCTGACCTTTCAATTGTGTCTCATTTCTCTTTTCCACTACATATAGAAAGAATTGTTAAATAGATAAATTCTGAAAAGATCACCTTTGAAACCAACATATCAGATTTCTCTGTCCCAACTCCAAGGCTTTGTCTGAAAATGGATTGATAAATAAATGTGCAAATTCTTCTTGACACATGAGCTAGTCAGTGATTATTACTGTCAATAATTTTACATTTAAGAACTGCTACTTGTTATACATGGAATTCAGACAAACTGCTAAGTATTAGACTCCAGGAAATGGTTGGATGCAATATGAATATCTATACTGCCTTTACAAAGCAATATGCAAGACTCAAAATAGCCTACCATGTTTCTAGTCTCAGTTTCTTCTTCATCAGTCTAAGTATTAATTTATTACACATACATTTTTTCATTTAAATATTGAGTGACTTTGGGATTTTTAAATTAAAAAACATTATTGATACGTAACTCAAATTTACAACTATGACAATTCATATTTTAAATATGAACATATTAACATACTTAGAATCCTAGTTTACATTTAGAAAAAGAGTAATAGATGCTAATTTTGTCTAGCTTAGACATAAATTAGAACAATTTTATATGAAGCAGTGGTAAAAGGATGCACTGTGGAGTCATACAATTAACTTCAATTCATGGCTCAGTCATTCTTTGGAAAATTACTTAGCCTATTTAAATCCCATCTGCCACATTTGTAAAATTGCAATAAAAATTGCTTCTGCTTCATTAGATCACAAAAACAATTAAACAAAGAAAATATTTTTAATGTGTTATGCAAGGTGACTGGTACATAGATCTTTTATAGATAACATCCTTCCTTATCACAATTAAAAAGTGCAATCCTGAAATAAACCTGTAATTCTTTAATATTCAGTGATGATGAAATAGATTTATTTAATCATATTCTAAGAAAATTGATTTTTACTAATGATCAAAAAGTATGTTTATATATTTGCTCATTCTCTTTTTAAATGAGATTTAAAAATCCTACAGCAAAAGTTATAATGCACATTTTTTGTGTGTTCTTGACTGAAAAAAAATGATCTGTTCCTTATTCATGATAATCAGAGATCTATGATTCTCCCACAGCCTGCAGTTTCTTGCTTTTGATACAGAGGCATCACATGATATTCTCCGAGTTTGGGATGGGCCACCAGAAAATGAAATGCTTTTAAAGGAAATTAGTGGATCTCTTATTCCAGAAGGAATTCACAGCACCCTCAACATCGTAACAATCCAGTTTGATACAGATTTTTATATCAGCAAATCTGGATTTGCAATTCAGTTTTCAAGTGAGTATTTGTTTACTTTTAATTGTTAAATTATATTGTTTGACAGTCTAGCAAGTGCAAATTTTTATATTTAATTATCTTAAATATCATTTCTGGCCTTTCTATGCTACAACAAGTGACAAATACTTTGGGGAAAACAAATCTACTTTACAGGTCAATTTTTTGGTCTTTCCAATTTTCCAACTAATTATTCTTTAAATAAATGCAGTGTCAAAATAATTCAGCTAATTATTTATAATTATAAAAATAAAAATATTTATATCAACAAGCATTTACAGGCCAAGTACTCCTCCTCATCCAAACTTCTTAGGTCCAAATGTTTTTCAAGTTAAGGCTATTTATGCATTGATGCACTTTTGCATTTGCTTAGTAGAATATCTTGGGAATGGAAAATAAGTCTGAATCCAAAATTTGTTTATATTTCATATATGTCTTAGAGATCTAGCCTGGATATAATTTTATACAATATATTTTTAATTTTAATATGTAGTTTTCTTAATTACAAACATAATAGGTGGTTGTCCCTGACTCCCTTCCTTAATCATACTCCTTCCCTCCATCGTCCTTCATTTTCCCTTCCCTTCACCAATCCATCTCTATCCCACCCACCCTCTTCTCTGTTTGTTTGTGTGGACCTTAGTCCCTTTTGGTTTGTCTGTATTGATATGGACTTGATATTTTTAGTGTATCTGCTTTTCACTGAGCCCATGGGGAAATGTGGAATGAAGATATGTGTGTGATTTTCCACATTTGGAATATTTCCTTTCTTCAAATTAACTGTAGTTTACCTGGAATACAATACAATTGTAGTATTTGAAAATGCTATGCTTTATAAATAGGAAATAAATGAATACTTACTAAAAAAAGAATTAACTTACATTTGTTCAGTTGATTTTTCTTTTGATAACGCTTTTAACTATACATTCACACTTGTAATGAAAATATATCTTAAAATTTTTTAAAGAATTCCTCTAGTAGTGAGACAACACTGACTGTAAATATTGACTTTGGATTTCTTTTCCCTTCCTTTCTATGGCATTAATCAATAGCTTAATATATGCTACTAGAATTTCAAGCAATTTTGGTATAGAAGTTGGAAGAAATGATTTTAGAAAATTAAAATCTGTTTTTACTATTTCTTGATAGCACATTAATCTCTAATAATGTTGAGAATATGTATTCTATTTCTAGGTTTTATTAACCCAAGCTTATCAAGATTTTCAAGATCATTTATGTAAAGGAGGGAATTTAGTTGGCAAATATGAGGAAAAGTAGCTGATATACATAACTGAATAGCAAACAATTTGCTTTGTATGATATAAATAAAGTTCATGTCAGTGAGAAGTTTAAGAGGTAATGCCTTCTTACATTAAAATATCTTTTGAGCAAAAGGGAGAAGGAGCAAATGAAAATAAATGTTCATATACTTAGTGAACATAAATGACTTGATATTCATTAAATATTTTTTAATATTTATGTCTTGGATTTTCTTTAGGATATTTTTCAATTTTTCCAAATGAGAGGCAATATGTCAAAGAAATGTTGAACTCCACTCCTTCTTTGTCTGGCAGCAAACCACATTCCTTTCTTTAGGCTAGGAATACAGAGACTTCCATTTAAATGGTTAATATGATTAAAAATCTGCATACACTAACCTGAGAATGTGTTTTGTACTATTAGTGTTTAGTCTCTCGTTATCTTCATGTATTAAGGACTTTAAAAGTATATTTATCTGTAAATTTAATAGTGTATTTTTGTGTGTATACTATTTTCAGTCATTTGAAAGTTGTAGAAAAATTGTATCAATCATATGATAACTTTATTAAATCTGCATTCATACTATTTTAAAGATAACTAGAAATTTATTTCTTTGCAATTTTTTATTGTTTGAAGCCTTTTTATACTAATATAATGAATGTGTGTGTTTTCATCCCCTCCCATCCACTCTCAACTGATCCATCTGCCCCCACATGTTCTCCTTTCCAGAACATCTCTCCTGCTCCCACATCCCCTGTATGTGAGACCTACTGGGTCTCATCCTGGGCACCTGCTTTGGCAAGTGCTTAGACACCCACTAAGACATGAATGGCCCAGCAGTAGGCAAAGAATCAGGAAGAGAAGCTCCCCTTCCCTATTTCTTTTCATTGTCCATATTATATTCAGTGGAAAAAATATATATTTTGATGCATCCTTTGTGGTAATTCCCTTTTATTTCTAATTCTTTTAATTGATTCATTTTATTCTTTTCTTCATTTCTAGTTCATTAAATTTATCCTGTTTCTCTATGCCCATCTACTGCCTTGAGATTAGTTTTCTCTTGTTTCTACAAAGCTTTAATTTGCACTATTATTTATTTATGATGGTTCACATTTCTGATGTAGGATTTTGGCATAAACTTTTCTCTTGTAACAGCCTTCATTGTTTATCATAGATTGTGGTATGCTGACTTTCTAGTCTCAGCAAATTCTAGAATTTTTTTGAATTTCCTTTTTTATTTCATCCATGATCTACTCCTCATTAAATAATGTGTTGCTTAGTTTCCAAGAGTTTGTATGATTTCAATTGCTTCTCTTGTTAGAAATGTCTACCTTTGTTTCAAATTGGTAAGGTAGAGTACTGGATTTAAATTCAATTTCCCCCTATTCTTGCCTTTATATGTGACTTGCTTTCTCATGTACGCAACACTTGACAGTTATGCTTTCTTTAATCTATACTTGTAATGCATTAACAATTATGTGTTGGAGGTGATTTCTACTCTGGTCATGTTTATGTAGTGTTCTGTATGCCTCTTGAACTTGGATAGGTACTTCTGTGCTTAGGAATAGGAAATTATTACCTATAGTATTATGGAAAATATTCTCTGCATTATATTTTGGGTTTCTTACTCTGCAATTCCTAGGAAATATATGTTTTTTATCTAGAAATTATCAGCATTTTGTTGTTTAATTATGCTTATATAATTTTTTCACATTTTTTATTTTTAATTTATATTAACAATGAATTTGCATTTTTATCACTCACTACCTAACTCCAACCCCATCCTACTCCAATCTATACCTTCTTGGTCTTGCCTATTTGATGTTCTGTATACCTCTTGCACTCAGAAAGCATCTCTCTTTAGATGTGGAAAATTTTAATTATAATGTCATGGAAATGTCTTTGGTGTTTTTCTTGATATTCTTCCTCCAGGGTTCTTTAGATACAAAAATGTGATTTCTTAATTGTGTCTTACCACTCCTTTTATATTTCTTTCATGCATTTTTTATTATTATTTATTCAACTGTGCGCATGTGCGTGTGTATGGCGCGCACGTCTGTGTGTGTGTGTGTGTACGTGTAGAACCATGGACGAATTCACGAACCACCACCATGGAGGCCTCCACCTCCTTCTGCCCCGGGATTCACAGGCTCCGCTCTACCAGGACCAGAAGCGCAGGCCGCCCCCGCTTCCGCCTGGCGTCTATACGTGGGATCTGGGATCCGAACTCAGGACCTTCTGCCTGTAAGGCAGGAGGCTTAACCCCTGAGTCACCTCTCCAGCCCCCTTTCATGCATTTTTTAAATGTATCATCTTCTTTGATTTACTAGCGCATTTATGATTGATCTTTAGAGTTCATTGTGATGATTTTTCTTTTCTTTACCTGTATCCATATTATTATCATTGGTGCTGAGTAGTATTGGATTGCAGACTTTTGGAAGAGACTTATTTCCACATGTTTGGATGTAATTTATTTTCTTATTTTGTGATTTGGGTATCTTGAGTTAGATTTTTTTGGTTGCTCACTTTGGATTATGTTTCTGGTTCTCTTGCATCAGCTGAGATTATCAATCCCTGCTAGACCATGAGTCTGTTTCCCAGGAATTACATGGGTTGTTGTTGTTATAGGTTCATTCTAGAGGCATTGATTTTTGTTTTTTCAATATAATTGCTACGGCTCTTGTTCTGTTGCTGATATGGGATGAGGAGTAAGACCTGATTTTAGTTGACAGAAATAGGATTGGGAGTTGAATACTGTAGGTGAAGTTTAACTAAAGTATCAGATAAGTTTTGAAAATCATATGATTGGGTATGTGAAACAGACAAGATGGTGTGGGTAAATTAGCTAGGAGTAGGGTACTAAGGTTTAAAAAAAGTCTGCAAATTTTAGAGTTTTGTAGAGGTAAGAGAGTTACCAAATTAATGTGAATGGGTTTTGAAAAGAACATATGATGTGAATTATGTTGATGGGAGTGGTGGGCTATTTATGTTAGAGTGTACAAATTTGGGAGTTTATTGGCACTATGAAAGGTTGCATTTACTCACATCAATAGGCAGCAAAGGAGGTAAATATGAGGAAGCAGAGAAGAGCTTAAGAGACGGTAGGGTTAGGTGTGTTGGGAGTGTGTGGGCATGGACACAGGGAGGTTCCTAAAACATAATTGAACTCTATGCTATCTTAATCTTAACCCTCTTGTGGCTTATTTAGGAATGAAGGTTGTGTGTAAATAGGAAATAAAAAGTGTATTTGTCTTGGATCTTGGTAGCACAAGTTTCTATGTTTCATGGTTAGTTTGTCAGCATCCTCTATTGATGGGCAGTAAACAGCCTTTGGTTTCAGTGGCCTCTGGTTCCTGGATTCCTTTTTTAAATTTTTTTTCCATAATCAGTAATGGGGAGGTTGGGTGTCTAATCAGCCTGAGTGTGGATGAAATGTTGGTGTCCAGCCAAAGGGGGAAGTCTTGAGACAGAAGTGTGGATTCAATCCCCGTAGGCATGGACACTGTTCACAGTTGGAAAATACTGGTTTCCAAAGAAGGGAGAAACTCAGACAAACCAAAATTTACTCTTAAAATAATGTTACATTAAGTACTAATTCTTTGTGAAAAGCATCAGTCACTGCAATTTGCTTTCCTGGAGAGCTTTTGTAATGCATGGATTTATGGAATTTCCTAATCATTAAAATTTCTTGTAGAAAAAATAGGTGTTTCAGGAATAATCTCTTGATTAGTGACAGGAACTCCCATTCTCACTTTAATGTATATGGATGCATTCAATTTCAACAACAAACATAAAAATATGGCTTGTCATCTCCAGTCCACAAATAATTTCACTGAAAAAAGTCAGTGATTCACTGAGGCATGGGATTGGGAGTGATTTTGATAGCCTGTCAAAACTGATCCACTTCATAATCAAGAGGAGCAGTTAGAATGTAAGAGTTTGAGAGTGGGGAAAGAAGTTGCCAGATTGTACCTTTTGGGTATCCCAAGGATGCCCCCCAGTAACTCACTGTAGTAATGTCCATTTCCATAAGACCTACACAATAGCTGACCTAAACATTTCAGCATGGAGAAATGAATACTTCAAAAAACTTCACACTTCTAAGGGAGACTATTTAAGGCCAATGCCAGACAGGGGAAAGGGAGCTTCTTTACAAAAATTTACCCACTCATAAGTCATCCATGTCCTAGCAAGTATTCAGGAAATTGCCACTACTGGTATCCCAAAAGAAACCCAGAGGACTATACATGCAAAGGGAAGAAAAATTAAGAAAGAGAGTAACTGATTAGAAAGAGAACATTGAAGTGAGACAGGATGGGGAAAGTGATTGACTTGTAAAGTTGAAACACATAAATTCATTGTATTTATGTATGAGAACATCAAAGAAATTTTAAAAACCCTTCCGAAGTCACTTGTCTTATTCAATGCCTTGTAATTTGCAGGGGTCTGGACATGTGATCCACACATGTATTTGAAAGTAGGGGAATACAAGTGCCACACATAGGAAATCTTGACATTTATTATTTGCCTAATATTATTTGGATGATATTTATGAAGAATTCAGATTTGTAATAAAGTTCTACTTCTCAGTTAACTTGCCTCTCTAGCTGTGATTCAAGCACTCCTCCAAAGGTTACTCTGCAATTTAGAAAAAGGTGTGTCATAGTTAAGCAAAGATGTCAACTTCAAAATTGAGGGTTTGAGCTCTGGGCACATTTGTAGAGAATTAGTTGTTGAGTTAAGCCCAGAGCAAACCTGTAGGGTATTGTCTAGCTGATGGGTGGGTGGGACTAGGCCCTGGAATAAAATACAGAGAGCTAGCTGAGAAAGTTGGCATCCTTGTGTGCACTTGGCAGGACATGCTGGTCTGACAAGTAAGGATCGTCCCTCTCTCAGCCATTTTGTAGAGATGGTGTGGCCAATTCCCTCAGTCCTGGTGTTGGTATGAGCTCTCCTGTCAGGCTGGGCTGAGAACTGTAACTGAACAATTGTAAGAAAATAAACCTCTTGTTCCCTTAAGCCATTTGGTGATGATTTATCAACAACAGTGCAGGCTAACTGCTATAGAATTTGGTACCAGAGAAGTGGCATATTGCTGATAAATCTGACTATGTGGATTTTGTGGCTTTTGAACAGTTTTGTCGGACAAAGTTTGAAATGTTTGAAGATTCTGAGACTGTGGATTACAAATACTGTTCTAAAGGGTTTAATGGTCCATTTGGATAATGGCAGTGCTGAGAGAGATGCAAATTGTTCTGGCCCAGTTTGTAATGAAGGCAACAGGGACTTTGGTAAAGTTGAATTTAAAGATGATGGACTGGTTTGCTTGAGAGAGGAGAACTGTGTTGATGGCCATGAAGCTCTGGATGTGAAAAGGTCAGGCAGCAGAACAGCTGCTATTATTAGAGAAATAAACATCATTGAAGGAAAACTTAGTGCTTTGTACTGGGAGGGTGGAAGACATGAATACCATTGTATGATGATTGCAGGGTTTGAAAATCCAGATTCCTTCAGGGGATTAAAGCCAAACTAAAGCTGTTTCTTGCCCTTTGAAAGTTTTACCGCCTAGAAAGGGGCTTTTCCACAATCAGCACACTAAAGTTGATACAGCTGTGGCTCAAGTGGACCAAGCTGTTTCAACCTCACTGCAGAATCTACCAGCATTCCCCAGGTGGTACTGGTTTGGGTGTATGATTATGGGGTTCCAAGAGCAGCAAAAGCTTGGCACCAAGTGGCAGGTGTACAAGGGAAGGTAAAACTTATAGCTGCAGAGGCAAAGTGTTGTTGGAGATGCCAGAACCATGAGATGTATGATGAGACATCTGCAAGTGGAGATTCAGCCTGGGTCCAGGGAACTCTTCTTCTACAACTTTGATCTGCAAACAGGGACTGGGAATTCCTAGAATCTTTGAGCTACCATGACCACTTAATGACCAACAGAAGATGGACATCTAATTACAGGTTGTGTTATTTGATCTGCTGGACTTTGATCTTAATTTAATGTTTTCTTATTGTGTCAAGATGCTTCTGTTTTAATGTTTAATCTGTGTTAAAGTACTTAACTTGTTCTGATTTCATAGACACTTAAGGTTAAGAAACTTTGACTTTTGGGGGCAGGAGAGGTGGCTCAGGGGTTAAGCCTCTGCCTTGCAGGCAGAAGGTCCTGAGTTCGGTCCTGGTAGGGTGGGGCCTGTGAATACCAGAGCAGAGTAAACAAGGAGGTGGAGGCGGTCCATGGGGGTTCCCGAATTCGCCTGTGGTTCTACACATGCACACACGCACGCATGTACACACAATTGAATAAATACTAATAAAAAAATTTAAAAGAAGGAACTTTGACTTTTAAAATGTTGGAATGGAAGTTTTAATGATAAGAGAACATTTTAAATGTGTCTATGAAATGTATTTATATTTTTAAGATAAATTTAACACTGGTGGGGACAAGGTGAAGTTACAGATCAAATGTGATATGTTCCTGTGTTAAGTTGACAAGGGGTGAATGTCATAGTTAGGCACAGGTGTCAACTTGACAGTTGAGGGCTTCAGCTCTGGGCACATTTGTAAAGAACTAATGGATGAGTTAATCCTAGAGCAAACCTCCAGGAGATTGTCTAGCTTATGGGGAAGGTCCAGCACATGGTGGGTAGGTGGGATTAAGCCCTGGAATAAAATACAGAGAGCTGGTTGAGAAAGTTGGCATCCTTGTGTACACTTGGCCAGACATGCTAGTCTGGCAAGTAAGGATCATCCCTCTCTCAACCATGTAGAGATGGTGTGGCCAGTTCCCTCAGACCTGGTGCTTGTGTGAGCTCTCCTGCTAAATTGGACTGAGAACTGTAACCTGCTACAAGATGTTGTGCCTTATTAGGTAAGAGTGTTATGGAATGAAGGAATGTAAGAGAGTATGCTGCCTGTTTGAAAGGAAAAGAATAATTTCAAGTTAATCCTGCCATTTTTTCCTATATGCAAACATACTAATTTTAAAATGAAATTTGAAATCAGAAATGTGATTTAATTCTCAATGGAAACACATGATACTTAGGTAGAAGTAAATGGACAATAGGTAAATTATCTACTACTGTGGATCAAATTTTGCTTTTAGGCCAGAGATTGGGAGTTTTGGTGCCCTCCTGAATCACTACTCTTCCTTGGAAATCTATTCATTCCACTCATTTGCACATTCTAGGACAGTCTATTAATGACAAGAAACTTATTACCTTTATTTCCTACCAAACAAATCAAAGATTGTTGATCATTGTCCTTCGAAGCTTTCAATTATACAATCTTTGGTGCTCATGATAAGTTTATATTTTCTTTAGTTTATTAAAACATCTACTTGAAAGTAAGATTTTATATGAGCAATAATACAGATTATTGATCAAATCATATTTTTGAGAGCACAGATGATTGCTGTTAATCATTATATTTAATGTGCACAAATCAGGACAACTTTAGAAAATCAGGATGCAGTGCCATTGTGTCAGTTTATTATCCAGTCTTCCTTTATGCCCTTTCTTTTAAGCATTTAAGATATTGTTTATTGAAAGACAGAAATCAGTAACAAAAGAATGAAAAAGACAATTGTAAGGAAACAGCCTTCACCAAGTAAATGCAGCTATACACATGTATTTCAAGGATCTTGGTACAAAATGAATTTAAAATTTAGATCGCGTAGCAACTTTATAATCTTCATCAAGCCGCTATCAGCAGCTCATGACTTCTCTTTCATGATCTATTCATTCTTTGTAGATTATGCCACTTTTCCTCTCGGTGTTAGAGTCTGCAAGGCACTTTTGCTTAATCAGAGCTACTTAGGTCTGATATGATCACCTCATGCTGTCCTCAGCTTGGTCCTTGCTTCTCAGCAGTCAGTCTCTGTATCCCCTGCTTCAATTTGTAATCTGCCTGTCTTGCTGCACTTCAGTTCCACAGGGTGGATATCATGAGGCACCATGCTGTCATTTGCCCACAGAATAGTTGATTTTGACAGAACATTTTCTATGCTCTTCACTCTTTGACCTCTCTCTTAAGAATCTGTCCCTGCTGGGTAATACCAAATAGTAAGGCTCATAACTTCCACTGTTGAAGATTCTTAAGGAAATGGATGGCTTATCCATGAGAGTTTGAAGCTGTAGCTTTAAAGTACTAAGTGATACTGTAGCCTTTGTTCTGATCCTAGTTATAGTTCCCTGCGTCCCTTAACAGTCAACTCTCATTCCATTATTCTTCCAAGCTTTTCTGTAGCTCTCTCCCTGACTGATATCTCCCTGAAATACAAATTGTGTGTCACTCCTCTGTTTTGAATCATTTAATGGTTTGAAATTCATATTTAAATTGAAATCCAGGCATTGCATTTGAAACCTCTATATTACCTACCCAAACAACCGTCCAGCCTCACTCCTTACAGTTTATCTACATATATCCAACTATCCATGGCTCCCTGGAAGGATAGTGTTTGATCATTTTTAGCTATTTTTTTGTCTGTGTATGTATATGTGTGTCTGAGTTGGTGTGTATATCAGAGAAAACTGTTTGTGTCTGTGGAGGTCTAGGAATGATTTCAGGAATCATCCCTTATTATTTCTACTTTCTTTTTGTTTTGCTCTGGGAAACCTCTCTAGCATTTCCCAAGCTCTGTCTTCTGACATTTTTACCTGGGGTATGGGATCAGGAATTAGATCCTTTGCTTGCTAAGCAGTCTTAACCCCTGAGCAATCTCTCCTGTCTGCATTTCTGCTTCTTTCTAAACTTTCTTCCATATGTCTAGATAATTTATGCTTCAATTCAAAAATCTATTTTCTTAGCTATTTTCCAAGAACCAGTCACATGATACTTCTAGTACAGATTAATTCTTAAGCATAATTAGGTGTTTCTTCATTAGTCTAATCAGCACTATGAGACTTAATACAACAGCATTATGACTGTTGACATTTGTCATTAACATTGCTGGTTGGTTTTGTCTGTTGCCTAGTTAGTTAGCATTTCTCCTGTTTTTGTTTTCCATTTTCAGCAATAAGTTTTTACCTCTTTAGCTAAAATCAATCGTAGTCTATGCTCAGATCTTCATTTTCTATTTGACCCTCTCCAGGAGTGGACTATCAACCCATATTTGCAGTGGTGAGAGTAAGCAAAACACATGACTAAAAGTGAAAGATAAATACCAGTATCTATTTTGAACCTCTTTCAGATATCATGTGAGTCACACCCTCCTTTAAAGGAAAAAAATGCAAGATATTTTTAGATAAAAAGACAGTTTCTCAACCCATTTTGAGCCTCAGAAAAGCATTTGACAATATTGCTCTGACAGCTAGTTTTGCATCACAGTCATATAAGTCATAGACTTTGCATTGATTTAAAAGCTGCTGAAAACTGGCAAAATTTAGGGAAGACATGTGTATATAAAGCATATATAGAGACAAATGGTGGACAATTGTATCTTAGATCTATAAAATTGTCCAGTTTGATTTCATGTTTCAGGGAACATGGGGTTTTATTTTTGTTTATACTTCAGGGTATGTTTCACAGTAGAGCTTGGCAGAAGAAATCAAGATAACAATAGGAACTTAGAGAACTGGCCACACCATGTGCACATAGGAATTACCCAGGGAGGGGCAAAGCTTCTCACCGGCTAGACTGTGAGTGTGCTAATGTACACCAAAGTATGTGGAATTACTGAAATAACTCTCTATATCTTGTCTGTCTCACTTTTCATGAGCTGGTCTTCCCACATTAATTGGATAATCTCCCACAGGCTTATTCGGGCCTTGTCTTAAATACTAATTCTTCATAAATTCTACCCAGAGCTTAACCTTCAAATGTTACGTTGACACCTAACTACCATACAGGTATAATCCCCATGAGTTTATTTTATAATGTGCAATCAAAATGAATTATTTTATTACAAAATATTGTTTTTCAGTAACATTTATGCTAGTGATAGGATTTCAAAAATGAATGTCTAATATTCATCTAATATCCAATGTATACTTCTTAAGAATTCTGACTTCTGCCAAGATATCAAACAGTTAGTTCATCTGAAAGGTCTGTCATGAAAGCCCTGCCTCAGCCATCAATGCATTCCACAAACCTTTCCTAGGAATCAGAAAGGCTGCAAGAATGATTCTAGAGTAGTCTTCGTATTACTGTTTATACATCCAAATATTTTATTAATCCAGAAAAATACTTTTTACAGAATGAGGGATCAAAGATAAGGTCTTACAAATACATGATAAACACTTCCACAACAAGCTATAGTCCCAGATAAATACATGGCGTGCACGCACACACACACACACACACACACACACACACACACACACACACAGAACGTTCCAGGCAGCCCAATTTCAATAAAACTTATATTGAAAAGTTGAACTAGAACTCATAATAATCATGCCTCAGAACTTTAAAATTTGCTGATTATTCACCATATGAACCACTGAGTTATGGGGATATTGATTTAAATATGATTTTAAAGGTTGATCTCATAGTTAACTGCCCCCTTGAAATTAGGCAAAATATTGTAGTGGTGGGAATGTGTGACAGAGGAGTTTCATATCATGGCAGACAGAAAGTATAAAAGAAACACAGGAAAAGATGAAGGGAGCACATGACCCCAAAATCCATAATATCATGGGCATAAGTTGAAAGACCATGTATTTCCACTAAACCTCACCTCCTAAAAGTTCTCAGAATCTATCAAAATAGCAACACTACCTGTGTATCAAATCCTCATATTTTTCCATCTGAATTCCTTTCGCCATCTGCAATTCTTTCAGCATCCTACTGTGAATCTCCACTACAATTATTCATTCAGCAGTGCCTCTCTGAGACCTCTCTGGATCCTATTCCAAAACACTTCCAAATTCTTCCAAAACATAAATTCCAGTGAGTTAAAAAATCACATGGTCAAGTTTATTAACAGTAATGACTCTACTTTTTCAGCACACATTTTCTGTAATAGTTGGTTCTTCTTAGCTATGACCAACCTAGTAAATAGAATAACTTTAAGGTTCACCTTTAAGGATTCCAGAGCTTCTCAGAATAACAACAGTAGCATGGACCAGAAACTTATCACATGATTGTGTGATAGATATTTCATATTTAAATCACCACAGTAATTTGCATTTCCCTTTCCTGCCAACTTAAGAAAAGAAGCATTCAATACTGATTTTCTTGATTTGACTAAATTCCGTATCTCATAAAATTGAGTTACGCAGATTTTCATGACTATCTTATTCAGTTTAGTGTAATATCCTCAAAGTTGGCTTAGGTTGTCATATATCATAGGATAGTTTTTAAGGCTTAAGTGTTCTAGTCTAAGTTATTCCTTGTGTATAACTAACATACATTTCTACTATAAACCTTGTATATGCGAGTAATACTACAAAAAACATTTCTACTATAAACCTTGTATATGCGAGTAATACTACAAAAAATGTGGGAATATTACTTCTTTCACAGTCTAAATTCAGTTCTCTTGGATAACTACCCATAAATCATTTACTGGATTATAGGTTTGTTCTATTTTTAGTTACCTGA